>JAOYFF010000106.1:612197-627283 GCA_025773925.1 Cryptomyrus ogoouensis | reverse complement strand
AAGGTTTGGATGCTATTAGCCTTTAGTCAGGTCAAGGTTAAGGGATTGGAAAATGGATGGATGGATGGATGGATGGACACTCTTCAGATTGAAGTGAATTTGTATATTTTGCTTTTTGTGCATAACAGTATAAAGTTTTACTCTTCTGTTTCTCTCTGAGTGCCTGTCTCATATTTACATACTGAAACTATGGCACAACCAAAGCCTGCAGTGTAGGTCTTAAAATATGCCACAGTAGTTAATAACCTCTAACCCAATGATGCTGCCCCCATGATTCGATGGGTGCAAAAACACTTCATTTTATGCAGTGGGGGGTCAAAAGAAATATATTTTATTCTTTCTTGGTTTTCAGATGATGTTTATAATGAATATAACCATGAGAATAAAACATGCATCAGAGCAGGGAACTCTGGATATGACACCGGAATGTGAGATCACTCGTTTATGAGTCATTTACTGCTGCAATTTTGATAACAACAGTTGTTATTTCATTAATTGCTTTACGTCTGATGCCAAGCAGATGAAAATCTTTTTTTCTCATTAGCTGAATCAATTAAAAACTGAGAAACAGTAGATGCTGTCAGATAATACAGATTCCACTGTGGTTATAGCAAATAAGCAGACGTATTAGCTGTAACCTTAAAATTTAATAAGGGTGTTTGGGCTTAATTTCTCAAAATCAAAATCAATTTGTTTCATAATCCGCACTGCTAGATAATTCAGATATTGAATTTATGAATTCCACCTGAAGTGAGGGCAGCCACCTGGCGTATCTAGGAATACTTGACGTGGTCGTACATTTACTGGTTCCAGTACAGGCTTTTTCCCTGACTGGGCGTTTTTCCTTTTGTGCTCCGAGAGCTGAGTGTCACACGGACTGCGAAATGTGCTTGCTTAAGCCACCGCGGATGTTCACGACCCCATCCGGCCTATGAAAAGGCACGGGGGCCTCATAGAAGGCAATCCTAATTAATTCGTACGAGGGAGTTCACCTATCCTAGCCACTGTAAGACAACGTGCCATTTTGGTTTTCGCAGTGACTCGAATATGACACTATTTTGCTTATGTAAGGAATTTGCACTTTTTTTTATTAATCCATCAGATTCATATCTGGTGTCCAGTATTGTCGAGCACTACCAGTGTCACTCAAACCATCTGTGGGACACAAGAATAACGCTTCATGAGAGGGGTGAGGTCAGGGGACAAGCCCCTCTACTCACCCGTAACCAGGGTATGAAGGTAAGTCTTTGCTTCATGATAGATAGAGTCCGGGGGCAATGGTGTGGCTCTTGAGGTTTCTCCACGTATTTATTTGTTTGTTTCCTTTGTTTGTTTGTTTGTTTGTTTGTTTATTGTCAGACAACAAAATAGCTGTTTTAGCACATTTATTTGCTTCACTTACCTGTTTCCCTAGGGTGCCAAAGGAATTCCCGATTCCATTTTTCATTCTCTGTCACTTGGTGGTCTTGCTTGTTCTCACAAAGAATCACAAAGAGATTTTCTATGCCGTCCTTTGTGACATCTGATAATCTCATTGATTTTGTTGTTCTTTGGCTGTGGTTTTGATCCTGGGTCTCCTGCTGACAAAATATGACAGATGACACCAAAATCAATAGTCACACTGGCTTTAAAGGCACATTTGATGGCAAGTAAGAGATGTCCACTTAATAAAACTATGCTTTATTTATTATTTGCAAAATATGAGTAGATTGGAATTCTTGAATTTTCACATATCCCATCAGTCATTTATCCAGCACCCCTAGGGTATTATATCAGGGGTCAACGGCCTTACTCATGTGCACAATGACACTGGATCAGAACCAGTGACCCTCCAATCACAGCCACAGAGCCCCTGTCCTTTAAGCCACATACCATCCCAGCTCAGTTACATGCAGGCTGCAGCATATTCAAAGGTAAAACGGGCTGCACTGTAGTAGATGATTATGCTGAAGTGGTAATGAGTTACTTGTTTATCTGATCCAGAGCCCCTTGACTGGCCTTGCAGAAACTTAGGGAACGTTCTTTACGCCAGCATACGGAATTAGTATTTGAATATGAAGGTAAACAAGCATAGATTTTGTCTGGGTCAATGTCAGATTAAGATTGTTGCATAATTTTAGACACAGGCAGCTGAATCAGAGGGACTGTTACTACAGTGATGCCCAATGCTCTCTCACATGCTGAATCTCACCACTTTGCCATATGGGTTTTACTTGCAAGCAATGCCAAGGTCAACAGTCGAGTTAAAGGTTAGTCCCATCTGCTTTGCTTGGCAAAAAAAAATCCTGGAGAAGAAAGGTTACGTATCAGAGATGAGAAACGTTTGATTGGATCCTTTGATGTTATGTATAGTTGCTTAGTCTGGAGTCTGGCTTATAGCACCACCTTAAAGCACTGCGGCTTTCCCACTGTCTGTATCACACATAGTCAGTGCATTTTAGAGCCATGTTTTAAGTGCAATACCAAGTGCAAATTTTCCTGGAAAGCATGACATCAGTGTTATAGCTCTCATATTCCCTGGACACATTTTTATATTTTTTATTTCATATTTCTGTGTGAAGGAAAAGAAAACAGTTGGGGGGGGGGGGAGAATGCATGGAAAAAATGTAGGACGGCACATGGAGGGCGACTTGTCAGATGTAGCCTGCGAGCAGCTTCTGTCCTGTCTTCTTTATTAACTGATGACAGCGAATTTAAAAAGCTATTTTCCTTCATTTCTTTTCAAGATTTAAAAGCACCATCTGAGCAGAGCAGTACTGACCCTTTGGTAACATCCACTACAAACCAGAGAATCTCTAAGCACTGTCACCTGAGAATCAAATGTAACATTGTGCTATATTGTGAAAGTGGGCACCGTCATATGTGATATTGATCTTATAAAAGCAATTAAACTGTAAAGCTTCATATCTTACTGTGAGGTGCCTTACATTTCATGCTTTTTAATGCGGGATTCTGTACATTTCATTCTTAAGATTACACTGTTAAACAGTCTTTCTATGCTTCTGTTACATGTAAACATAAAACTCATATAAAACCAAAAAGAGTAATAAAAGAAGTAAATAAAGGAATGCAGCGCAAAATCATTAAAATGACCAATTTATATACGTAACAAACGTAATGGTGTGATCCAAGATGTACATCTCTGTCTGGTGTCAATGTAATTACTGCACACATCCCTCTATTACAACTTAAGTCATTTTATATTGACCTATGAATTAGTTTAGATGGGGGGGTCATTCTGGGGGTCTGTGGAGCATTTATAAGAGGTCCACAGAAATGTTTCATAAATCAACAAAGTATCAATATTGGCATCTTACACATTGCAAAACATATTAATGGGAAATCCCAGCCAAAGAAAGACATATGAAACAGTGCTGTTGAATTCTGCAATCTGATTGGTCAGAAGATTGTTGATTGAATTTCTGTATCTGCCCACATAGTGATAACCAGGTGAGTCGCAGGAGTAAGTTCTATTCCAGGAGTAAATTATAATCCCTAATTCTAAATAACATTACTTGAAATTCCAGAAGTAGAACACAATTTAATCATTGTTGGAAGACAGTATTTCTACTAATATAGGCATTTTGGCCTGTAAACATGAAAAAAATCTCATTATGTACAAACATATAAAGCAGTTGTGTGGTAACCATGGTATTACCGGGTTAATGCACTCCAAGCCCTACATTTTACACTGTTTGATGCACTGCGCAGAGATAAACACACTCTGCACGGCTTTCATGCATTAACTCTCACTTAAACCCCCCATCCCGGTCTGTACTGTTTAGTTACCTATGTTACATGCATTACTGGTGGAGGGGGGGGGTCCCTACCTCTGGTCTACTTTCATTTGGGGGCTTTCTGGTTTAACAAGGGTTAAAAACCCACCATTTAACTTATGCAGATTATTCCAGTTGCTAGGCCCCTTATTGTGTGTATAAATAGCAAAATAATTACCAAGTAAACAGTGATTATGTCCTTATCACAATACTGGGCTATACATGTGGATACTTCTGCTTCTCCAAGAAAGGCCCCTTCCATATAGAATTCAGTGGCCTGTACTACAACGCAGGGTTACTGGCTTATCGGGGTAACTTGTCGGATTTAAGGTACCACAGTTTAAATGGACTTCATATTCATTATGTTTACATTTTGCCCAGACTACCTTAAATCTGACAAGTTACCCAGATAAGCCAGTAACCCCGCTTCGTAGTACAGGCCTCTGGAGTTCAGGCCTACCCAGCCATTAAGAAGCTTCTCAGTTCAACTCATTATATGAAATGCCCTTAATCTAGGTGACAAACACCACTACAGTGACCCACACACCTTGCTCTTCCCGCTACTCCTACAGTGGATTGTGAAGGGAAAAACTGAGAAATGGATTCCAGTGGTGATGGCAGCACTGCATGTTTGCTGCAGTTGAGCGGTGCAAAGCCTAGAACATCACCCTGGGATTTTTATGGGATCACTGCAGCTTGTTCCCCACCAGACAGGGATGGAAATGGGCCTCAGTACTCTTCCCCACAGCAGAGCTCCTCTGCCTCATTTCACACCGATTCCCTCTCCTTCCTTCCTTCCCTCATTCCTTCCTTCCTTCCATCCTTCCTTCCACATCAGACATGGAAAGATTCCAGTGCGCCTAAGAGTTTCAGCGCTTTGCACTTCACAGCTATTTCTCTTTGGTCTAACAGCACCTCAGTCATTTCAGTGAACTCCCAAAAAAGGCCCATGTTTCTCAGAACTACAGAATGTCAAGGTTGAACACAATATAATCGCTGAAGGAAATAACTTACAGCCTGTAAAAAACATTTTTTGAAGTGAATAGTGTAATGAACTACTAGACATAATCATGTACTACATCCTGTGAGGATACACATAATTATGTAATGCTACGTTGGCGTATGGCAGGGGGGGCCAAAGGCCATGGTGGGAAGGAGAGTCAGTTCACCAGAGCGATTCATATTGATTTACTCCACCTGTCCCTCAAGTAAGTTGTATACTTTCGTGTGTTTTGTCTCTCTTTGCCACCAGTAAGCTAGAACAAAGTCTTCCCACTGGTCCCATGACCCTTAACCTGCCCCTGCAGCACCAAGTTAAATTTTTTTTTTTCCTGATTTCAAACACCACTTTTGGTGTTGCCCTCCCTCCCCCCCCCCATCTGCACCCAGGTTCCCATCAATGTCTGAGAACAAAACTGTTCATTACTGCCAGGTCCTGTTGTCACATGATTCCATTCCCTATCCAATCGCAAGAAATACCTCACACTTCTCACATATAAAAATCGGGTGAAACTATTGGTTGCCGCAAACCAGCACGGCCTGAGAATGAAGCTGTAATAACAGAAATGCTTCTTGATATTCTATGAAGTTATTAACTACACTGTAATTTGAAGACATCGACGAAACATGTACCATGAACTAATCACCCCCTTTCCACACTTTGTATTGTAGCAATATGGTCCAGGGAAATTATTACAAAGCAGCCATTGTTGTCTCTACTAGGAATATGGAGGGACTTGACAAAGATGGAAGGAATCATCTATGTATGAACTGTTCATGTAATTCCATTTTTGTAGAAACTGTGGAAAAAGCACGTGTGGGAGACGTGCCTGAAAACAGGGCCGGCCCTGGGTGCCCTGGCGCCCTAGGCGAGATTCTGCTGAGCGCCCGCAGCAGAAAACACATTTTATCGATTCATTTATTTAAAAAACATTTCAGTAGCACAGGGTGTCTGGCTGCTAACTAGCTAGTACTTAAATATTAAGTAAATAACGGTAATATCACGGAATGCAACCAGAGGTATTTCTTCTGGATTTTTTTCGCCCCTAATGAGATGGTGCCCTAGGCAGTCGCCTATGCTGCCGGCCCTGTCTGAAAAGATACAGAAAAAGATCACATGGTTCAGTGAACCAAAAGTGTTAAACTGAGGACATGTGCAAAGCTCTTGTGCAAACGCAAGGTGGTACATTGCCCTGTTAATACTGCGGAGTACAACTGAGGAAAACTCACATCCCAGACTTCCTTGCCGTCAGGGAACACTCATGTTGCTGACTTCTTTATAGGTCACATCACCCCTGCTGTGATGTGACCATCGATGGAGAAAGGAAAGTTGCTGATGTGAGAAGATGGACAATGGTACAATGACATTGTGTGAGAAAAATCTGTCAGCCTAAAAAAATAGTGAACAATAGAGGTTCACAATTCAGAAATAAAATGCCCTTAAAAGCAAGGAAGCTTGGGCGGATCAAAGGTGGGACCTGAACCTAGCTGATGCATTCTGCAGAAAAACACGAAGAGTTCAATTCAGTCTGACATTTGGCTTCTAGAGCTGTTCTTATTCTAGGATGTCAAGCCATTAGAGATTGCAGCTCACATGTATGCAGCAACTCTCAAACTTAAAAAACAAATAAAACTCCTCACAGATCCTGTTTTGGCAACAGCAGACAATCGTATGGATGTTTAGCTTGTATGATCCCTGGTGTCTGATAAAGTTTGCTCCCTGATTACCATATTAAAGTTCACTATGATTTTTTTTCACTTGATAAAGTTTCTAAATGTCAGTGGCACAGGACTCTAAAGTCATTCTTTTTCAGGAAAAGCAGGATTCAAATCTCTGCCTTTCCAATCAAGAAAAACATACCATTAATTTAGCATATGGAAAGCCTTTAAGAAAAATACGCAAAAATGCTTTGAAATTAAAATATTCTCAGTAGCCTTATGAGTTCCTATTGTATCACCTTTGGAGGTTCCATTTAGAAATTAGCAAAAACCCAGAATTTTTCAAAGACTTGTACTAGAAAATGACAACTCATTTGCAATTGAAAACACCAGGTGTTTGGTAAAGAAAATGCCTGAAATAATGATGTATATGGGCTCTTTTATTGCTCTAACGTGCAGAATAAACTTGAAGATGTTCATGCCTGTGTGATTGCAGCACCAGTATCAGGATTTCAAAGCACTTTTTTTCATCATTGTTGCTGCATGTGGGATGTGACTGTTGACGTAATTGGAAAAGAAACTAAACAGAGGGCAGTACAGCAACTTCACCAGAGGGGGCAGCATAAATCAGAGTGTAAGACTGCCTTGAGGGAATCTGCAGGAACACCCACTGTTGCTTAATCAGGCTAAGTTTGGAGGTTGATTCATATTCTTCCTGAAATTTTTTTGTGTTTGTTTTTTCTGATTTGTCATCACATGCTTGTTTCTATCATGAAGGAGGCATTTGTCAGACCACCAGAGTTATTATCATAAGATATATTACTCTGCTTGGTGGTATGAGTACCGAGTACTACTCACTACTCATTAATCATGTATAGTCATACAAGGCTAAGTTGCTACACCTTTCCACATTCTAGGCTATTGTAAGCAAACTTTGCACAGTTAAACTGCTTCACTCTGACTTGGAACAGGTTACAATTTTCCATTCTATTCTATAACAATACTACAGTCTAACTTAGGAGATACTAAGATACTCAATTCCAGCCTCAGACAAGCATAGCAGAGGACAGCTAAATAGGTATCTCTGTGCTTAACTAGGACCCATGGCAACACCAATTAAAGTCATTAGTGCAGGCAAATGAGATGACTAATTAAGAACATATCTTGCCGATGAAAACAGAATGGATTAGGTGCTACAAATCTACTGGACTAATTGCAAGCTTAAGACATAAGAAGATTTAAGAGACACTGAGCCCTTCGTCACTATAGCCCCTGCATGATGTCCAACCACATAGTCGGTCTGGAGCCTCCCCTAGGAAGACGTAGCGGGGATTTTCTGGACAGGATGCCGGTGCTTCCATACTCTGGGTCATTTCACAGACAGGCGATGATGTTTCTGGATTGTGGGAGGTGACCAGAGTACCTATGAAAGTTACATGCACAGAATTGGGATCAGAATTGAACTCACAACTTTGAGGGTATGAAACTATGGCCCTTAGGGGGTTGTGTGTGGCTTAGTGAGTAAGCCTTTGTGCCTGAGATCAGAGGATCACGGGTTCAAGTCCAGCCATAACAGAACAGTTGTGTCTTTGGGGCCCTTAGCCCCCAGCGTAATGTAATTACACCCAACACACTTGAAACAAGACCTCGTAATATATACAGAGCCTTACGTATTTCCTGAATGCTCACACCTAAATCCAGTATTGCTCTTACCTGATGTGGTGCCCTTGGCGAGCATCATCACTGCCGGCACCGCCCGAAGCAAAGTGAAATTGGTTAGCAAGTCAGTGCCCTAGGTGTCTGCCTGTGTCACCTGTAGGATTGACCAGCCCTGCCTGAACATGATCACCCAATTCAAGCTCGCTGGCAATTATGCTGGAGACTAAACAAGACACAAGGTTCTCCACACCGGGCCGCAGATGCGATGCGGTGATGTTAATGTGTTTGCCATTTGTTTTTGGCATCTGCAACAGGCAGAGATAAATTACATAAACGTCAGCATCAGCAGGGCAGCAGTGAGTGTGGCAAGCTGTTTCCGTCTATTCTGGGCCTGCATCGCATTTAGCCAACATCATTAGACAAAAGTAACCCAGGATCATCTCTGTGGCTGTACTTAATTCACATCAATGCTGTATCAAGCGAGATAAAAATGGTCACTTCAAACCAAAGACTGCTGAAATGCATAAAAGGGGTTTTCAGCACTGACCCAGTCTGATTGGTTTCTGAGTCATATTTTGTTAAATGCAGCTTTGCGATGGCAGCATGGAGTTTATGATTAATTTTCATTTTGTGAACTATAGATCCCCGCCAAGCTATTGTCATATGCTTTAATTCAGATGTCAGATCACATATGGGACTTGGTGTGTCTATAATGTCTATAAGGAGTCTTGTCAGCTGTCGTTACATTTTCCCAGACATACACTCAGTTGTCAGTTTATTAGGAACACCTGCTCGTTAACACTAATAGCCTGCTCCTCCAAGCAGCCAATTGTGTGGTTGCAGCTTAATACATGCGGCACGCAAACTAGGTCAAGAGGTCCAAATACTGTTTTCCTAAGCATTGCAATAACTAAGACCCGTGATCCAAGCGATTTTCAGCGTGCGTGGTGCGATTTTTGGTGCCAGATACGGTGGTTTCCAGCTGCCTTCCTGGAATTTTAACAAACTATGCTGTCTAGAGCTTACAGAGAACGGCGCAATAAACAAAAAACATCCAATCAATGCCATTTCTGTGGCTGAAAATACTTAATGAGAGAGGTCAGAGGAGAACAGGCAGACTCGTTAATGCTAACGGGAAGGCCACAAATGGAAAAATAACAGCTCAATACCACAGTGGTGCGCAGAAAGGCGTCTCTGAATGCACAAATCTAAGAGGTTCTGCAGACTAAAGGGGGCCCAGTCCGAGCTGGGGTACCTAATAAAGTGGCCACATAGTATGTGTTCTGTATGTTATTCATTTTTGTTCTTATGCATCTAAATGGATTAGTGCAGTCACATCTACCTGCATAATTAAAATACTCAAGATCACCATATACTGTTTAGGTCCATTCTGGAAACACAGGCATCCCTCTGCTTGTGAGCCTGGTGCATTTCTGGAAATCAGCTCGTAAGGTGAAATCTCATAAGCGTCTGATAAAGTGAGATGACATCATAACGTCACCCACGAGGATCCCGGAGCGCAGCTTCGCAGTAACTGTGGACAAGAGCAGGCGAGGGAGCTGCGCAAACTGCGCAGATTCCCCCACACTCATGAGAATGAAAAAATCAGCCTCATACTTCTGAAAAAGGTTATTAAATTATATCAGTCATAGACATGAAAACTCATAAGTCAAGGACTCTTATCCCAAGGGACACCTATAGTATAGTTCCACTCTTAACTCTTAACTGCCTGAAAGCAGGCCACAAAAAAATAGGCATATGGTGGGAGAGGGATGGGGGGGGCTGAGCACCTGCCCCTTTGCCCAAACTATTTAAAGCACCTCCCTTTAAAGGTACAGAGCGCCCCTTTAATGTTTATGTCAAAAGCCTTGAGTGCCTGCCCCTTGGAAAGCCTGCATGGTGTTGCAATGCAGTGTAAATTATGGGCATATATACAGCATGCACAGATGGCCTTGGCACACTTGCTAAGTTCAGTGACAATAATGCTAATTTATTGATTAAGCATTTATTTCAAGTAGTAATAAATGGAAACCCAATTTATAGTTCTAAAAGAGCTGTTTTGAGTTAAAAAGTCCATTGACAAGCATCACTGGGTGCTTTTTAATTAGTAACACCTCTGCAATAACATAAAACACCAAACATTTCTGTTTAGTATCCCTTTAGGAGCCAGTGACTGCGGTTCCAATTACTAGCAAAATCTCAAGAACAGAACTGAATGAATCAGTCAAAAAAACTATGACAGTTAATAAAAAGAAAATGTCTGTGCAGATATGTGCAGATGTTAAATATTGCTTGTCAATGCACTTTTGTTATGAAACCAATAAATCTGCATACTGTAAAAGCACTTTTACAGAATTAAACAAGCATCGCAAGACTTTCCGTGAGCACTGTGTATAAGCAAATATAAGCATAAGTGTATAGATTACAAATTATATTGGATTATAAGTTAAACACAACAAAATAACCAGAGATTGAGCAAGTAAGTTACAACACTATCAGCTAAGGCTTGTAAGCAGACACATTTCTCCATTAATATGATCCTGTTAGCTCATGACCACGGACACCTGTTAACTTCGAAACAAATGTACATAGTGAGCACATTTATTGTATCACCTCCTGCCACTACTTCCTGTGATTGTTCACTTCAGTCTAGTCTAAGTAAATTTCTCAACTTAGTGTCTGATGAATCACAGAGATCATACCCTTTGGATGACAGCTGAACGATTCCTACGTTGAAACTACATCAGTTGTAACATTGCTCACCCTTTACAGTATATTAATCGTATGAGCAGCTAAGCTAGGCATTGATGGAAAGCACAGCTAAAGCACTAATGCCTAGTACACTACAAGCTGTGTTTATAATGGACTGTTTGCCTCACTTGTACGTCACTAATGTTTTTTTTATTATTATTGTTAATTTAGTATTATTTATTTTTATTTTCTCCCATTATCCATTATTTTGTTTCTCTTCATATTACGCATTGCCCTATATCACAATCCTGGAAGCAGGTAGCAGGTCATTTGTATGCGCAGATGCGACAAATAAAACTTAAATAACAAAAAAAAATATTTAATTGTTAATTTCATAAGCATGAGTAACGTTGTAATTCTCTGTGGAGGTTTGTAGGCTGAATCACCGCTACCTTCTCCGGTAGCCAAACAAAATCCTGAAATGTGTATTATTTTAACATTTCCCAACTTTTTCGTCTCTTAAATTGGGAACATAACCTTTTTATTTCCAGAAATGCCAGAGCACTCGCTGGAGTCTGACCAGTGTTAGTGTGACGAGGGTAAGGATCAGGTTTCGGCTTCAGTCACAATGATACAGGAAACATCATGATATTATTTCAAGAAATAACTTTGTTGGTATTAAAAATCATGTTCATTACTGATAATTTTTGTACATTTCAAACTTTCTTAATTGCATAATTAGTGCCCATAATTAGCTGCTTTCAGAAATGCAGTTATTTAACAATGAGACCGTAGTTGAATGGCCTTCCTGTGTTTGTAATGCTTATGTAGGATCCACCAGCAGTGGTGATGAAAAATCGCAGACCATTAGATTAGCACTGCATTGCTAATCAGAGCTGTCTGCAGTCCCTATTGATGAAATGCACTGCTCTTCTAGTCAAAGTCAGCTTCATGACAGCCAGTGTGTAAGCAGAGCCATTGCCTTGGCAGGGACTCAGTGCAGGGTGCCGGCTGCAGAGTGACTATTGAATGCTTTTAATAGCACCTTAATATAGTAAGAAAGATCATAAAAGCAATAATAAAGCATCACATTAAACTGAATTCTCGGAAAATGATTATAATGTGATAATAATAATAGATGTGTCAGAAATGGCACAGGCGGCTTCATGAACACAATGCTCAGTCTCGCCAGGTGTCTATCCATGTGCACACACACACACACACACACACACACACACACACACATATTGGCATACCTATCTAAATGGGGACCTTCCGTTCATTTCTATAGGAAATCCCAATAACGACACCTCTAACCCCTACCCAGCCCTAACCTTAACCATAAGGAACCAAACAAAATACAAGACTTTTGCCATTTTTAGTTTTTCAATTGCACTCACAGATTGAGGCTATCCAAATGCCCACCTGAAAAATGTCCCCAAATGCAAACACCCCCACACACACAGACATACACACATACGTGTGTGTGTGTGTGTGTGTGTGTGTGTGTGTGTATGATTATTAACGCATCTTTTGAAATATATGAAAGGCCAACATCGGTGAATGGCTACGCTAAGCTACATTTCATGTCAAAAAGAAAACGGTTGTAATCATATACGATAGTGGCATAATCATTCATTATAAAACGCTTAGATTTGACATATTCATAGACGCTTTAATCCGAAGCGACATTTGATAGTGAAAGCAGGGGCAGCCAGTGCCTGGACCAATGGCTTAAGGGTCTCGCTCACTCTAGTTCACCCTGCTGATCACAGGCAGAACGACATCACCTGCTGAGCCGCACTTCAGGTATCACAACAATAAATGATTATTATAATGAAATATATTATATTACATTATATACAACTCATTTATAAACATACAAAACAATACATAGGTATGATGAAAGTGCTATTACTGCAGCACTATAATTACTATAATACTTTATATGATAACAAGTATTATACTGAAGTACTATCATTTTTCCTGAAACGGCTGCTTGAGGCATTGCACAGGTTGTCCTATGCTATTGTGCTTCATATTTAACACATAAGTCAGCAGACATCTCTCTTGAGAGCTGTAGCTGTAAGCAGAGCTGCCTGGGGATGGATGAGCAGAGAGATGCACCATTTCCTGCCAGGTGAGCCCACGCACGGGCGCGGCACTCTGTGGCCGGCAAAGGGACTCTCCTCTTCCCTGTTAGCATGAAATGCAGCACCAGGCACCAGAAGGGCCCTAAGACCGCAAGCAGCAACCGAGAGAGATCACTCCGCTTCAGCCCTTCTCCGCTCACCCCCCCTGGCCCCCGCCCCAGCTCCGGCCCCCGCTTTTCAGTCTTGATGTGCCTCTTTGGTCTGTCCGTGGCACTTTGTCAGAGTCACGTTGTGTTCCCGCGCCTGCCCCTCAAATCCGCACTCCAAAGGGACTCTGCTCACATACAGCATGCAGCGGTATGTCACCCTCCCCCCCCTCCCCCCCCCCACTGTCACTTCTGCTTCCAGACTGACGTTTAGCAGGAACTCAGGAGGACAAGATTGATATAATGGGCCATGCAGTTGGGCCACTTTGCTACAATCGCCATCCTGACAGATCGACCGGGTTCATACCTTCGCATGTCTTGTGGTTCTGTTCCATACTTCTCAGAGTGTATGCTGATTTTCTTTTTTTTTGAGCAATTGTTCCATTTTCAAATTCAGTTCCATTTAGTAAAATTTCATCACTGTTTCCCTTCATGCTGGTGTCTCTCACTGCCTTGGATCAAAATGCTGCATGTTATTTGTGGGAGAGGATTTCGTGGATTCCTTAGAAAGCTAACCCAACCCTCTAAAGTGTTCATCATTCATATTTTAAAACTCATAAAAGTGTCTGGTTTAAAATATTTCACTTAATGCACTTCCGGTTACGTATCATACACATTTGTGCTGGGCCGATCTGTTGACATCCTCCTGAGGCTCACAGCTGTGCATGACCATTCTGTTTGGTACTCAGCACCTTTAATAAAGGCGACCACCATGAAAAGGACTGAACGTCAATAAGCTGCATTGTAAACAGGTAAACAGGCAGTGCTGCTACAATCATGAGAATGGAAAGCCAGCAAAGCTGAGCAGTGCAACACTGGAACAGTGAATTTTATGTTCAGCAGAGATACGTAAATGAGCATAGGAGAATATATATGAAATATATATAAGCTCACCAAACAGACAAATATTATTAAAATGAGCCAGTTAAAACCAGAGTTTTGCATTTGTGTGTCATAGATATGCTTTGTATAAATATTTTTGCGATATTACACGGTGTTATATGTTTTATAGTTTGCAGGGTTGCTAAGAGGCTAAACTGTGAAACTTCCAGAGCCTTTTAGCAGTTTCAGAGAAACTGCTAAAATACTCCTGCTTTTTTCTCCAACAAGTCTTCAGGTCTTCGGCTGAGTAGTTTTTCTGATCTCAGAGTGATTCTGATAATCAATACAAACGGATGACCGGGTCACCACACCGTGAGTGAGGTGCCGGGTGCCTTGACGGTACCACGTGCTTGTGTTTCATTGTAACTGATGGTGTTTGCTGCACAGTGGCTCAGGGGGAACACTTTCTCCATACACCCCCAGAGTTGGGGGGCCAAGTCCTGGCCCTCTTTCTGTGTGTGGGGTCTTTATGGGTTCCATATTTGTTGCATCAGTTTCCTCTGGATACTTTGGGTGCTCTTGATACTCTGGGTACTCTGGATACTCTGGGTACTCTGGATACTCTGGATACTCTGGGTACTCTGGATACTCTGGGTACTCTGGGTACTCTTGATACTTTTTCCCAACCCACTCTTCAGGTCTTCAGGGACCCACAGATTTTCGCTCCCTCCCAGTTCTCAGCTTTAACATGAAGCTATACAGAGGCCTGTACTACGAAGCAGGGCTACTGGCTTATCGGGGTAACGTGTCGGATTTAAGGTACCACAGTTTAAATGGACATTTTGCCCAGACTACCTTAAATCCGACAAGTTACCCCGATAAGCCAGTAACCCCACTTCATAGTACGGGCCACTGGTTTTCCAACCACATAAAGTTACTCTATGTCTTCTCATCTAATTCCAGTTTTTGTTTTATTTTCCTTACCTGACTGAATATGATCAATGTAACTAATACAGACTATCCATCCACCCATTTCCTGTAACCACTGGAGGGGGGGGGGGCAGGGCCTACAGGCACAAGGCAGGGAACAAGCAAGGATGGGGTGCCAACCCATCACAGGGCACACTCACACACCCAGGATGGGGCGCCAACCCATCACAGGGCACACTCACACACCCAGG
>JAOYFF010000106.1:595481-612097 GCA_025773925.1 Cryptomyrus ogoouensis | reverse complement strand
CAGGTCTATAAGATTCTAACAGGTTTGGATGCTGTTCAACCGAATAGTTACTTCAGCATTAGTTCAAATACAAGAACCCGTGGCCATAAGTGGAAATTAGCGGGAGAACATTTTAAACTGGATTTGATAAAGCACTTCTTTACACAGCGTGTAGTTAGAGTATGGAATAGTCTCCCTGTTAGTGTAGTGCAAGATAAAACCCTGGGTTCCTTTAAATCAGAGCTAGATAAAATTTTAACAACTTTAAGCTATTATTTGAATTTTCCCCAAACAAGCTTGATGGGCCAAATGGCCCCCTCTCCTTAGTGAATTGCTTAAGTATTAGTTACGTACTGATCCCCTGTTACTGACAAGTTCTTATTTTGGTCGACCTCCTTATCTGTTACATTGTAATTTCACCCGCTTGTATAGGGCACAGGTGGGCTTGGAGCCCATGTAAGACACAGGGAACACAGCATTCCAGTCTATTACAGGGCATACAAAGACATATTCACACATAAGTTAAAGATGCCAGTTAAATTAATAGCCATGTCCTTGACTGAGAGAAGGACACTGGGGGACAGAATGGAAAGGAGGAAGAAACTCACACACACCAGGGCAAAGTTCTACTCAACAAGCTACCCAATTACAATTCAATTACAGCCCAATTACAAAGAAATTAATCTATCCACTCATTCACTCATCCATCATGCTGCCGCTTATCTCGGTCAGGGACAAAGACATGTGAAATGTAATTCAAATTAAATTAACCAATTATAACACATACAACAGAAAAAATATAAACTATCACCACTGAACCATTAAAACATCAGTGTTAGAAAAAATGTTAGATTAATGGGAGGGACGTGCATATATACTGTCTGCTGCACGTGAGTGATATTCCCTGGAGACAGGGTATCGGAGGGAATGAGGCAGGGAACTCCCCAGACAGGGTGCCAGGGTATCGGAGGGAATGAGGCAGGGATCTCCCCAGACAGGGTGCCAGGGTATCGGAGGGCATGAGGCAGGGATCTCCCCAGATGGGGTGCCAGGGTATCGGAGGGCATGAGGCAGGGATCTCCCCAGACGGGGTGCCAGGGTATCGGAGGGCATGAGGCAGGGAACTCCCCAGACGGGGTGCCAGGGTATCGGAGGGCATGAGGCAGGGATCTCCCCAGACAGGGTGCCAGGGTATCGGAGGGCATGAGACAGGGAACTCCCCAGTCAGGGTGCCAGGGTATCGGAGGGCATGAGGCAGGGATCTCCCCAGACGGGGTGCCAGGATATCGGAGGTAATGAGGCAGGGAACTCCCCAGACGGGGTGCCAGGGTATAAGAGGGCATGAGGCAGGGAACTCCCCAGACGGGGTGCCAGGATATCGGAGGTAATGAGGCAGGGA
Organism: Cryptomyrus ogoouensis; assembly: GCA_025773925.1. Lineage (NCBI taxonomy): Eukaryota > Metazoa > Chordata > Actinopteri > Osteoglossiformes > Mormyridae > Cryptomyrus > Cryptomyrus ogoouensis. Next base: position 610,719 of record JAOYFF010000106.1, on the reverse strand, counting down.
ACTCCCCAGATGGGGTGCCAGGGTATAAGAGGGCATGAGGCAGGGAACTCCCCAGATGGGGTGCTAGGGTATCGGAGGGTATGAGGCAGGGATCTCCCCAGACAGGGTGCCAGGGTATCGGAGGGCATGAGGCACGGAACTCCCCAGACAGGGTGCCAGGGTATTCACACACACTATACCCAATTTAGTAACACCAATTCACCAAAGTTCATCATTTGCAAAAGAAAACCTGTAAAAACACACAGGGGACATGTAAAATACACAGAGACACACAAAGCCTGGGGCCAGAGCCCCTGTGCTGTCTTATCAAACCTGATAAATATTAATAGACACAAACATTTCAGTGATTTTTTTCCTTGCACATAATTTGTGCATTGACTGTCTCCTTCATATGCCCACATCTGCACATTTTTGCCATTTTAAAATGTGTGCAGGGTGATGACACTAATCCAGGTGATACACAGGCCAGTGAACCTGTTTGCTTTGGACTTACATAAAAACACCAAAATAGATCTAGGGAGAGAACGCCTTTCCAATAACGAGTTTCCTGTTTAGCTTCATCTTTAAAAATCCATGGGGTGATATGAGATATTCTATTAGTTCTGTTGCCAAAACCACAACTTATTAAAAAGGGTTTACGAGGATTCCTTTGTGGGTTGTTGACTCAGATTAGGTGATGAAAGTACAGTAAGGAAGATTCCTCTGCCATTCATTTTATGAGGACCTTGCAAAGCCGTTGACAACAACATACAACTGAGATCTCCAAACCTGTGCCATATTTTCTTCTTTGCCACTATACTTCAATATCTACTGACACCCCTATTTCGATTAAATATAAACTGGCAGTTTAATAGCAGCTATAAAAATCAATGGGGCAGACAAAGGCATTGTGATGATTTTAATTATCTTGATTTCTTCAACAGCTGCTCTGTGTGCAATTTCACTTTTCCCATTACGTAACATTTATTCATCTTTCAGAGATGGAGGATTTTTTTTTCCCAAGGAACATCAATATAAAATTCCATCAAGCAAGAATCAGTCATCAGATGTGACACCATCTGCATCCTAGTTTTTGTTAAGCCATGAATAGGTTACTGAAATAAGCTCTCAATAGAAGGAAAAAAATATGGTGTTAAAATTACTCCTGTCATGAGCCCCTATGGACGTCTGACCTAGGGATGCTATTTAATATAATGTATTTTACCCAAGTAGAATTTAGTTCTATTTTCCCACAATCAGAGCAGTCAATGAGTGTCATGCGTTCTGTATAGATAGTTGGAGCCATCTTGGCCAGCTGATTTTACTTTGTATCGGATGGGGGGGGCCCGCGTTGAAACTGCCTAGGGCGCCATCTTCTAAGGGGGCACTGACTTAGCCAGCCGATTTCACTAACGTACATCGGCCACCGTCTGAGACAATGTCGACGTCCCCTCTGCGGTGTGGCACAGAGCGATTTCAGTTTTATTTATCTAGCACTTTTCACAACAGTAATTGTCACAAAGCAGCTTTATAGGTGGCCAGGCCCAATCACCAATGAGAATGTTTGGGTGAGAGTGGCAAGGAAAAGCAGCGATAGGGAGGAATCTGAAAATCAGAAAGGAAGCCATCCTCCTGTTAGCAGCGCCGCTACTCTGGAAAAATAGAATATACAACATAAACATAACACCAAAGAGACTCATAATGAATGAGTAATGAGACTGTTTATCTGTTTATCTGTCCATCAGGCTGGTCAAATACTGGACAGTGGAGACGTCCACCTGTGTTTGATCCAGGAGGGCAGGATGCTCAGCTGCATTGATGTAGATTATCTGCACAAATTGCTACATTTTGCACCTGTAAATATCAGAACTGTGCACTGGTCGGCACTGCACTGTCTTCGTTTGTGCCGCTGTCTTGTCTCACTGCACTGACTTCGTTTGTGCCGCTGTCTTGTCTCACTGCACTGTCTTCGTTTGTGCCGCTGTCTTGTCTCACTGCACTGTCTTCGTCTTTCATCAAAAGTTTGCAGTGAGATTACATTCAAGGTGAAACGTGTGACTCACGGTCAACGCGCGAGACTTGATAGCCCTGCCTACCGCATTCATCAGATCTTGCTTTTTCACGCCCACCTTGTCTGCAGTCCATCTGTGTGCGTATCCATGTAATAAGGTGTTGGCATCGCAATCACATGTAATTTGTCTTGGAATTTACCCAGAAACAACAAATGCTATTTTCTGATTGGCTGGTAGGTAGCTATTAACTCAGTATAACTCATGACAGCTATGAACTCGGCGGAGAACTCCACTCTGCATGCCTGCGCCTCGTCCATTAATTCTATATAACGGGACACCTTGGTGGGCGTTGTGCCTTATTTTTCAGCGTGAGAAGCACGAGGTGTGAGCGTGTGAACTGGTTAAACTGCGTGTGTGTCATGGTCAATGCGTGACACTCGAGAGCCCTGAGCTATGATAAGCTGGCTAACAGGAACAGCCGAAAGGTAGCGTGATAACTTCGTGAGTCGAGAAGAGCGAGCACCAATGCTTCAGTCTGCTAAGGTTCTCTAGTGCCATGTTCCCCCAGATCTGTGTTCCTTAGTCATATGCTTGACTAAATAAGTATGTTTTAGCCTGGATTTAAAGATGGAGAGTATGGCTGCATCCCATTCAGCTCACTTAAGGCGCACTGAGATACTACAAACTGTGGTGATGTATTTTAAGTGCACAAAGATTACTTGATATCTGTAGGGGTAAACAAGAGACACACTACGGCTATGCTGTCTTTTGTGTTGGTTGTGTTTGGGATTGTCCCTTACCGTAGCCTAAGCTTACACAATTTTGTGAACTTACATTACATTACTTTGGAAGCATTTTGGGCTCTGATAACCTGGAAAACTTCCTCGTGTTACATGTAAATATGACTCATCACTGATGCAATGGATTGTGGTCTATATACTTAGTCAAAGACCAGTACCATGCAGTATTTGCTAAATTGTGGATAATGTACATGTCAAGCATGCAGCACTTGGCTTATTTGAGGAACTGGACCCCCTTGAATACTACCACTAAATGCATGAATATACCCACCAAGTGTGGCAGTGTGTAAGGGTGGACCAAGTGGGACAAATGGGACAGAGCTTGTGCCTTAGTGTGTCCGAGTCCCAAAAGGTGTTAGGAAGGCTGGTTCACAGTCAAGAGGCTATGTATGAAAATTTGTTGCCATCTACTGTAGATTTCTCTGCTCTGAGAACAGATACCAAGCTGTTACTTGTTATTGAAGTAGGCATGAAGGACTGTAGCCAATTAAATGGTCTCTCAGGTATTAGGGAGCTGAACCATTAAAGGCTTTGTAGGTGAATAGGAGCATTTTATAATCTATACAGTATTTATTTGGCAGGTAATGTAAAGAGGACAGACTTCTTATTTAGTTGGCAGCTGTGTTTTGAAGGGATGTTCTTGAGCATCCAACCAGTGATGCATTACAATAATCCAATCCTGAAGTTATAAAAGTGTGTACTAACTTCTCAGCATCACACAGGGACAGCATAAGCATACTCCTCGGTTTGGAAATAATCCACAGACGAAAAAAAGGCTGTTCTGCTGATTCTGTTAATATGAGCGTCAAAAGAGGAATGAAGGTGAACAAATAATGAAAAAGATTTTTCACAGTTAATGTTGGAGAGACAGATTTACTATTAAGGTTTAGGTTAGTTTATTCCTAATGCCCTTGAGCCGATTAAAAAGCAAGATTGCGGTTCTGTCTGTATTTAGCAAGAGGACATTGCTCAGCATTCAGCTCTTGATGCCCTTCAATCCTGGGATTCTCAACCCCCCCCCAGCACAGGGACTGGTACCAGTTCGTCACGAGTGCTCCACCGGGCTGCAGAACGCTGAGGCTTATGCAGAGAGGTTGGTTAATTTCCAGAAATAAACTATATATTTTCATTTTTTACGACCCCTCCCATCCACACAGACTGAAAAAAAGGAATTGTTAAATTGCTGATTGATCTACTGGCACCCCCTGGCCATTTTAAGAGAAAGTGATTAGTGGTAATTGTTGACAAAACACAACACACAGTGCACAACAATGAAGTGTGTCCTCTGCATTTAAGCCATATTTGACAGAGGAGGGGGCAGCTAATTCAGTGCCTGGGGAGTAATGCTTGGGGGCGGTACACTGCTCTGGGTACCTCAGTGGTACTTTGCTGGTCAGGGAATTGAACCAGTAATCTTTAGATTACAATTGCACTTCCCTAACCATTAGGCTAGCACTGCCGGAAGGCATAGTGACAGGTCATCTCCCTCAGCCCTGCGAAGCAGCGAGGTGGTGGCAGGCGGGGGTGTAACGCCCCCCCAGGGAGGGAGGGGGTGAGGAGGACCACCTTCCACACCGCGAGCCCTTCCAGGCCGACCCGGAGCCAGTCGTGATGGAAATGCGCCTGGCGGGGGCCGAACCCAGTCGAGCCACAGTCCAACGAGAGGATCCAACGGGGCCCGGCACGGCCGACCAATGACCCGACGAGTTGAATCATCCGGGCGGTAACACGCCCTCTTGAACTCTACTGGTCCATAAAATATTTGTATGTCTTCAACTGGTCTGCGGGTCTCAAAAGGTTGAGAACCCTGACTTTGAACAATCCTCTCCCTCATCAAGATGATACATTTCATCTGGCCTTATTGACAGATAAAGCTGTGTGTAATCAGCATGCTGGCAAATAATCTCACCCAGCGGTAATAAGCAGGAAGGAACAGCAGCCCTAAGACAGGTCCTTGAGAGACACTGTATTTTACCTCAGTGAGTAATGAGGATTTATACACACCATAAATGTCTTATATATCTGGATTTGGCAAGAAAGCCTTGCTTTTTATTTAAAAATAAATATACACATAGGTAATATTAACTGAAGAAGCATATAGCATTGTAAAACCTAAATATGAACTGAACAAAAGAATTTGGCAGAATACTCGGAGAGTACATGTAATATTTTATAACCGTCATTTGGAATTAGTTGCATAGAGGAAGAAAGAAGGAATTTTCACTTTTACTTTTGACAATTTGACTCACTATGAATCCTTCTACTTCCATTCAATCAAGATAATTCATTAGAAATTTTGATTATGACAAATCCCCTTTTTATTTGCTCACTCTGGTAAATAATAAAGGTCGATCGCCTTTTTTGTTTTTCCCAGATTGCCAGTTCATTCCTGAAAACACCCAAAAGAGCACGATTAATGCCACGCTGTAAACACAATGCACCAGAGATTGAAAATGTCTTCCCATAGAATTACTGAGAAGCAATTACCCCACCTATTGTCATGAAACTTCTCAGTGTTGGCTGAAAGTTTTTTTTCTCTTTTTTTCTGATCAACCACCTGAGTGCCAACAATTTAGGAATAGCTAAAGATAAACCATAGCACCCCACAGCATCAGAGACGAATCTGGTGGTAAGGAAATGGGCCATCAATGCAAATGTACTATTTGACCCTGAACTCTTTTCCTAAAATTGCAAGTCACTCCTGGATATAAATCTGGAACAAAGATACCTTATGTCACCCATCAGTTCCTAACCTCTTCTTCTGATCAGGATTTTCAGGGAAAGCCTCCCAGATACTTTAAGGGGTCAAAATAAAACATGTATTTTACTCTACACTTTTGTTTAACAAATTGATGTTCCACGACAGTTCCTCCCCCAGACAGTCCACATTTTAGCTCCTCCCAGCTTCCTCCCAGACAGTCCACATTTTTGCTCCTCCCAGCTTCCTCCCAGACAGTCCACATTTTTGCTCCTCCCAGCTCCCTCCCAGACAGTCCACATTTTTGCTCCTCCCAGCTCCCTCCCAGACAGTCCACATTTTTGCTCCTCCCAGCTTCCTCCCAGACAGTCCACATTTTTGCTCCTCCCAGCTCCCTCCCAGACAGTCCACATTTTTGCTCCTCCCAGCTCCCTCCCAGACAGTCCACATTTTTGCTCCTCCCAGCTTCCTCCCAGACAGTCCACATTTTTGCTCCCTCCCAGCACCCGGTAACACTAGATGCGGACTGTCTGGGGCTCCCGATGGATCGGATTGGGAAACATTGCTCTGCAATAGACATACTCAGTGTTGTTTACCACTAAATCATCTACGCTATTAAAAATTCTCTTTACTAGGTAAACTTACCCTGTATGTTTCTCATTTTGCAGCTAAATTAGTTCAACAAGGTTATTTTTGTCCATAATAGGTAATATATAAATATCATGGATCCAAAACTATGGAGATGTTTTAACTGAAAATATGTCTCTTTATTAGAGTTATGATCTGAGACCAAGAAGAACCTCAGACATCTGCTTGGACCCATATACAGTGCCAGTCAAAAGTTTTAAAACACCTACCCATAGAAAGGTTTAATCGTACTATTCTCTACATTTTAGGATAATTATAAAGACATCAAAACAATAAAATAACATATATGGATTACACACTGACCAAAAAAGTATTAAACAAAAAATAATAATTTCTTGCGGCCTCAGAAGGCTGCTGGTTCAAATCCCTGGGTCCCACCATTGGGTACTTGAGCAAAGCCCTTAACCCAAATTGCCCCAGGGACTGGTTGACCATACTGTCTCGTCTACGCCAGTTTCATAAGGTGGCCTCCTGGGATGCTCTTCCAGCTGCCCTGAACGAGGTCCCACATATATGCAGAGCACTCATTGGCCACTTTTCTTTCATTGTCTCTTCAAACTGCTCCAAAACCATTTCTACTATCTGTAGGTCATGTGGCCAGGTCATGTGACACTATCACTCTCCTTTGTAGTGGTTTGGCGTGTCCAAACTGGTATGGTTTGACTGGCACTGTTCATAGTGCAGTATTCAGTGTGGTGCATACTTTAACAGTGTGCTCCACTTATCGCAGATATTGAAGAATTTTGGATATATTCTCACAGTTTATAAATGCTGTATATAGGTTGCTAGTACATGCATTTTCCAGCATTCTGGAACCAACTGGAATAAATGCCGGGAAGTGTAATGACATTTCACAGAAGAGGTTCCACCTATGGCTGTCAAATGAACTGTGTCTGGCAGAGGCATCAAAAACCACTTCAGAATCCTGCAACACCAGGTTGTTAAATGGAATGGGAATAAAAAGCTAGAGTCTTGCTCAAAGTGCACAGGGTCCACAGCTGGCAAACATTGTGCTCTGGTGGATGCCAGGATCCAAACGGAGAAAAAGGCTTCAGCATTCAACAGAAACTGGAGCTGATACCGTCTGTTTTACATTGTGCTACATCCTTGAACAAAACCTGAAAAGCCAAATAATTTAATGATATATGTTTAGTTGCAATGGGTTGGCGCCCCATCCTGGGTCATTCCCTACCTCGCACCCGTAACTTCTGGGACAGGCACCGGACCCCTCCCCCGCCCCTGCATAGGACAAGTGGTTACAGAGAATGGATGGATGGGCGGATTTTGTCCCTCAGTCGCTTAAGATGTCTACGTATTATTAGCATAAGCTTATATTATGATTTGTTTTTGCGCACTTGTTTTTTGTTTTTTCCAGGTGCCCTGAACGAAGTCCCACATATATCTCTGTATGTGAATTTTGATCTTTTTAAAATGTTTGTCTATTTAGTGATACCTTTAAACAGGCTACAAACAACATGAAATATTGTAAAGGGTAAAGTTGATGGTCCTCAGTTGCTCTGGGAGGGAGTTTCATAAGTTCTGGTGCTGAACTGAGAAAGAAACATCCATCTCTCTTTCATCCACACTGAGGTTCCCAAACATGGTCCCCACAACATCTAAATTACAGGTTTTTATGACATTGTGGGGACATGGGCCGTTTAGAGATGCCAGTTAATGTACTGTAGCTGCCTGTCATCATAGGAGACACCAAAGTACCAGGAAGAAACCAGCAAAACCCAAGGAGAAAATGCTAATTTCACACACAGAACAGAGTCGAGACCTGAACAGCCAGTCCTGGAAGTGTGAGGTCACAACCTGGCCACACCGTGAAACAAATTTTACATCTTAAATATCTAATATTAAATACAGCATAAAGATTAATCATACATTATTATATTTTCAATTTAAGTTTTCACCCACATTAACTAATGGGTATTGACAGCATGCATTAAATGTAACTGTTATAGTTACCAAACATTTAAAATCGGTTTGTCCAGCATTATCTTATAACCTGGCCATAGTCTGCCTCACTGGCCCATGTTGTGTTACAGAGAACAGGCATATTTGGCAGTGAAATAAGTTCCAATGGCAAATAAGTCAGCTGGCCTAAATAAAAGGCAGCAAAAAATAACATTCAAACACAAACACAAAAATACCTTTTTGTTCTGGCTCCTGAATGGCCCTGTTGTTTAACAACTTCTGCCTGTTCAAACCTGGACAGTGTCACTTACTGTGTCTGTGGGACCTGGTACCTGACAGCATTAATCTGTCGGTTTTGGGGGTGATGGACTGGAATTCCTGGCTCAGATGTCATGCTGCCTGTCAGGTGCCTGTAAATTATTGGTTGTCGGTAGCGAGAGTCAGTCCTACTATAAACACTTGTCCTTCCCACACGACATCATCCGATTCTCATTTTTGACAAAGAGGCGGAGCTATAAACATAGAGCAGATGGATCATGAGATGATCTTATACACTGATGACATCCTGATTTGCATGCAGTGTCCTCACACATATTGACTTGCTATCGTACAACATATTGACAATTTTGCATGTATTTCAGGTATAAATTCAGTGCTTATTTTGTGCCGGATCCCAACGGAACGCGTTCCGGGACCACTCTGTTTTTGACTGTCTGCGTTCCAACAGCTATTTGCATGTAACTGGCAGCTCTCTGGTTAAAAAACTAAAACAATAATCTAAAATAAAATAAAAAAAATAATAGAATAAGTATATATTTTAATTTACAGACCAATTTTCACAGAATTTCACGTTTTTTATTAGTTTTGATTTGTTCCTAAAAATATAGAGCATGTTTTCTGAACCCCGTGTATGGTACATTCCGTTCCGTTTGTTGCGTTCCGGCACCAATTCTCTCACACTGCATAGCGAGCTGAGTGACGATGTCATGAATGTCACAAATGTCCTCAATGCCTTAAATTGAGGCTCGTTAGCCCTCCGCTCTCATATATTCTTCGTGTTCTGGCACCTTTACAAATTAAGCACTGTATAAAATGATCTGAAATTCTAGACTGGCATGTCCTGCTGGACGTCCCTGTGCATTCTGGGAAGGGTTCACTGTGAGCCAGTATTGGACAAGCATTACAGAAGATGGATTTTTGCAAAAAACATAGGCTCATCTTGTCAACCCAGATACCTGGAGATTCATTCTTCCTTAAACAACATATGCCACCCCCAATCTATCATAGTCTGTCATTGTAGGATAACGAGAATAACAGATGCTAATTCACTTTTGGGCCCTGTACTCAATGACACATTTAATCTCCAAATCTTAATGGTATATTGCGCACAAAAAAAGCAATTAAGCAAATTTACTCAACAAGTAAAATTCTGAGAATTAAATTGAAAATTGTCCAAAAGCAACAGGGTTCTGGCACGTTCACACAAGGTCCTTCATACTCGCATCAGCTGTCAGTTGCAGGTCCTCATTAAACGAATAATAAACCAAATCACTAACACTTCTACATGGATGACGACGAAGCAATCTACCTGTCCTCCATTCCACCTCTTCTGCCTCCCTGTCCAATTAAATTCATGTTGCACACTGCACCAAAGAATCCTTGTTTCCCAGATAAATTTGAGGCCTTACGGCAGGCCAGAAGGATTAGTCACAAAACTACAAGTGCATCCATGCATCGTGGTCCCATGTAACCCCAGTTTCCAAATAAGCTCTTTATTTTTCATGAACTGGATTCAGTTATGTATGATTACGCCGTGCATATCCATGATAATGAAAGTTTCTAATCAATTCGGGAACTGGAACTGAAAAATGTTCGACATGACAGCATCAGGTCCACTCAAACCACCCAACCGAACCCAAATAAACCAAAAACACCAAAATCATCCATGATAAGAAATGTATTGTAGCAGTAATGCTAGGCACATCTCGCTAATCAGTCTCCTACCGTTTTAAGGAAATAAACCTATATTACACCAAAACTGCCACACCAATGATGCCCACCAGTGTGCATTGGGTCTGCCCCCTTAGCCCCTACATACACGGTGGGTGCACAAACACATACATCATACACAATAATCACACAACATAACATAACAAGTTTACAAATTTGACATTACAAACGTGACACAACACATACTATTTACAAAATCACTTGGCGAAATGGGTCTCAAAGGTTGGATGACTGGGGGAAGTCACTGGGCGCCATGGGGACAAGGGGCTAACCCAGGGGTGGGCAATCTTATCCGCAAAGGGCCGCTTTGCAGGTTTTCACTGCAACTCCCTAATTAGGTCACTAATTAGAGGACTGATTGGCTGAGGAGTCCTCACACCTGGGTTTGAACAGCTGACCTAAAGGTTACCCCAAAAACCTGCACACACACCGACCCTTTGCTGGGCTAGCCAATGGTGGGACAGTGACCAAGAAGGTTCAAATCTCTCGTGAGCCTCTATAAAAATGAGAGACGCCTTAACATGAATCACAAACTGACAACAGAATCCCCTCTTCCTAAAGACGGACACCACTGTCCCTTATACGGCTCCGTGTGCCGATGCTGATTCAGGGACAATCAAAAAGGGCAAGAATCTGCGGAGAAAAGAGCAAATATTAGGCTTTCAACACCCAGTAAGTACCTGCAACTCCAGCAGCAAAGTATATCTGTCCTCAGTGGGGTGTCTCTCTTCCATTCATCTTGTCCTGCAGGTGATCCTCGCTAATGCTTCACTCGGAATATCCAACAGGTGGCTTTTATTAGAATGCCTCTCACTCGCCACATCTACCGGCAACAGGTGATGCTCGTTACCAGTCCATTCACGAAAATCGCGGCTGCCAACGGTTACGCAAGTCATTACACCAGTCTTCGGGGCCAGTTGCAGCCGGGAGATTTTATGCACTGCATTATCGGTGAAGTGCTGCCAGCCAGCTGTCGATACACTCCTGGATGCTTCAGGCTAAAAGTTATGGCAGCTGTCACTGGGCAATATACGTTTTACAATGTTAAAATAAAAAAAGAACAATTCCCATAATGCCACACCATGACATGTGGGTGGAATATGGGAAACTGTCTACCCTACCATGGCTTTTTCAGTTACTGCTACTTTTCAAAATATTCACTGCAAAACGTATATAATGTGTCTGCCATTCTCAGGCACCTTAATACCGTGCAGGGTAGGCTGGCGAATGTTTTTTAAAATTACATACATCAGAATATTTGACAAGAACTTTCCTGACCAATGAATGTACACTATGCATATCATCATCTTGCTGACCAATAACGGTTAAGTTCTTCCTTGTCTCCCCTGCCTGCCTAAAACATTAGTGTTAGCTCCGGAGTACTATCAATGGTACTAATAGTCAGTAAGCAGGACCATGTGACACAGCACAGGGAATGTGATCTTGATTAGTTGAGGGATAGAGTACATGGAGTAAACAAGGAGTAAACATGGAGTAAGTCCCAAAAACCATATGAAAGGTATTGAAATGCAGTGGCTGGGAGCAGCTAAGCTACTGCTTGTCTTCCTGTCACCAGCATGCATGCAGAGATATGCAGGTCGTGCTTTTCTCAGATTACTAGGACCTGGAAAAATCGGAACACACTGAACTAGACACATATAAGGGAATAAAGCAACAAGCGGAATTACGCAGCAAGATCAACTCGAATACCACAGAAAAAGCTTTACATGTATAACCATCAGTATCAAGGATTATCTAAGCAGAAATCTGAGGTCAGCCATGTTTTTGTTCCAACGTGGTGTATTGTGTTTTTTTTTTTTAAATGTGTTACTCAAGTACATATAACACAGGAGTTTAATACAGCTGTAAATATCTCAGGGAGATTACTCATGAGTCTGATGTCAGTTGCAATTAAAAGCGCTTCTGTGGGATCCTTACTTCTGCTATGTGGGGTGGTTAGGGTGATGAGTAGATGGTAAATTTTGCCATGTTGAGACGTAACAGAGATGAGTGCTGGAGGTCGCGTCTGCCCACAGCGGCAGGCTGCGCGGCTTCTGTCCAGACATCACCATCACAAGGGGGGGGGGGGTGGATGCCAAGAAGAGCTCTCAGCCACCCACAGATGCTTCTGGGTCTATAAAACCTATTTGGGAACAACATCTGCAAGTTTTCAGCATTGGGACAATCTTCTCAGCTCATTTCCCACTTAATAACACCAAAAATGTTCTTGGTCTGGAAACTGACATTAGTGCTTCAGGTACAGTCTGGGTTGGATAAAGCTGACCCAGAGACTGTGCAGTTAAGGAGAGGAACGTCTCGGTAAATAACCATAATATGAGAAAGAGAAAGAACATTATGGTAACTTAATTCTATCTTCTGGTGTGAATGAGAAACCTGTGCTGATGATTGAAATGTCTGTTATCCTGACATTAAATAACACCCCCACTGGCCTCTTGATTATTTTTCTTTATTCCCATGGTTGCTAAATTGAAATTACATCAAGAGATCTGAAACAAAGGGAACATAATACCTGCCCCTAGATAAAAAAGCGGAAATGTGTTTATTACAATCCAGACAGGAAGAATTGCTCTCGTAAACCCGTGGTTGTGAGTTCGCTTCGCATTTTAAACTGCCATTTTAAATGAACATTTATCTGAGCCAGGCCAAGCTGTTTGTGTCTGGAAGCATAAAAATCACAGAATCCCCCCTTGGCCCCCACTTCAGCTACAAGCACCAACGAGTTCTGATTTCTGGGGTCTCCTCTTGGATAAGAGCCACTGGTAATGAATTCAATGTTTATACTTACTGTTTACCAGCTGTATCGGGCCGGCTTTTCACTAAAGACTGCCGTATTATCTGACAAGTACACAAAAACCAAGGGAAATTTAAAACTGAAAGGTGAAATGTTTAAATGAGCTGATAAATATTTAACAAGGCATATTTTTACAGCATCAGATAAATGCAGCTTCTGATAATATAGCTAAATCTGTGTCTTAGCCACTGGCATAATAGAGTCACCACACAGGTTTGAGGGTGACCCTGAGTGACCTTGTGGTGACCTTTATTCCAAACAATTACTCTGGCTTGCATGGTTCAATGAATAAGTAATTGTTCATAATGTGTGTACCTTTCCCTCGAAATACTGAACTGCATGAACTAAACTGGACTTCCTGATTAAACACCAGTAAAATCACAAGCTTCAGCCTACATCATTTAAAATATATGCACTGTGAGAATGATTGTATATATACAAAATGAGCCTCTTTGAATTATGCCTATATAAGACAAGATGAAACTTTATTGATCCCAGGGGGAAATTCTTCTGCACACAGCAGCAGGGGAGGTAAATGCAGACAAAGACACATATAGTGCAATGAAGAAGTCGCTGGGAATTGTGTGTGCATAATAAAACAGGCCTGTGGGAATTCCATGTAATGCCACAGGGAATTTCGGAAAAAGCAAGATGGCAGGAATGTCTTCTGAGTTTAATGTCAGGAACCTGTCTTTCCCATTTGGAAAATGGGCACCGTTTCCAGCAATCGGTCGCCCTCTTTTGCAGAGGTGCTCCATCTCTCTGCAAATAGAGAGCAGGACCTCAGCAGTGCATGAAACAGAGGCCAGACACGTTTAATTAGGGAAATAATTACTTTGACACAGTCTTTCATTGTTAAAGTGAAACAGAAGCCTCACAAATGACATGTACTGAACGTAAGTGGAGACGCATGAGGAAAAGTGATATCTGTAAAGGAACCTGACTGCATATATCACTATTTTGCATTATTTTATGTTGCCATTGTACCAGTTGATGAGAAGATATTTGACCAAAAGCAGCATATGTAAATGGTTATATCACTTTTCATTTTGTCCTTTATCCTTAATCAGATTGTGAATAAGGGTGGCATATAATGTCAGTGGGTGGCGCATTGCCAAACAGCTCCAGGGTTAGGGGAATGCATGAGCTAAATTGTGAGGAGCCAATGGTTCCACAATGTGATAAAAGCCTGTTATTTTGACCTTGTCAGGACCATTTTTTCAGTCCCCAGAAGAGGAAACTCAATTTCATAAAAATCTGTGACTGCAATCAAAAAACTAAAAATGCCCTGTAATTTGTTTGGTTACTTATGGTTAGGGTTAGGGCTGAGTAGGGGTTAAGGGTTAGGGTTAGGTCTGGGTGGGGGTTAAGGTTGCCATGTAGGGATGAGAGCTTTCCCCACAGAAATGAATGGAGAGTCCCCACAAAATATAATTACAAATCTTTGCATGTGTGTGTCTGTGTGTGTGTCTGTCTGTGTGTGTGTGTGTGTGTGTGTGTGTGTGAGAGAGAGAGAGAGAGAGAGAGAGAGAGAGAGAGAGAGAAAGAGAAATTTCCATGATCTCCTCCAAAAATACTCTATGTAGGCAGGCCAGTTGCCCCGAAATTGCCCTGACAATGTTGGTGCCCAGGTCCAGCATTCTGTATCCCACAAGAAGGGTTATCCCTACCGTGTGCCCTGTGTTTCCTGGGATAAGCTCTAGCCCCCCACCTAGAATCCTACATAATAATGCAACGACATTTTAGTCGTCTTCTGTCCTACATCGTTGCGGCATTCACATATTTATAAGCTACAACGTTTAATCTTCAGCAGGCCTACAAACATGCCCACTTACCCTAAGCCTGCTCATTTAATAGGCTGTGCTGACACATCCCATGTAACGTCTTAGTCATTTTCGCTGCCGTAAATACATTGCAAAGATAGAAACTTAAAAGGTGTCAAGTAGCTTCTTCCATCTCCCAAAACCACTTATTCAGTGCAGGTTCATAGTGGCGTAACGTCTTAGGTAATAAAGGCAAGCAAAAAAAAATAAGCACCATTAAAAAGTAGAATTTTGATGCACCAACCAACCAGTCACAGGAAACCTTTGCAGAAGGAGCCAAACTAAAAGACGCCCACAGATGCCACCCACCCCCTGTGCCGATGCCCGCGCTGCCGCACAGAGGGCTCAGCCGCCCGGCCTGCGCTCCTCGGGCTCTTCATGGCCAGGGATGTGCCCACAGGGGGAGGCAGGGGACGGACTTAAAAGTGGGGGGACAGGGGGGGGGGCAACGGAGGAGGGGGAAGAGGGGGGAAAACAAGGGAAGTGATTATAAGCAGCACCAGCTGAAATTATTGGTCTTGTATGATAAATTAATC
>JAOYFF010000106.1:553987-575684 GCA_025773925.1 Cryptomyrus ogoouensis | reverse complement strand
AACTGCTTGAAGTAAGGCATTTTTCTTTGTATGTGTGAAGGCCTTTGTTTTTTGTGGGTATATGTGGCACAATGGCAAAGTGGCACAATGGCACAGTGGCCAGCACTGCTGCCTCACACATTCGGGAACAGGGGTCAGGCCACCACCTTGGCTCTGTGTGTGTGGAGTTTGCTTGTTCTCCCCATGTCACCATGGGGTTTCCTCCAAGTACTCTGCCCCTCACCCCCAGTCCAGAAACATCCTGAGGTTAACTGGAGTTACCAAAATGCCCATAGGTGAGAATGGTGTGTGAGTGAATGGTGTGTGAGTGTGCACTGCGATGGGTTAGTGCCCCATCCTGGGTTGTTCCTTGTCTTGTGCTCTTAGGCTCCAGACCCCTTATAATCTAAATCACTGTGGTAAAATTCCAAGTGTCTAAGTGGGTAAGGGAAAACATCTGCTAAGCCAGAACACTAATCTGTGTCACTCCGAGTGAAACCTAAATGGAGAACATGCAGAGTCAATTCTGCTCCAGAGATCTCTCTTTCATTATTATTTTATTGCATAGCGGATGGTTTTTATTCGTGGAAACGTGACATTACCAAAATGGAGAGCTGGGTATTTCACTGAGCGGTCGAGGTATGTACCTTGATCAAGGGGACTGCAGCAGGATATCTCTCGGGACTTAAGCCAACAACCTTCCGGTTACAAATGTCCTTCTCCGCCATACTTCCTGCTGACCCGCCATCCTACCCTCCGTGGTACATGTACTAAGATTAGCATTCAGCTCTAGGTGTGAGACTGATCCTAGATCTCATTTAAAATATTTAATTATGTATCAGAATAAGCCAAATGTGATGTGAATAAATCAGGTCACACGTCATGAAGGATATGTTATATACTCATTACAGAGTGCTCTTTATTAAATAAATTAGTAATCTTAAGTGGACAGGGCTGTATATTGTAAAACTGCTTGGATTTCTATTGGCACGGTGTCTTAGCGTTTAATGAGCTCATTAATTCAGATCAGGGTGAATGATTACCCATAATTTCATTTCTCAAGAGATGTGCCAGTTCCACAGTTGATGCACGCCCATTAAATTTACAGCATGTTTACATGTGAGGGCGAGATAATGCACTGCAGATGGCCGCATTTTGCTGTTGAAGTACAGAATCTATGATTCCCCTGTTTGGCCAAACATTGGTGGTGATATGATAAGAAAACAAAGCGCAATGATAATAAAGAAAACAATAAATCAGACTCAGTGTTCAAAGCTGCACCCTTTTTGTACTTGCATGACACCATTACATAATCCAAAGAAAAACACAGGAATAAATGTACATTTCCACTCAGTCAGATAACAATAAAAAGTCCATGTATGTTTAATCCGTCAATATGAACGTTTTGTAAAATTAAAATAATTACCATCTGTACTTCACCAACAGCTTGTTCTGAAGATAACAAAGAATAAGCCATATAAAGCACTTTTTTCTCACATCCTCTCTTTTCTTTTTCTTTTCTCTTTTTCAGAACTAGTTGCTAGGCAATAC
Organism: Cryptomyrus ogoouensis; assembly: GCA_025773925.1. NCBI lineage: Eukaryota > Metazoa > Chordata > Actinopteri > Osteoglossiformes > Mormyridae > Cryptomyrus > Cryptomyrus ogoouensis. The sequence goes on along the minus strand of JAOYFF010000106.1, from coordinate 574,154 downwards.
AACTCATGAATCAATGCTTTCTGACTTTATCTGAATAAAAAACCCTGAAGGATTCAACTCAAGGTAGTTGAACACCCATCTGAATTGCGTGGAGAATACAGAAGCCACCACTCAGAGCCCGGCTCCCTCTCTCGCTGGCTCCACACGCGCCGCGTGCAGTCGATCCCTCACGCCGGGGGCCTGCCGTGAACCGCGAGGTGACACTCACACGTCACAGTTAAGCGCCCACATTCGAGTGATGCTACGTCATCACAGGTAAAGATGGAAGCTTCTCACCGTATCAAGTTGTGCTCTAACTCCGAGAGCCTGTCTTCACAGAGAAGTGTGTCACCACAGTGCTATTTTAGAAGGACGTTCCCTCATTTCCATCTGACTTCCAAAGACTGGCTCAAAATAAAGTCCCCAAAGCCCATCACACCAAATCGTTTTCTACCATCTCTCCTCATCCAATAACAAAAACGAATGACTCACTTGTCTTATTGCAAACGAGTCAGCAAAATACATGATCTCCTTTGATTGCGTGGTGCACAGAGCCCAGCATGTAGTTGCCACAGTTTATGAATTTCCATAGTCTCACACGACTCTTCCTACATAGTCCCTGCAGCATGTGCCTTCAGAAGCACACTGGATGATCACCAGCAGATGGATAAAGTCTGAGACCACGAACAGGACAGAATGGGCTCTGTCCCTGTGTCATGCACGTTCGCTCAAGACACCCCCTTCTCCGTGCAAAAGAAAAGCTGACCGGCCAATTCTCTGGTCTCCTCCGTCATGTGCAGCTTACTCAGCACATATTACCGTTCTTCTTGTTTTAGCTGCTGCTAAAAACGCTGATTGACACCCCAGCAAGGCCTGCAGTGTTCTAGCTTGGCAGCTGTGCATATCAGGAGAGAGCCGTGCTATTGTACTTCTGAGCAAGGTACATGAATTAAAAGCATTCAGCTGTATAAGCTGCTGAGGTGCAGCACTGTAAGCTACATAAAGTCATTTAGGGATTAAACAGCAGGTAAAACAGAGAATAATAATGATAACAATAGATTTTGGCTCTTTGAACACAACGTGTACCTGCCCACAATATCTGCAGTATGTGGTTTCATCTAAATAAGTGTCCATTGGGATGAAACATCAGAATTTATCAGCATCTGCAAAGACTTGAAGCAAATAATGCTGCACCCCCAGTGGAATATACCTTAATTTAGGGCCGTAATTATTTTATGCCACCAAACGGAAGTAAAAACCAAGAATGCGATGACCCAGCAAACTGCAGGCCAGCTACCTAAACCACTTCCCTTGTAAATTACTAGAATCTATCATTAGAGAAGACTAATTAGGTTAAATTAATCACTGAAACGTATGACATTTGCTGAAGGCCAGCTCTGGCTGTGCAAAAGAAAGGCTGCCTTTATAAATGGTAACATGTTTTACATGAAGAGTCACACAACCAACTGAAAGTACTGTGATGACAGGAAGCATGTCTGTAGCCCACAGAAGCCAAGCGTCTGCAGGAGAAAAAAAAAGGAGTTAAAACGGCTGAATGCTTTCCTTTCATTACAGAGGCTGTCTACTGCTCTTCCCCAGTGTGCTTTTGCTGTCTTCCAAAAGCTTGGCACTCCTTTACTTAAATTAGACAATCAAAAAAACTTGCCGTTATTCTGGTGCCAGAAAGATTCTCCTCAGGAATAAAAATACCCAATCAAGAGCATTTCGCTGTTGCCGAAAGCTTTGCTTGTATTACGCCTCTTTGAGGATGTACAAAGTAAGGATACAACAAATTGTCCCGCTTTACACACACAACATTGTGAAACAAAGAAGTCTCCGTGCCTCACGGGCTACTGAAAGCCGCTTTAAGGAGACTGCTATTGATTGCCCTCATCTCTTATCTCCTGCAATGCCACTCTTTGCATGTAGCTGCCATTAGCCAAAACCTTTCGCTTTGCCTTACCCACAAGAGAGGCTGGACGCATTTTGGGCCAAGTCTCTAGCACTGGAGAGGGGAAGTCTTGCCTCCTGTCCCAAAACAGATCATGAACTCTGAGGAAACTCATTTCCGTCAACTGGCTGTGGAGAATTGACAAGCTCAGCCTGCAGCACTGGCAAAATTGACCATGAAAGTCACTCTATTCAGGTCTCGGTCAATATGGCCTTCTCTAGCTTGTCAATAGTCTTGCTGTATATTAGGGTTACAAATAGAGTGCCAGCCCTTCCTAATTCATTGCACATCTGTCTCTCTCATTTCTTCAGCACCAGGGAAACGTGGACGGAGGAGAAGGGGTCAAGCTGATGCCGCTTTAGCCTGTCACTTTTGGTTCCTTAACTGCTCAGAAAAAAGTGACATGTCAGGTTTTAAGCTGCTTGGATAGAAGCATCCCCTACTCAATCCTGTTAATAAATAGCCAATCGGCTCTTATCAGTCTTGCACTGCTCTGTGGTTCACATGCAGTTGTAAAAAAATGAGACCAAGAGAGTCCTCGACCTTACAGCAAACGTGAATCTCAGACTCAGTTTCATATTCGCGGCAGTTGGGTATTGATCGATTGATCAAGTCCCATTGTTCATTGGAAAGATCCCTATCAAGATACAGTTGGAATACTCTAAAGCCCCCGGTGCATACTGCAGGCCCGGAGCTGCCCAGTCATCACCCATTGGTCCCCCATACACGAGGCTCTGACAAGCTTCAGCTCCAATGCCAAAGGAAGCACACTTGCAGATGGTTTTTTTCAAGCAATGAAAAGTTACTCAGCTTTTATAGGTTGCCTTCACTGTCACAGTCTGCCAAATATATTGGAAAACCTTCTTATATTTCTGAGAAATTTTTAATGTGCTGTTAATAATAAACACCAGCTGGCAGTGTTGCTTCGACACGCTTACTTTTAGCTACCCAGAGACGTGACCGTTTCGCGCATCTCCAAAGCCATGGAAGGGAACAAGGCAGCTGGGACCAGCCCATTCCAGAGGAGACAGGGTCCAGCATCGTGTACTGCATTGCTACGTAGCCTGAACCTGATTGGACCGTCCCTTAGCCACTCCCTGCTCTCCCCGGTCCAATGGAATGGCCTCGACATAGCATTCAGAGACATAAACCAGTATGGGTCTCCAGCTCTAAGACTAAAGTGGATCCATGGCCACACACGATGGCGAGCCCCCCCACCCCCGCACATGGCTGTGAACAGGTAGCTGGGCAGCGGGCACACTCTGCCCTCTTTCATACCCGACACAGTTGCTGGGCTTAAGCACTGATTGCTCCTCCTGTGCACGCAGCCATACTTTCATTACAGGTGAAAACACAATGGCGATAAACAGAAGCGGCAGGTTGCAGCGGCACCGAACAGAGAGGGCTCATGCAGAGACATTTCACACAGGGCATCCACACACAGCACCACTGCCTTCTCAACATCTGCACTGCAGTGTGATAATTTGAAATAATGATAACATTTTCTATGAATGCCATGTCTATAAGAACCTTTGAACACATTCATAACACATTATGATGCATTCCTAAAGCATTATAAACATGGCTATAAATATTAAACATATTATATTATAACCACTATGCATTATGAACGCTTTATTAAACTCTCATCTATAATGCACTATATATACAGTACCTTCATAATGTAGTACAAAGCACCCTAAATTCTTATACTGACCATTACGATGCGTTATGAAGGCATCTGTAGTGCCTCATAGATGATAACTTCATTGAGATGATGATGTATTGTAATGAACACTATAGTCTATAGTGTACTATAGATGAGAGCTTCATTGGGGCTTATGAAGTATTATAATCAACACTATAATGCCATATGCCTGTCAATAGAAGATGCTGTAATGCTTTATTAATTTTTATTCTGATCATTTTAATGCATTATGAATACATCTATAGTGCATTATAGATCAGAGCTTCAAGTACACTGTTACAAAAAAAACTTCAATATCAAAATACGCTTCAGTATCACGCATACTGTATATGTGTATATACTCACATTGGTTTACTAAGACCCTCTATTGCACTTTATGTAAGATTCCTTTGGATTATACACAGGTTGTGGTCATCTGGCAGACCTCACAGGCCACCCTCCAAGTGCCTTCCCTAACTAAAGCAGCTCCCTTCATGTTTAATAAAGAATGAAACATATTCTCCCAAACTGCCGACAGCCCCCTTTTCTTTGCATATAAAGGCCGTTTTCAGTGGCAGTGATGCTGATGCACGCTTAGCTGAACAGGCCGGATGTGACGGACCTGTATGGCTACGTTTCAGGCTGCTATTGCTAAATCCCAGTACTCCAGTTTACACCTATTCTCAGACCCAGATCTGGGCACCACATTTGTTAAAGTTCTTCTTTTAATCACTCGACGCCTCATTTCTACTTAGCCGACCTTCTGTTCCTCTTTGTAGTTATTACAGGGTTAACCGCCTTTTTATCTGAAAAACTACAAGACCTTCAATATTTCCTCCATCCATCCAGCTAATCCAGCTGACGGCCAATGGTTTGGCCTGGGGACCAAGAGGTTGTGTGAAGTTATGAGCAAGCATTTGGCCTGCATTGGACCAGCAGCTCATCCAGGGGGCGCCCCTGCCTGGTATCCTGTGCTGCCTTGGAGAGGCTCCCCCTGTGCCGGCTAAGTGGCTGGGACTTGTATTCAATCAATCAATCAATCAGTCTTTATTTATATAGCATTTATTTATTTAACCATGGGGTTTACAGAGTGCCTTACAGACATTATAAAAGAGGAAAAAGAAAGAAATTAAAACAAGCACACAATAAGTAACAAGGAGCACAAAAAATTAAATTTAATAAATTTAAATAAATACATGCATGCATACATACCACCAAAAACATAGGACTTTAACCACCCATGTTTTCGGTAGGGAACCCTAACCCCTACCACACCACAGCTTCTAGCCCCTGCCTCACTGGGGACCCTAGCCTCTACCTCACAGGGAATTCCAGGCCCTACCTCACAGGGGAGTCTAGCCCCTACCTCACAGGGGACTCTAGCCTCTACCTCACAGGGATTCCAGCCTCTACCTCACAGGGGACTCTCGCCTCTACCTCATTGGGAACCCTAGGCCCTACCTCACAGGGGATTCTAGCCTCTACCTCACAGGGGATTCTAGCCCCTATGTCACGGGGGATTCTAGCCCCTACCTCATCGGGGATCCTAGCCCTGATATGCGTTCTGCAGAGTAGACATTTGATTTTTCTGGATTGTGTCACCTAAATCTCCATTCCCCTTTTTATTCTTGTGTCTTCAGATGTATGGTGTATAATTACACTTTACTGAGCCTTATTTGGGCTTGGAGAACTAATTACACATTTTTGCTTGGAAAAAAGAACCTTAGTGAAGCTGGGTTTCTAATTAGTGTTCATCTTTTGAACCTTATCCTTGAACCTCTATCAGCTTGACCAACTGTGCTCCATGGACGCAGAAAACACTATTAAACATCTTCATTATCCAAGATGAATGGTGTCCTCTCTAGTTACGGCTGATTATGATTGATCCCCAATGAGCACTTCCACCCACGGGTGGAAATCCAGCAGCCATGGCCTCCAGTGTTAGAGTGAAGGATTCTGGGACACCATGAATAACATTAAATTTTTGTTAAAATCCCTATAACCATTTTGCTTATGCAAAGGTTTGCTTCTGTTTACCTTCAAAAGAAGAACGGATGAAGCAGAAAAATACACAAGAATGGCGAAAGTGGTACATTTCTGCATGTTGTTTTTAGTCACTTTGCAAAAAAAAAAAACTGTGCAAGTTTCGTACAATAAACAACAGGAATTGAAGCTTACTGGCTTAAACATAGTAGAACAACAGGGCCATTTCGACCAGGAATACAGCTGTTTGTCCTGATCAGTCAGTCGAAGCTGTTTAGAGTGAGTAGCCAATGCCAGAAAAACCCTAAAGCTATTTTCTCTTTTCAGCACAACATTTTTTTATGGAGATCAGTTATTTGTGTGTCGCTATCATAGAGTCATCACTTACAGTAACTTAAGGATTTGACATCTAAACTATACTTCTCACAGATTGGCTATATATTTAAGGTTGCTGTAAATGCTGTGGTAGCACTTAGGACTTTTATTATCCATCTTTGGAAAGTACTGCTTCCCAAACAGCTTACATAGACAGTTCCTAAGGTGTGTTGACCAAAAGGTAACATAGAATCAATCATTGAATGTCTCCCCTACAGTGGCAGAGTTAAGAATCCTTTATTGGAAACTAGCGTTGGTAGGAAGAAAAAATAAACAGTAGTTCTCCCACAAGGACACATTTCATCACCTGGACACAGTGTGCCACAAGTTAGTGTGACTCACTGAAGAAAACGGTTACCATTCACACTATTGATCTTCTGAACATCATGCTTAGCATTTACAGTGGTCACACAGCACCTCACACTCAATATTGATCACCCAGAAATGTAACCGCATTACTTACAACTGGCATTCAAACAGTTGATATACTGCACTTAAGACTCGAGCATGCGTGCATATCACTCAGTTAGATGTCGAGTTGTTCTACGATGTCAGTGCACTTCAAGGTAAAGAAAGAAAACAAACACTGGCTTTCCTGAGTTGTGAAATAAACATTTATCAATTTATCACAACAAGGAGGTGGAGACAAGAAACCTGGACGCTTCCTTTCAAAACTGCTGCAGGCCCACCTTGAGGAGAAGACGCCACCATGGGGAGGTGTAGCTTCCAGATCCCTTCAGACCATGAACAAATGGCTAAATGTCCCAAATGGCTGGACCTAAGAGGGCTATTGGCCCACTTACCCCGTTACCTGTGGAGGTAATTAAGAAATAAGGGCAATGAGACTTATCTCAGAAGTGTGTGTGTGCGTGCGTGTGTGTGTGTGTGCGTGCGTGTGCGTGCGTGTGTGTGCGTGTGTGCGTGTGCGTGTGTGCGTGTGTGCGTGCGTGCATGTGTGCGTGCGTGTGTGCGTGTGCGCGTGTGCGTGTGCGTGCGTGTGCGTGCGTGTGCGTGCGTGTGCGTGTGCGTGCGTGTGTGTGCGTGTGTGTGTGTGTGTGTGCGTGTGTGTGTGTGGAGGTTATGTTTATATTACACTGTGGGGACCAAATGTTCCCCCTCGGTGCAATAAAAACCTGCTATTTTAACATTGTGGGGATCAGTTTTCAGGTGCCCCCGAAGATCTATGAATGCGATCAAAAAAATCTACTACTTTTTAACAATAAAAAGTTAGCATATAGCCTCAAACAAAAGGTGGGTACACAGAAAAAAGTACCAATGTGTACCTTTGAGGGTACAATTACTGGTCTGTGGGGCTGTACCCTCAATGGTTTGCCAATTGTGCCCTTAGCTGTAGGTGATTTTGAAGTATAGAAATGGACTCTGAGAAGCATTTTTTGTACCATTGGGGGGACATTAGTGTTGTTTGTACCTTGGGGAACAAGACTGTACCAGTGCTGTACCCTTTATTTTGACAGTGTGGATGATGAAACTGAAGTGTTGTAGGAGCCCTGAAGTCTGCTTCCCTCATCCGGGTAGAGGAGGTCTCAAAGATGACTCTTTCAAGGAGACTCTGCTTCTGTTGCTGGTCACATCGCAGCTAGAGCTATCCGGTAATCTTCAATGTTACCGATATTATACGTACATGAGACATATTTGGAGACACTGACCAGCAAAACAGACACCTAGTGCCACAGTCTGGTACAATGGCCTGAATCTATGTGCTTATCCTCCTGTAAATGTGTATTTCAGTGTTTAGTTTATCAATCCGTCTTTTACTCGCTTATCCTGGTCAGGATCACAGATGGCCTGGAGCTCACCCCAGGCAGTTTAAGGCACAAGGCAGGCTACACCCCAGATGGGATCTCACTAGTGTTTTATTGTTTCACGTTAATAAATAAAATTAATCAACTGGTGTGAGCCTCTTCCCTGCATTTCCAGCTACCATGAGGCATCCTGTCCATTCCAGGTTTTAAGACAATCTTTCCTGATGCATAATTTTTCTTAGCTGACAAAGTAAATGACTAAATAGTCAAACAGCCTCCACTACATATTAGGGTGGCCAGTGTAAAAACAAAAATAATGCTTTTATATTTCAAATTCATTGTTATGCATAACCTCACTTACCATAATCAATACTTAATAATTAATTTCATGCACTACAACACCGCCACAGAACACAAGCATTTCTACAATGCCATTGTTTAAGATTTAAGAACTGCATTGATTTTCCTTCTGGCCATGAAAACGTACCTGAGAAGGATACATTGCTTTGTTTTGACCGTGATGGAATGATGAGAATACCTCATTGAAAGACATAAACAAGCAGAATGACAATCCGATAGACATCATACTGCCTCAGCCATCACACGGCCCTCATCAGCGCGTGACATCGATTGGTGATCACAAAGCCGTCGTTTCCAGTCTGAGGAATTCAATGTCCGTAACTTCATAAATATGAGCTGATACTGGTCTTGGGAATAACCTCAAGCAGAGAAGACTTCCAGTGAGCTGCAGGTGTCTGTCAGCATTTGTGTCTAGCTCTGTTATTTGCAGTTTCTGCTAGCATTCCGGGGAGGACAATATTTAAAGACATAAATTGTGGCATAAATTTTTTATGGCTTATGTTGTGGACTTGCAGAGGAGACAGGTAGTGTCTCTGTAATGGATGGGGTGTGGATGGTATGAATTAAAAACAAAAGATTCCCCAAGACCTTAAGGCTTGTACCTAATCTAAGTTGTTGATAGAGACATTTATTAGTTTTTTACTTACTTTTTTCAGTTTGCACACTTTTGGAAAAAAACATTTCACTTTAATCTTAAATCTTATTATTGATGCTTTATTTTTTCCTGTATATTTCAATACGATTTCTTTGTGCTGCATTCTCATTTACTGTTTTGCACATGGCCCTAAAAACAGTGGTAGGTGTTGAACCTTCTTTTGAATATCTCTACATTGGAGTCTTTCTTATAATTACACAGCTCATTCAGCAGGAAAGGCAGTTCAGCGCCCACCCATGAACTGTTACGCTTTGCCTTATTCATGTGTTACGTGAACCATTTTCACTTGATTTGAGTGCTACTCACGTCCGTTAATTTATCTGAAGGATCTAAAGACAACATCCAAAACTAGCAAATATTGTCTTCTTAGTCTAAAGAGATGTTACCAAAATACCTACAGGTTGTGAAAAGTTGGACAAGCTTATAGATGACTGCCTGTTCACCCATCTTGCGTCAGTTATTAATGTGTGTTTCTGTATCTATTTCCAGGAACATTAGTGAGTGAGTGTAGCACTCAGACTCGCAGTGGCCGGCTCTCATCCACGCACATAGAGCAAAGCCTGAACAGTGACTATCCATTTGTTTCCTCAGCCTGCAGCGTCCATAAAAATCAGATAAACAAGAAAATTTGTCACTAGGCCTTGCAGCATTACCCGCGCTGAAACATGTCTGTGCAGGGAGGCAGAATGGGATGTCTGGAGGCTGCATGGATGGACCAAGCGAGACTTCAACATCCCAGCCCTTTATGAATAAGAATGAAATATGTTGTGACTAAAAATGATGGACCTTGTTGTTCCATTGGTTAAACTATTTTCTTGTTCTTCTTCTAATTATTATTATTATTATTATTATTGTTATTATTATTACCCGGGGAACAACTCCTTTGAGAGCCATCCACCTAGCATCCTCATAAATTTCCTAAACTTCCTCAGTTGAGTCTTCTTGATCTTAAGGAGCAGCAGCTACACTTTGAGGTCCATCTGGATCACTGAACCCCTATCTCTCTCACAGTGTCCTCCAACCCTATGGAGAAACTGATTTCGGGTGCTTGTACTTGAGACCTTGTTCTTTTGGTCATTACACACAAATGATGCCCATAGGTACAGATGAGGACAAAGACTGACCTTTAAACTACAAGTCCAACCATACAACTTAACTCCTGCTTCACAAACACCGACTTCCTCAGTGCCCACAGAACTGTACTCACCAAACCAACCGACCTGTCAGTCTCACTTACCCTCTTATCACAGCTCATGGATAGGATCCTAAGATATTTATAGTCCTTTACTAAAGGCAGACTGCCCCCCAGAAAGACAAGATCCATTTTTTTCCAAGAAAGAACCATAGCCTTGAATTTGAAGGTGCCAATTCTTATCACCGCCGTTTCAAAGAACTGCACAGGTGGGTGCTGGAGGTCTTTGCTGAAAGAGGAAGAAGCACGAGATCTTTCATGGTACCACATCATGCGTAGTGCAGAACCCCAGATTCAAGCAGCACTCCTCATGTCTTCCATATGCTGTCTCACAATGTTCACAATGTACAGGCAGATTACGCATGAACCTTCACATGACAGAAAAGATCAGTCCACTGCGCCGTGCCCAGGCTGGTATCCTCACTGTACCTCCTGAATTCTAGGCTCTGCTGAGAGCCTCGTCTCCAGTGCCTTGGCATAGGCTGGTCTGCCATTTTAAAAATAGGGACCACCATGCCAGTCTGTCAGTCCAGAGGCTGCAGCTCACCCATGTTTTCTAAGAAGGCCGAGTCCTTTAAACTCATATTCAATATGCAAACAACAGAAAAAAATCTCAACTCACGTTCACATAGAGGCAACTAACTTGTCCACCAGGAATAATTCAGCTGCACTGTCCTTGACCTGGGACTTGTGAGTATCTCCACACCTACTTGAGGTCTTTCACCATGTGGAACTCCAAAGAAGGAAAGGCTCCACCACGTGCAGAATGGGCACTGGGAAGTCCGGGAATGTTCCCGGGGGGGCAGTATTGTGAGGCCAGTCTTTATTCCCCACCCAGCCATCATATAGCATATATACCTGGGGTGCCCAACACATTGGTCAATAATCTTGCCGTGTTTCTGGGTTGATCGCAGGAGATGATTAATTGATGCCCCAGTCAAATATGGTGAAATATGCCATATATCCCCCCGAATATCTGCATCAAATTCCCAGGTAACTTTTGGTTGCCAGTTTGCCCCTGGGTTTCACCCCCAATTAAAAGGTCTGACTCCACCCCCAATTAAAAGGTCTGACTCCACCCCTAGTTAAAAAGTCTGACTCCACCCCCAATTAAAAGGTCTGGGTCCACCCCTAATTAAAAAATCTGACTCCACCCCCAATTAAAATGTCTGGGTCCACCCCTAATTAAAAAATCTGACTCCACCCCCAATTAAAAGGTCTGGGTCCACCCCTAAGTAAAAGGTCTGACTGCACCCCCAATTAAAAGGTCTGGGTCCACCCCCAATTAAAAGGTCTGGGTCCACCCCTAAGTAAAAAGTCTGACTCCACCCCATTTAAAAGGTCTGGGTCCACCCCTAATTAAAAAGTCTGACTCCACCCCCAATTAAAAGGTCTGGGTCCACCCCTAAGTAAAAAGTCTGACTCCACCCCCAATTAAAAGGTCTTGCCCCAGCCCCAATTAAAGGTCTTGCCCCACCCCCAATTAAAAGGTCTGACTCCACCCCCAATTGAAAGATCTGAATTGCTGGTATTATAATGGTGATATTTAAAATGTACATATTTAATGGTCCAAAATTAGTAATTTAAGTGGAATTCTTTCCCTGTCGGTTTAAGCCCATATCTAGTTTAAGATCTCGGTACATATACCTCCAAAATTTCATTTAAGCATAAACCCCAATCAGGTCTGACTAACTCCTGTCTGAATTTGCAATCCTATCACTTTCCAACCTCAGCCCCCGAGCGGAAGAACAAGTCCCCCCTCCTCATTCAGGGCTGCAGGTCTCTCCCACCCCCCCCCCACTAAGATTCAGAACTGACAGCTTTCATTTGCAGTCTGCTCCAGATGGATCCACAAAGGCCATTCTCTAGTGCTTATGTTTTTATCTTTAACTTTTTGTTGCTCAACAAAACCAACATTACACTCCATTTTACTGCACATATTGCTTCTGTTCTTTATATTCGGAGGTGGCACTGTGGCACAGTTGGTACCACTTTAACCTCACGCCCCCATGCTGGGGGATTTGAATCCCACCTCCTGCAACACATTTCGCTACATATTTTGAGATTCCAGCACATCCACAAGGCTTACTCTTGTTGCATCTTTATCCAGTTCTTTGCTATGTTGGGTTGGCTGCCACAGACTCTGATAAGCAATATTTCTTTGAAAAATAAAATTACAAAAAAATTATTATAATGGAAGAAAAACAAAAACAAAATCACTGATGGTGTTAAGACGCCCTCAAGCCCCTTATTACTGACCTGGTTTCCGCAATAGGGATTGTTTTTGAATGTTGCAAAGCCTTTAGCCTGGCCATTGAGCTTTATTTTTTTCTTCATTCCCCATTGTGAATGCTCAGGCAATAGATGCCCAGGAGCAATGTCATAAATGTCAGCTCTCAGTTATATTTGCAGGGCAACCTCCATTTTATCGAGACAGAATATCTATACTTAGGTCATCGACAGGAACTAAGGAAAGGCCATTCATACAGCGAGGGCAAGGCGTGTGAATCAACAGGAGTGAGCATTAGCTATAAAAGAAGCTTTACACATTACTGACATATTGCTTTCAGCTTCTAGCCATCCCTCTCTCATGTCCTTTACTATGTAGTTCCTCAATCATACAGTTCATCAATAGATAAGATGCAATGGCAAGTAATCGCTGGTAATTTAAAAGAAGCAATTAAATCTATGTGCAATATAGAACGAGCAAATAAATGAAACAGCACACATTTACAAATATGTATCATAATTCGAATATTTTAATATTTTGATTCAAATATGCGTGTCCCTCCTCCCCAGGCCTCTGTGTGGGCGTAACAGGCCATCATGCATCCTCCCCTTTTGGTTGTGGGTTAGAGGCTGGATGATGTTGCCTTTAGTTCCTTATAGCCCTTATAGCCCGCACCTGCCCCTTGTTAGCCCTTGTTATCTGTGTATTTAAGTGGCTGCTATTGTTCATTTCCTCAGTCAGTTATTGTAGTTGTTACTGTGCATTTGTCTCCTAGTCCTGCTTCCAGGTTTGCCCTGGCTACCTGGTTAGTTGTTTGTTTTCTTTCTGATTAATCTAGTTAGTTTCTTGTATTCCCTGTTCTGATTTTGACCTTTTGTGCTTTCCTTTTGTTTTCCTTTTGTGTTCTTATTTTTTTACTTTAATAGTCTTTTGTTTGGTGAGCCGCTCTGTGGATTGTCCCTCTTTCCTTCGGCATGCCCCGCTGTATCACTTCTACATCAGCCTGCTCCTTCACAAACACACTGACTCAAATGGACAAGCATAAGAGCAACATTTTTTCACTGTATAGTGAGACAAAATACAAATGTGAAACCAAACAAAAGATCAAATATTCTGAAGTATATCCCAAATACTCATGTAATACTCATGTAATACTCAGGTAATGGTAAGTCAATCAACTGAAAAAGTAATAATACCAAACTCAAAGATTTGTTTTTTTAGTAATTTACTTGACAAAAATGCTTCCTCCTTTGTACCCTCCATTTTCTGAAACAGCTTGTCCTATGCAGGGTTGTGGGGGGTCTGGAGCCTGTGGGTATAAGGCTGGGAACAACCCAGGATGGGGTGCCAACCCGTCATAGGGCACATTCACACACAATTCACACCTGTGAGCAATTCGGTGATTCCAATCAACCTCAGCATGTTTTTGGTCTGTAGGAGGGAAACTGGAGCCCCATGAGGAAGCCCCATGACAACATGGGGAGAACATGTATACATGGAACCCTGGTGGAAAATTGAACCCAGGTTCCAGAGGTGTCAGGTGACAGTGCTAATCACTGTACCACCCCCTTCTTTGCACTACAGATGCAAATAACTCAAAACAACAAAATCTATACTGAAAAATGACAAACGCAGTTTAAGTGCTTCAATTAGCTGCATCTTAAAAACAAATAGGCCTGGATGAAGCATCTAAGTCATTTGGTTCAACACAAGTGATCAAGTATTATCTCTAATAACCATTCATTAAAATGTATGAATAAAGTAACTTCCTCCTTGTGTATTCACAAGTGTTTTCCATACATAACATCATCACACATTATGGGAAAAGCATTTCTTGTATTTTCAAAATACAAAAACACTGAACATTGTATATTGATACAAGAAGTATATTGATACCATTTTTATGAAGTAATTCAAACACAAATACAAAATACAATTTTGTATTTAAAATACGTATTTAAATACATGCCACAGAAATACTGCCCATTCCTGAATATTAGCACTATCTAGCAGAAACATAACATCAGATGGACACAATACATTTGTCTACTCATATGTACACTTTAGCCTGTTATAAACTAGCCCTGTCTCAATGAAATTCTACAGAATCATCGATGAACTATTACAAATTTATAATTCCACAGCAACCACATTTAAATGAGCACATAAGTACACTGCAGTGCATTAGTCATCAGACTAATGTTAATTCCTATAGCGACTTTCTAACTAACACTTCCTCAGTGGGCTTTGTGATAATTTACTTCATTTATTCTGCCTTCTCTGGTTAAGCCTTCCATCTCTATGGTGATACACATTTCTTGTCTTATATTGCTTCCTAGAGAGATTTTTACATTTATTTTGCCATTTGGTCTCTGGTAGTTCTATAATATCATACATGTATCTTCTATCTAGTGATACTGGTTGAGATTTCCTTATGTCATGTTGACTCTGGCATTTTGTCATTGTACGTGTTACTTCCAGGACAGCTTGCATTTTCTGGTGTTTTCTCTCTGGTATGTGTGACGTATCTGTAGCTTCCCGTGGGCTAAAGTTTAGACAGGATTTGGGAGGCTTATAACTAGGGCTGTGCGACTGATTGTTTGTGAATCGCACCCTTCATTCATACCGCAATGCCATTTCATTCCAGGCCGAATTGCAATTTCAATTCATGCAATCTCATTCTAGCACGACGCGGATTCTGCCATGTTCGCATTAGCGGGACGATCCATCGTGTCCAACCAAGCATCCCCTTTTTCTCCCTAAGCTGCATCAACAAATGACTGGACTGCGTTACTCCATGTGACAGGAATAGGGGGCGGAAAAACACGTGTTATACTACAGGGCGGTACTTTGAGACTGCTTATAAGACACAAAGAGCCAATGAAATCCCTCGTCCTCCACTACAGAAAACAGCTGATCGTCCAGTGCTGTTATCTCCTCATGCGTCTTTAGCTGTGGCTGCTAGATCTGATTATCGATTAGGTTTAAACATCAGCCGGCAGTATCGGCCAGGATTAACACACCTGACCAATGTCGATATCTCGATTTTGTCAGTTTCTTAACTGATAGGCCTATATTATGTATTTCTACATATTGTTTGTTCCATTTTCATAAAGACATTATGTAACGCAAATTAATAATAATAAAAATAATAGAGAAATATATTGCTCAAGAATCGTCAATTCCATCCATCCATCCATCCATCATCTACCGCTTGTCCGGGGTTCGGGTCGCGGGGGCAGCAGCTTCAGGAGAGGCACCCAGACCTCCCTCTCCCCAGCTACCTCTACCAGCTCCTCGGGGAATTCCAAGTAAAAAAAAAAATTGTGATTCATGTTTTACCCAGAATCCTGCAGTTCTGTTTACAACTAAGGCTAAAGACTCACTGAATAAGCGCACTGAAGTTCCTGCTGTGTGTTCATGACATGAAATGCATTCACAGTGAGCTGCAGGCCACTAATGGTTGCCCAGCTAAAAAGAAGATACAATGACTCTACATCACCCATCCATTTCATCTGTCAGTTTTCATTTTGTTTTATTTATTTATCTGAATATTCATAACATTAAGGATGATTGTTGATTTAGCTTTTTTTACCATTGCTTGGCACACTGTCTCAGTTCTTCATGTAAGCAACCGCTCTGCTTTTTATAGTATTAACATTCAACATATCATTAATTTACAGTCAGAAGAAACAACACTGTGAAATTCTTTGACTACGAAGGAAGCGGATGCTTTAAAAAGGTTTTCACAGCTTTGGTGCATCAGGAAAACAGCAGATGTTTTCTTTGCCTGAAATACTAGCACTGAGCAAATCTCAGCAGACTTGCAGCTAAAACTGAATTTTGGAAACTTTTTTTGTACCATTTCAGGATAGGGCAAAGTACCCCAATGACTTTGACTGTGTATACTGAAATCAATGTAATTAAAGTTAAAAAAGTCAAATTCCAGTCAAGTAGACACTTCAGTCAAGTGGATAATTCAGGCTGAATGTGGTCAAAGTTTAAAAAGTTGCATATCAGCAAAACAAGACCTCTTTCATCTTTTCATCTGGAAATGATATGCACCTGGCCCGATGCACTGCAGCAAATATCCATACACCATCCAAAACATGCTAAAGAAGAAAGAAATTCCACCCTTTTATTAGCAATCGCCACTTATCCAGTTTGGGTCATGTTCCAGAGCTGATCCTCAAAAGTATAGGACATATGGTAGAATGCCCCCTGGCTGCAAATCTAGTGCATTGCAGGCTACTCTCACATACAGTATGAGTGCTGTAGTAGCCAACCAAAGGGAAAACCCCACATGAACACAGAGGGAACAAACTGCCACATAAAAATGATGGTAGACACAAAACAACCAATCTGGTGCTGTGAGGGGAGAAGGGGGGTATTGATCAGGGTTTTAGCTCAGTGGTGGGGTGCAGGCTTCGCATGTACAAGGGCCTGGGTTCAATCAGCACCATCACCTCTTAACACGCTTTATTATGGGGCAGTGTGTGAGATGGCTGGTCAGGACTCTGATTGGACGATCGCCGGCCTATGGTCAGCAGGGTAATTTCACCCTGAGGAAGGCCCTTAACCAACACTCGCTTCAGGGATTGGCTGACCCTGCATTCTCCACTGTACGTAGCTTTGCATAAAAGCGAAATAAACGCAATAACCCAGACCACTGGGTGAAGACAGCACTCCAAATGCTGGAGTTACACGTGAAACAGCTGTCCTCACGCTGAGGTGCCGTATCCATGAAGTTTTTACAAAATGGCACTGAATATCTGTGTTCTGCATGGTACATTTACCGAACTGCTACAGCATTATAGCCACATATACAAATGCACCAATAAAAGGAGAGGGGTACTGTGACTGTGTTCCAGTTTTTCATGGAACAGCTGTGAAGGATAGTGCTTACATATGTTTATTCATACATAAGACCTGTACTGTGACCTAAAGAGCAACTCAAAGCCATGTGCTGCGACTTTACTGGTGCTGCTGAATGAGCTACTGCACTAGTCACAATTCCCAAAAGTCACTGCATTTTTTTAATTGCTCTGCTTATTATTATTATTTATTACAATAACCCTGAGTTATATTTAAGAATGTACTGCATATGTTCTCTGGATTCATTGTTTGGATGTGTTCTTCCGTGCTGTTTTGGGTCACTGCCAATGCATGAATCCTTGTTTGTTTCCTTTCATTAGAAATAAAAGTTTTTAACTTCGTGTGAGAAACCTCAGTGTATATAGTAGTTGCAGCATGTCAATTTCTTCTTGATATTATGTTAAGGAAAGAGTTCTGATATCCAAGTTCAATACTCAAGGAACAAGAAATGACAAGGTTGAAAACGTGATCTAGTAATTATGCTTAAAACCAGTCCCAAGCAAAACTAATACTAAGTCCAAGTTACATGTGAAAATAGGATCACAACACGGGCAGGAGTTTATGTTATAATTTATCTAGCTGATGCTTTTACACAAGTGGCACATGACTGGGGGGGGCAGGAGCAGGACTGGGGGCCTTTGCTCAAGGGCCCACCTCTGGGAGCACTGTGCTGACATGAGGTCTTGAACCGACGACCCACTGATCACAGGCACAACATGCCAGCCCACTGAGCCACACACTGCGCCCCCCCCAACCCTCAAACCAGAAATCAGAAGCATGGTAAGCCTCCAGCCCAGTAACGAGCAGACTTAACAAGCCTGGCTGGTACCGCGGGGCGGCCTGGCTGGGTGTGGCTTCACGGACTTCAGGAGCAGCTATTATTTAAAACCTCCACTCATGTCTCTCATAACCTGGAGTTTCACCTTGAGAATTATAATTCAGTCTTGGAAATAAGCAGTAAAATTTGTGTTTACATGCAAACATTCTAACAGTCAATGCCAGGACGCAAAGCTAAGAAAAAACACATTAAAGATGTTGTGCTTATAAAGGAAACGAAGCCTTTTTGCTTAATTATCAGTTGGTTGGTGGCTGGTTCCTTGCTTCTTTCCATAATTCATGCTACACCTTTAAAATGAAATGCAATTTAGACATCGCCTGTCAAACCTAATCTGAAAATTATGTAGGATGAGCAGCGGAGAGCAGCAGTTCAGAAACAGCCCTGATTAAAAGATACTGCCAAGTACATAGTTTTCAGGAAGGCAGAGCAGAGGTGAATAGGAAGAGGAAAGCACATAAATGATTAATAAAACATTTGTTTCTAAATTTAATTTTATGTTGCCAACCTCTTGTCAGTTAACAAATGCTGTAACTCTTTTGATAAGGACTTACCACCAAAATAATTCACCCATTAGTTATTAGTTTGTACTAATAATTCAAGGCATGTGAGAATGAAAATTTCATTTTTTTAAATTCTATTAATTAAAATCTTTTAAGCAATATAAAATTTTATCTATGTAGCACCAAGAAATGTAAACTGCTTGTTTTATTCTAAATTTCTTTTCTGAATTTACAGGTCAAACAATGCAGTTAGAGGCAGTTAGAAGGTGTCAGTAGGTCATACTCAGTCAGCGTCATCAATCTGGGGCATCACTGCCCCTTGTATGAATACAAAAAAAATGTAAACTCACTAATATAGTAATGCAACCACAAAATATAACTATAAAACATATTTGGAAAGTTAAGTTGCGGAATAAACCTCAACTTTTAAATACTGACAATAACGAATCTCCATAGATGCACACAGATCAATACAAGTAAAAACTGTAGGAAGAAAGGTTTGTTTCACTTGAGTTTGGATGCAGTCATTAGCTCACGGCTGATGGCTGGTTTGCTGGGCCCACATGGAACCCCCCTCCCCCTCTTAGCTTCTGTACACAAGCACACAGACAAATGGCCCGGGCAGCTTAGCGTCACTGGTTCATGCTGATGTCATGTCTTTAAACTGGGGAGGAAAATGGGGAAACTGTGAAAACCAGAGCAGGGCGTGACCCCTCCCACCAGCGATTCCCAATGGCTCCGCCTCTTCACATGTCAACAAGTGCAAATCAAAATGCATTTTTCTAAGTGCAGCCCAACCTAAAAGTTTGTCACTTGTCTGTGAAGCAAAACACATTTAATCTCTCAGTTATCTGCCTGGCTGTAACTCGCGCAAACGAGTGACAGGCACATAGTATTGCTTGGTTTTTCCAATGACGCAAAGCCAAACATGACCTCAAGATAAGCCTGCCTCGCTTTCATGTCAATACACCTTGACCTCTTTTTTTTTCAGCTGGGCCCTGACACTGGGTTGCAGTGAAATAAAACTTGGCCATAAAAATCGTTTCTGTTTTGATCCCATTAACTACGCGGGACTATATGCCACATGGTTGGAGACGCAAGCCGATTCATGCTGGAAAATGACAGGCACCTGAAAATAAAGATTTCCACCATAAACAAGGAGGACGTCAGAGTGCAGCGCATTCAGGCAGAAACAAACTCATTGCATTTGTTTGGCATTGTGTGCAAAATCTGTCGAACATTTCATTTTGCGTATCAATTTGTGATCTGTAAAAGAATTACAAAGCAGAGAAAAATACCATTGTTTTATGTTTGATAAGTAATATGATTTTACCATTATGGAATTCAAATCTTAGTCTGAATGCCATCTGTCATTTTATTGTATGTGATAATCAAATTGGTCATCTGGTTATCTCATTGTGTAAGATTAGATTACTCTTTAACTAAGAAAGAAGTTTTTTTCTGTTTTGAAACATGATTTTGGTTAAATAAATTAAAATATACTATATGGACAAAAGTATTGGGACACACCTCTTAATCATTGAATTCAGGTATTTCATTCACACCCATTGCAACAGGTGTATAAAATCAAGCACCTAGCCATGCAGTCAGGTTTACAAACATTGGTAAAAGAAGAGCTCCGTGAATGAAGAATGGTACTGTCATAGGATGCCACCTTCACAATAAGCCAGTTTGTGAGATTTCTTCCCTGCTAGATATTCCACGGTCAACTGTAAGTGGTGTTATTGCAAAGTGGAAGTGTTTAGGGACAACAGAAAG
>JAOYFF010000106.1:540100-553737 GCA_025773925.1 Cryptomyrus ogoouensis | reverse complement strand
TGTCACTGGACTCTGGAGCAGTGGAAACGTGTTCTGTGGAGTGACGAATCACGCTTCTCTGTCTGGCAGTCTGGTGGATGAGTCTGGGTTTGGCAGATGCCAGGAGAACGTTTCCTGCCTGACTGCATTGTGCCAAATGTAAAGTTTGGTGGAGGAGAGATTATTGTTTGGGGTTGTTTTTCAGGCCCCTTAGTTCCAGTGAAGGGAACTCTTAATGTTTCAGCATACCAAGATGTTTTGGACAATTCTATGCTTCCAACTTTGTGGGAACAGTTTGAGGAAGGCCCTTTTCTGTTCCAGTATGACTGTGCCCCAGTGCACAAAGCAAGGTACATAAAGGCATGGTTGGGTGAGTTTGGTTTGGAAAAACTTGACTGGCCCACAGAGCCCTGAACTGAACCCCATCAAACAGTTTTGTGATAAACTACAAGAGAGATTGCGAGCCAGGCCTTAATCAGTGCCTGACCTCACAAATGCTCTTCTGGATGAATGAGCAAAAACTCCCACAGACACACTCCAAAACCTTGTGGACAGCCTTCCCAGAAGACTGGCAGCTGTTATAGCTGCAAAGGGGGGACTAACTCCACATTGATGCCTATGGATTTAGAATGTGATGTCATAAAAGTTCCTGTGGGCGTAATGGCCTGGTGTCCTGATACTTTTGTCCATATAGTGTATAAATAAATGTGATTTGTTCACTGTGAAGTACATCCACCGGAAAGTATGGCACATATACATTAACGTTAAGTATATTTAACAACATGTAAAATAACCATACAGTATCATATGAATAATATAAATCTGTGATCAATTAAAAAACATAATTCAATAGATAAAATTAAAATACGTTTAACATCATTTTATTAAATGTAATGGGACCCCCCATCCCCCAGAAGTGGAAAATATTTCCTGCGAGTGACAATATTCAGGTCTTATGTATGAATAAACATAAAAGAAATATTTGTTGTACAAAAAAATGAATCAATTTATTGAAAAGAATCTTAATTTCTATCTTTATGTAGTAGTCTATAATGCACCTACGGTAACTAAGTCAAATCACTAAAAGTTTTTTTTTCTTCATACAAAAGATTGACATAAAAAGTGAGATCTGAAAATATTTTTCTTTGATAATAAAAGGTGTAATAATACAAAAGGAAATGGAACCCAAAAAACTAGGCCGATAAGGATAACCAATTTCCTTGTCTACGTCTGAATCAGATAAGGAGCATGGGATTTTAACCACTAATTGCTTAACAGACCACATTTTACTATAAATGCTCGGCGATTCTGGGCTGTTCGTTATTGTGGGTGTAACATGTCACTCTCAGATTGTTTCCCCCCTTGTCTTAGACATTAGCCCAAACTTGGCCCCCAGGACTCTGCGGGGACTCTCCCACTACCCCCAAAAGGACGGGCTGAAAAGCAAATGTAGTATAGAGGGAGCGGCTCTGACAGGATCAAGAGTGCAGGGCACAGATAACGCTCACTTTAAAGACACGGAGACGCCCTGGGAACTGACCATGAGAAATGAAAAGCCTTCCGGCTGGCCCAGTATTAACTCAGCGAGGCTCAATAACAACAAGTCACATGCTACATGCCGAAGAGGAGGAACTGAAAACCTGCACTATCTGCAGCTCCCCACGCTTTCAGGTCCTCCTTATAGACGGTTCATTTCTTCACTCCAAAGTCAATGTGAGCAGAGCCCAGGAAGTGTCACGTTAATGTGAAACTTTTTTTTCCCATTTTCAGACATAAAGTAATACTAGTTCTAAGCTCTGTTGCGTCTCTTTGACAAGACGTAGAAAGCTGAGAGCCAAGCTGAATTCACAAACTTGTGTAAATATATGTCTGTCATAATCACAAGAACGTAACATACATGTTAAGAAGTTACTGATTGCTGATTGGTTAAGCTCACCGGCGTTAAATTCAGAGCTATTTGTGACGCTCCAGATGTCATATTTCACATGAATTTTAAAACGTCGAACATTGCCTACAATATAATAATATTGTATCATTGATACCTTTCACAATGTATTTCTTAAGCTACAGTATATTTTTGCCAGTCTACATTATGCAACTAAAATTAAAGGAAATGTTTTGTAATGAATGAATTTTTATAGGGAAACCTCCGTACGTTGCCTACATTGCTTCAAATATATTCAGTTCAGTAGTTCATCTTAGCTTATGTATTGATTTGGATGCTTTCCTGTTGATGAGTACAGTAGCCTGGACTCCTAAATAGGTTACGTACCTTTCTCAGTGCGACAAAAAAGCACAACGCCAGTCCTTCTGTCGGTGAAATGATAACAACCAACAAGAACAACCAACTTTCTGTCTACCACTCCTTCAGCCAGCTTAGTTACTATCTGTAGCTCTTAACCTTTAAACTCAAGCCTGCAGGACATAAGGTTTAAACTGGAAGCCAATGAACCAGAATATTCTTTGAGTGGCCAATTCCACTGAACTTTCATTGAGCTTCAAGTGTTATATAATGTGTTGCTGTGTTAGCGAGATGATTTTTCCAGTGAAAGGATGAATACAAAACTTTGTGTCTTGTAACAAATCCCAGCCAGTTTGTTCATTCTTGGAAGGTCATGAAAATAAGCCATTTTTGTTATTCAAAAACACGATCACACAGCCACAAGATTAAGTTGCAATGCAAACACAAAGCCAAAGGTCAGTTACTGTTCAAATGCCAGACAGGTTTCTCAGGGAAAAACAGGTCACATAACAAATCAAATGAAGGTGCTGTACCTCAATCTACACACAGTACAGGTGCCCAAACTGGCCACTGGTAGGGCACAAATAGAATCAAGCTGTAGAGGACAGAGGAGGCCTTGGGTGCCAGAGATGAAGCTTCACAGCTGATACCACTCAAGCTGACGAGCCCCTACTTCAGCACACAAGCCTCCCCTTCAACGTGTTTTCAGGGTGAGCCAGATCTGGCAACCACCCTTTAAAGTGCCGGTGTTCACTGATTCTGTTCTTCAGTTAGACCCCTTATGCTCAGGAAGACTGACCGAGCCAATAAACAGTCCCGGGAAACTAGAACAGGAGCCTCTGACTCACCCAACAGACGAACGTGTGTGTCCAGACACTCATGGTGAACATCCAGGTAGCGCAACATCCTCCGTAAGATTATTTCAAATAATAATGCGGCAGCGAGAAGGTTTGGCCACATACTTACCCACATGTGTGGGCCGCCGTCCACTTTTTCTTGTGTCATTGTCGTCCTCTTGGCTCCTTGACTATTCCTCCTCTTCATAAACACTTTCAGTTCATGTATTTATTCCGTTCACCGTCGGCTTTTTTCAAAGCATCTTTTGGCAGCGGTCATGCTGGTGACTGACAGAACTGCATTATGTTAATTATTTTTCTTGTCATATTTATTTTTCCCTTTCTTTTGCAAACCGCATTTCCAGCCCCATGCATCATCACAAAGTCTGATTTATGCGATGAGATTAAGGTGTTTATTTCGGTCCTGTTAAAACTTTTTTTTATTTATTTGTTTGTACATTTGACTCGAGTGACATCTTGATGTAACTGCCAACAATGATTATGTAGCCAACCCACAAAGCACAATCAGAGAGAACGATAATAATATTCCCACCATTCCATTACACACTATACTAGAAACTGCACCAGATCCGAGTCACAGTTTCAAAGAGGTCTGTGAAAAATTGTGAATTCAGTCTAATTATTAGTGGACATCCACATAAAGTAAAATTTCACACATGCCACTTGCAGCAATTGTTAATTGTTTTAAGTTACTTCCATAAATAATATTACTTTCAATAACTGATGGCATCAGCTAATAAATTCTTCCCATTGCCCTTGAAGCTCCAGCTTTCATTTACGAGGCAAGATGTACAAATGCCACTGGGTAAATTACCAAAGTTCAGCAGAATTTGTTTGCATTTCCCCAGGACATCATGTTATTGGTGTCTTAGGTCAGTTGCATTAATTTGGAAAAGAAAAAAAAAACATTTTCTGCCACAGACAGTGGCCCTTGGATGTGGCCCAGAAGTATTTGCTTTAACATTCATTACAAGTCTGCTGCAAAACTATAGCTGGACTGCGGAACATGAAAGGGTTGGTATGGCCCCAACCAAAATCTCTCTTTTTTCCTCTTTCCACTCCTTTCCTTTCATCTGAAAGCAACTCGGGCTGTTTAAAAATAATACTCCAGTTTCTTAAAGCTTTTGTTTATATGCCAGTTCTGAAATGTCAAGAGAACGGTGAGTAAAACCGCGAGAAAAACAAACCCTCCGTTGTTGTATTTTCACGTTGATAAATCATGGGGAAAATTATTTTTTTGCCCAGATGCTATATGGAATTTATTATTCCTATGTTTGATACACAGAAAATGAACATGACGAAAATCAATAAATACCACTGCACCCACACCATTTACAATTTTTAGGTGTTTTTTTTTTGGCACTGCGTCATGTGTGTTGTTTTTCTTTCTGTGCCACAGACAGTGCATATCATTAAGTATTTTAATAACAGTTGCAAATTGGCCCTTCTCTAGAGTGTAAACCATAAAAAAACATATTTACTGGTTGACCAAATCTGTGAAGTGAGGTTTCAATTAAGGTGCTTTTGTTATTTTCTGTTTCATTAATCAGATTGTCTTTATTCGAGGCAGGATACACTTTGGCACCTTCGTACAGCTGGACGTTTGCCTACTTTCATCTGTCCATAACTTTTGGGTTACCTCCTGTGACTCTGGCTTGCTTAGATCCGCTTAGGCATCCATATTATGTACAAAGTGCTTATCTAGTGCAGAATGACAGTGAGCCTAGTCCTTATCTCAGGAAGCACAGGACAACACCAAGGGAACAGCCTGAGCAGGATGCCAGTCCATTACTCACACATTGTATAAGCAATTTACAGACACCAATTTACCTAACTACATGTTTCTGGATTGCAGGGCATGCTGAATTCACTACATGAAGCAGAGGTGGGATTTGAACCAGCAACCCTATGAGGAATGATATGAGGCACCAGTGAGACCCACTGGGCCACAATGTTATACCCAGTGAAAAGATCACAATTGTAAAATGAACCCAAAGAGTTAGACAGGAATTATGTGCAGTGCATTCATTACTAAAACCATCAATTGGACAAGCAGAAAATAAAATGGATGGGAAAATTAATATATTCTAAGGAAAATATGAGTGTTAATAGTGTTCTGAATCAAACACATAGTACAGAAGCAGTACAGCCAGGTTCTTCAAGAGCTGGAATTGAGAACACTTATGGGTATTAAGCATTGATTGGTCCCAGCCTCCCTGCAGCCGGGATTTGCGTAGTAGACTAAGGAAAATCTGGTCTGACTGATTAAGCTTTACGTGAACAACAATGAAGACGAAAGTGTGAGGAAGACACAGTGTATCGCACAATGAATTTTCACTCAGAACTTCGCTCTTCACTGCAAATGCTTACATTAGGCATTTTACACGCATTTGAGAACGTAAAGCCTTTGAGGAGCGAAAGAGGAGAGGCGCTTTTAGGGTGGGAAGGCAAGGAAGCGTGCTGCTCTTCCTGCACTCGCTTTTTATCTGGGGCAGCTGATGGTTTAACTAGCTTGGATCGGCTGATAGGACATCCTCCCACGTGCGCGCACAATCTCTTTAAGGCGTACAGCTAATGCCAGGCGGGGGGTATTTTTTTAGCCTTCAGGCGATGATGCTTTCATTTTGATATATTTACGATTTAGTTTCCTTTCTTCAGCCGATCTACTTGATGTATTAAATCGTCAATGCTTTCTTCAAAACTAAATTTGATTTACTAGAGTAATGCTTTAATTCGCACAGTTTCCGCATACACATGTATTTGCACAAAGAACAAATATTTTATATTATTTCTGTGTTACCGAACCTTTGAAATAAGTATGTCGAAACAATGAGGATAAAATGCATGATCTGATATAACATGTCGCTTCCAACTTGCACATGCATTACATTTTACCCACTAGAAATTGATAGTTATAAATGCGTATAAACACGACCCTAACTTGGTTAAGAGGTTTTAAAAATGGATAGGTGGTAATGCACGTAACTGACGGGTTATAGTGGGTGGTCTGTGAATTTGTTGAATTAAATCTCTTGCTGTAAAGCAAAACACTGCCTTCTAGTGCAGGAGAGTGTTAGCGTCCCAATTTCCATTTATTAGTGTCGCCAGAGTTACAGTATTTTAGAAGTACCAAAATTCACAAGAGCAGACAGCTATAGGGCAGGTTTTTTAATGTGAAGCTTTCTGGAGCCCTGACGGTGAATTTAAAGTTGGTTGAAATTTTAAAAAGCCCTGATTTGATTTAAGCATGAAATCCTTCTGAAGCAGTAGGCGCTTTCACCCCAGCAGAAAGTTTTTTTTTCTGGAACCAGAACCTTTTCCGGAACCAGGGACTTCTGTCGTGCTCAGACCGCAGGAACTCGGCCCGATTGTAATTCCTCGGAGGCAGTTCCTCAACCCTTTTTTTTAGTACCTACTACAGTCTCGGACTACGGGGGAGGCGCTTACAGCCATAGTTTTTCTGATTGGTTGCCTATTATTTGCTGATTGGTTGGCCACAAGCACCGGCGCTAACATGGAAGCTACGCGAAAGTGCAGAGAAAGAGATTTAGCGGAGCAAAAAGTGAGCAGAGGGAATTGTTTCTGTACCGCAATTACACTTCAGTTATTTACACATCAGTTAATACATTTTTGCTTGCATCTCCATATTTGTGCATCTGAAATTATCACCGATAACCAATATACTTTTATCGTTGGTGCTGCTGGTTAAACTTGCCAGCGCTTATTAGCGGGATAATGTTAAATCGTTTTTTATTCTCTTTGGAAAATGAAGGATCGATCGACTGGACAGGTTTATTAATGAATTATAAATGTTGCAGGCCCAATAACTAATGAATAACTACATAATTATCCTCCACTGTCACAACGTGGCGGTGTAGTTTCGTAGGTTCCGGAACTCCGCAGTGGAAACGCATAGTGAGGCGCCAGCCGTATGCAGGGAAAACCCTGAACTGAGTTTTCTGGTTCGTTGTTGTTGTTTTTTTTTGGTGTTAGGGGAATAAAGCGTATCCTTCCTATAACTGATGGTCATTACTCCAGGTACGAGATTCAGACTTAAACAATCAGCTTAGGAGGTTTTTCAGGCAGGGTTTTACACTAAAATGACCTGTTTCTATTCTCCTCACCCAGAAACGGTAACTGAAGCATCCTTCTGCATTGCCAGTTTGCACTTTTTATTCGTATGGTTATGAGTGTCACTCAAATGATTCATAAACTAGAGGAAATGGTTCTGCGGTGGAAAATACTGAGCTCAGTGAGTCTAAACAATCCCGACAAACAAACGCTGATAACTCTGCAGCGGAAAAAGAAAATATCTGATCTATTGTCACTTCTTAAGAGTGAAGCCCTCGGTGGGAACGTGGAAACAAAAGTCGTGTCGTGCGATATTTTAACAGGCCAAACAGCGAAAAGCTCCACGGCGCACAGGAACCACAACACGCTCACGATCCACTGTATGCGCGACGCCGTGTGTTTGACCGAGCCCACGCCTTACGTGGGGGCGTCTTTCCGCGCCGCATCGGCTAAGCAGCGGCTGGTCCGTAGCACTACACCTTAAATACACGTAATCTATATTTCTGAATGCACATTTAATTACATATTATAGATTTTAATATAAACACCGTCATTTGTCATTTTTATGTCACTGCATTACCCTGATTGCATGTGAGTAGCTGGAAGTAGACAGTCAATATACTGACCACTGTACGGTTTCTGAAGTTATGGAAGGGAAATGTTTTATTTGTCCATTCGCTGTCATTAAACGCAGCTTTTTCTTGTTACTGTAATAGGACTAAGCTTGGAAGGAATGTTAACACTGCCACCTCGTGGGGGGAGAAAGATTCAAATACGTCAGCGCTTTAATAAATAATGTTTCTTGGAAAGAATAAGGTCTAAGAACACGAATTTGTCATTACAGGTGTGCTGTAACAATTTTATAGCTCAAATTAAAAAGTGAATTGGAATTTATGATAACCACAAAGTTATTAAATTAGCATTTCTTAACCATGGTAACGTGTAAAAAATACAGATTAATAATTAAAGATGGTCCATTGTCATTATTTCTGTCTACATATTACCCCTTTCCTTTTCCTTCACTAAAAAAAAATGCAGTACTTGATGCAGAAACCAGCGCAAATAACCATCAGTCTGTGGCAGAAACCATTAGCAATTTCATCAGCTGTGCAAAATATTTAGTTAAGGTATTAACTGCAAAAGTATTAATAAGTGACCAACATAATGCTTGGGTAGGGGTATGCCTGGGTAGGGGTTAAGGGCTGGGCAGGGGTTAAGGGTGTCTGTGTTGTGTATTATATAATATTATGTAATATTTTTTATATATAGCCTAAGGCTGGCTGCCTTGGTCTGTATTGCCTCCACAAATCTCCTCGCTGCATTGACCCGAGTTCATAGGTCCTTCCTTCTCACACTGGACCACCAGTATGCGGTATATTTCTAGGAGGACAACAAGGATGTTCTTGCAGGTGAAGAAGATCATCAGCTGGTTGAGCACGTTCTCACAGGCCATGAGGTAGAGTCGGTACACAAGGAAGGGTCCGTCTTGCAGGCCGACGGTGAGCAGGAGGCTCCAGGCCTCTCTGGAGTCGCAGGAGGGGCCCGGGCGGCTGCTGGGGGGGCCGCTTTGGGTCAGCACCAGCGGGAACTGCATGAGCGCCCATGTGAAGAGGCCGAGCCCAGCCAGCACCACAGCCCGGTTCGCTTTGACCTCCGGCTCCCTGAAGGTGTCGAAGATGTCCAGGATGTCAGCGCCCAGGCCCACGTAGGCCATGAGGAGCTGCGACAGCTGGTCCCGGGACATGTTCCCTTTGGGCATGAGCCACCGGCCCAAGACCAGCACCATCAGCATGGTCTGCTCCAGTCCTGCCACCCAGTTCTCTGGGTCCAGCTCTGTCAGGCTCTGTGTTGTGTAATATTATGTTATTCTCATGGTTTGCTCCCTTGAACTAGCAGCAATCATTTCTGTGTCTTTAACTGCTATCACAATTTAGCCATGTAATGAGGATTTCGTCCAAAATGGCGTCTCTGACCTCCGCTCACTTGTTTCTCTCTTTGTACTGAATAGTGTTTGACAAAGCAATTCAGATATTCTCTAAACACAAAGGATTTCACTCACAAGGCTAGTTCACAACCTGCTACTTTAATATATTTACCTTCTCAAAAGGCAGTTTAATCTGCAATAATGTACAGTTTACCCACTTAACTGAATGTTTCGCCTTTTTTGAGAGCTGAGCTGAAATCTCCCTGATGGTTCATGTTTAAGCCTGTAACATTTTGGTCACAAATCCAATTCCTCATTAACCAGTATCCAATCAGAGTGAGTTGCGATTCAGGCACTAGTCTGAATTTTGTAGGCTACAGCACATATTATACATATCCTGAAGCCAGAGCACAAACCCTAGAGCAGGGTTTCCCAACCCAGTCCTCAGGGACTCCCCGACAGTCCACGTTTTTGCTCCCTGCCAGACAGTCCATGTTTTTGCTCCCCCTCAGCTCCCTACCGCGACCTGAAAGAGAGCAAAAATGTGGACTGGGGGTCCCCTAGGACTGGATTGGGATGCATTGCCCTAGATGTATCGTGTTTCTTCAATTACAGCCTATTCCTTGAAGAAAAAAACAATGGGAAATAAAATTCAGGCAGGCGTGAAAGATGGCAAAGCAATCACCCTGGAGTACATACCGCCACGATGGGTATATGGGAGAGGATCTGAAGATCGCTCCCCGTGGAGCTGTTGCTCGGCAGGTTGGTTTGCAGCAGGTTCAGCTCCAGGAACCAAATAGACGGGACGACGGTGCTGAGGTACAGGAAGACCATCGGGGAAAACCTGGAGGTGGGCAGACACCCGACACTTTACTTTCACCGACCCACAGGAATGCAGATGTTGCGTTGATTTGGAGGGAAAACTATTCCCATCTCATGTAGAATGTCTCCTCCCCCCCCTCGCCCAAGCAGGGGGTTTTACACACTGCAGGCGAGCTCAAAGGCTTGCAGAAGAGAGGGTCCCAAGGTAAACGCGATCCCAGAGTGCGCCTGGTTCATGCAGATGGGGAAGCTCTCAGGAGTACAGGGCCAGATCCAGGTAAAGGCAGACTAGGCAGCTGCCTGGGGGCCGAACAGCACAAGGGGGCCCAGGCAAAGTCACGAAAAACATATATATTATAGGTTCATGTATAATTTATGAATAAGAATAATTACACAAAATACAAAAAAAAATAAAACCTAAACATAAAAAAAAAATTTATGCGCAGAATACAGAGTTGCCTAGGACCCCCGAATGACCTGAAATGATCATCAACTTCCTTGGAAAGGGGACCTCCCAAGTGAAGCTTTGCCTAGAGCTGAAGGAACATGAAGCTTCTGTGGGGTCACCTGATGGTTCTTGTTGTTTTATGTACGCATCTCTGAGGTCACCCAGTCAGCTTTATGTTAATTCTGTGCTGACTTAAGTATGGGGGGTGGCAGGCTTTGTAAGAGAAAGTGCTTGGTGAGAAGAGCTTATAGATAAGAGTTGGGGGGTTGGCTTGTTTAAGAAAACCAGTGCACTGTCACTGGACCAATATTAAGCGGCTAATCATGTCAGGCTAATACAGAACAAGCCCCCGCTTTGTAATGACACGCTTAGGTATAGGCTCACATTACAATACCGCAATGTTTAGAGCAATTTTAAACTAATTTAGGGCAAAAAATGAATCCTTATTTGGCACCAAGAGACCAAAGATTGCTGATACATTCTTGGGAATAATTTGCTGTCTGTCTTTTACTCCATTGTTGGTTTAACCTTGAAGCCCAAAAATACCAACCGTGTCCATTAATGGAAAAGGAAATATGATTTAACTCTTTCCACACAGCCTGTCCAATCATTTTAACTCAGGAGCTGTTTTGTTTGACTCCTGGATTTTTCATTTCAGTAGCGTGGTGTTTGAAGTTGATATATCTGGTGTCAGTTTGCAGTGTTTTGACTGTAGTGGAGCACATTTATAGAGAAGCATCATGGGAGGAAGAGGAGGAAGGAGACAGTGCTGGCAGGTAGCGGAGCTTCACCATTTCCACTCTGCATTGCGATTGCACCGGAGGGTGATGGCGATCTCCACGGCCAGCAGGGCGACGCCGGTGAGCAGCAGCCAGTGCTTGGCCTCCCCTGTGGCGGCCACCACACGCCACACGGTGACGGCGCCGTGCACCGCGAACAGAGCGCGGCTCAGCACAGCCAGCAGAACGTCCAGCGCCCAGGGAGGCCGACCGCAGGGGCATGTGGGCAAGCTCTGGGGCGCCATCTACAGGCAACAGATTTCCCACAATATAAAAAAGATTCACATATCAAGTGGAGACATTGAATAAAAATGGTTTATACTGTGTCATTTCCTCCAGAAGATGTTCAAAACTAATTCAAAATCATTTTAATTGCAATTTGCACATTTGTATGTGTCAATTTAACCAACAATATGCCGAAAGTAATGTGACCAGTGTATTTATGGTGTCAGTTTAATAGACCAGCCTCTAACCTTAGGGACTCTAGTAATGCATTATGGGAAATATTTCCCTAATCTCTGTATTGTCTGCCACCAACACTGCAGTTTAAAGCCTTAGTGAGCTGCCTGACTGAAGAGGGGCCATCTTCACCTCGTCCTTTTCAGCCTTTCAATTCATACCGAAAAATGTTCCATCTGGTTGGGGTCAAGACTCTGTGCTGCTCACTGCAAATTTCCCGGTTTATTCCAGGCTGCTCAAAATATTTGCAAAGCCACGTCCATATGCTCTCAGTTTTCATAGAGTGGTATTAAAGGCGCTTCCGGGATGGGCTCCGGACCCCCCGCGACCCAGTAGGATAAGCGGGTTGGATAATGGATGGATGGATGGATGGTATTAAAGGCATTCAAAATCTATTCCAGCAGTTTCTTAATCAGAAAAGTCTCAATATTTAGTCATTTTCCATATCAATTCATACAAAAAATTGACTTTTCGTTATTATTTTATGGAAACAATCAGCTCACTTAAGTGAAGGAATCAGCATTGAGGTATCTGACACACTGAGATGACTGGTCCTTCAGCTCTGATTGAGCCACCCTTTTAAAATGTTAATTTGCCCCCAAAGCACATACAGCTCTTTCCCTGATCACCTCTGCTTGCCACAACAATGAATTTACCCTTTATTCTCATAAAAGTTATTAACTCTTTAGTCTCTGCTTCCAAACATACATCCCCCCCCCCAAAACAGACTTACGGGCTTCAGCTTTGTCCTGACCCAGATGTTTCAGTAGAATACTGCTCTCTTTAGATTATCCCCACAAATTCCAGGACCTGGTGCTTCCACTCTCCAGGCTGCACAAGCATACATTCAACTTTTAAAGGGACCCCCCCCTCCCATGGCTCACTTTGTCCAGGAAACCTGGAGCATTGTACGGCGCATGGGAGCCAGTGCTCGGGGCAGGATGGCAAGATAAGCAAGGTGCAGGGAATACTCTGGGTACACCCCAAGGAAGGGGGAACTGGGGGAGGGACGGGTGGCAGATAAAATGGTGCCCGTCGTCGTCTGTCATGATGTCACCTTCCCAGCCCACGGAATAGAGTTATCACTGGCCTGGGAGTCGACCCGCCACTGGTTTCCTGCTGAACCAAAGCCGTCCCCTCCCCGCCTAGGGCTGCCCCAGCGTCCATCAGGCTGCGATAAGAGTTTCCTGCCCCATTCCCTCCCACCCGGTGCCTCACTGGCATTACAGAATCCTCCAAGAATACTATGGTGGGGTAAAGCATGGTATTTACAGCTCTCATGGTGGCTCACACTGTGTCTGCCTCACATCAGACCTGCTTCGAAACACATACAGGTAGTGAGTCTGTTATGTTACAGACCTTTACCAATAATGCCACATGTCAGGTCTTTCTTCACCTTCAGTGTGTTACTCTAAATTCAAGCTCATATAGGGTACATTACACCATACCCTACTACTGTAGGGGGCATTTAAGATTCCACTCAGCGGCCTCTGAACCTCTACTGGTGCTGTTTAATATCGAACACCGGCCTGCTTTTAACAATTGAGAGTTACAGTCAGTTTTTCACGAGTACTCGTTGACTGAGAGTTAAGACTATCAGCGTTGATGTGACTCCTCCGCCCCCCCCCACACACACACACACACACACACACACATTGAACCGCTTCTCATCAAGTCACAGGCAATAATTACGAAACACAGGTGCTGAGAAAATGCACGAAACGGGCAGCCGGAGATAAAGGCAGCGGAGATAAACACAGGTGTTGCAGGAACTGCTTTTAATAATCTGGGGACTGTTCAACTGGCGGGAAGTGATAAGGAGTGATAAGGAGTGATAAGGAGTCCCACGTATAAAATCCAAGAGGAAAAAAAACGGAGAGGCGTTTAAAAAAAAGAGGAGGAGTTAAAAGTGAAATAACAGGAACTGGTAATGGGAGCGGAATGGGGGCGGGGCAGGTCAGGGGGCGGGGCAGGGGTGGGGGCGGGGCCTCGGGGCGGCGGGGTCGGGGAACGGTGGGGTGGGGACCGGGCAGCAGATGGGCAGGGCGGCGGGTGG
>JAOYFF010000106.1:517681-532491 GCA_025773925.1 Cryptomyrus ogoouensis | reverse complement strand
CGTGTTTCTGTAGTGCAGTGATTGGGTTTGACCAGGACTTTTGCCCCGCTATAACCCCCCCGGCCCCCCACCGGCTGCTGTAGAGGATCACTCCATCTGGCTGGAGGCGAATCAGCTTGTTCTCCACGGTGACGTCGTGGAACCAGGCCGACTTGGCGTTGACGATGAACGTGTCCGGCAGCCACAGCTTGTCCACAAAGCGGCTGTCCAGCCCCAGTGTCTTGTTGGTGTGGTTGTAGGCCAGGCGGTCGTCCCTCCAGCTCTGCCGGAGGAATACAGTCATGGTGTATTCCTGTCCGATGAGGGCGCCGTGTTGGGAACAACCCGGAACGAGAAGGAAGCTCAGTTAATGACAATCTCAGTGACTAAGGCTCGTAGGTCCTTAAATCAGCGAGGAGAAACTTAACGAGGTACAAAGTCATCCTCAAGTCATCTTTGAACTTCTCTATCACTGTAATCTTTTCCCTGTCAACCACGAGTGCCAAATAAACATTTTTTACAGTTATTTTTATTGATGAGCAGTGATTTGCATATCCTAAGGTTTTGTACCAGAATGGTTTGTCTCATTACAGGAAAACATGGGTTCAGATTGATCAACACAAAGAGTTTGCAGTTATCGTGAATCCACAGTCTGTAAGCAATATTCTAAAACACTTTCTGGTGTTTTTTTTCCCTGCGGAGATGCAGTAAATAATATCTTCTAAATCGCGGAATATAAGAACGCTCAGGTCAAGGGGCTCCTACTTTACCATGTTGGCCTCAGAGATGTGGTCGATGCTGGCGACTTCAATGGCCATCGCAACGTTCACTGGAGGGCCTGAGGAGAAGCAAATGAGGAAGAAAACGGCAAAGAATGCCCCCCACCCCCGCATCTCCTCACCTACACACCAAGTACCCGTTCATCAAGATAAAGAGCAAGGTCGTGCAGAAGTGCCATTATTGTGAAATGGGATGCAGCCCACTAGAACACTGATATTCCTCCTTTGCAATTAAAATGCCTTCTTATATAAGTGCAAAAAAATCACTACGGGAAAAAAAGACAATTCTAAGCCCATCCTTCATGAAATGCCTATTCGAGGAATTTAAAAAATCTGTCAGCTCGTTCATCAATCCCGTTGAGCAGGAAACTTTCACTATGAAACTTAGTGTCCTTCCTGAAGGTCCGCTTTCAGCAGCGGACATCTGAAAGGTGCCTAGTGGCTGCACTGGGAACTATGGCAGAAGCAAAATATCATGCTGCACCACACCAGGCTTGAACTACATTTCATATTTATGATATTGACTGGTTTGTTTTCTTGCCCAAAGTATGCATAGCTATTTAAATTATACAGCATAAGCATTTCAGTGAAAGAATTTTTGTTTGGTTTTACAGTCAGAAGTATAATAGAACGATATGTCCTTGGCCCAGCCACCCTGGTGACAAGTTTTATTTTGTCACCTGCTGTCACACTGCATGCTGCACTAAGAGTATCAGCAACAGCACGGAAAGCCCATCCTGTGCTGGAAATGCGATGACCGACGCTGGTGCTCTAAACGTTTGTGCATGTGAGCAGTGGTGCAATTTAACTTGACTCAGAACTGAGTTAAGCTGTGAGGGTGAGAAATCTAAAGCTGCACTCATTGGATATTTCACATTTGACAGCCATTCTTAACAAGATTTTCTCCGACAGGTACATCACGTGGCTCAGGTAACACTCTCGCACTACGCATTTCCATTCGATCCGTTGACATCAGTCAACAATTTTATGGACTCTACATCTATGCCTCTCGGTAAAGTAATAATTCCTGAGAGACTGCAGGACCCTGACTTAATTTCAGGGATAGCTGCATTTGAAAACTGCGTCAAATCTTAAATGCACCTAATGGAATAATTTTCAGTAAAAAGAAAATCTATGTAAAAATTTTTCTCAGTAACTGGTAAAAAAAACAACAGATTTGCACCTACATGTCAAGTAGGAGTTGAACAGACCGCAAGCACTTTGCTACCTGATAGAGAAGTTTATGTTAAGAATGACAGGAAATGCGAGGCGATGAAAAGGCATCCAATGATACAAGCAATAGATCTCATACTCACCTCCTATCCCAGGACGGAAATTTCGCGCATATCCCTTCATTAAATCATCCAGATTAGGCAACCAGGATATTTCAATGTCTGTACCTACATAGTCGCCAATATCACTCATCATCGCCCTACGGAAAACAAAAGCATGAAGCTTGAAATTTCAGCCACTGCAGACGTCCACTGCAAAGATACAAATGGCAACATTCATTTCAGTTTAATGAATTAATTAGTCAATGCATAACATATTTCGATAGCCATTGGATGGGTGATATCAAATACAAGAAACTAAAATGTCAAAGCATGGTATCAGTGAAACGATTTATGTCGAAAGATGTTCTGATATGAAATATGCAGTTTAACCTAATGTTTTATTTATATATTTTTTTTGAGGTGTGCTTGCAATAAATTGTTATACAATGCACTGGTTTTTGGATATTCAAAAAACAAATGAAAATGCCCAAAATTAAAATCTTCAAACGTTTTTTTCTCTTTTACTTCATATGGAAATAGCTATTCGTGTTTAATTAAATGTTATGGTTAGATGTTTGACTCATGACTGACTCATGAAAGGGAGCCTGGGAGCATGAGAGGTGGGAGAATGAAGAATGGCCACAAGGG
Organism: Cryptomyrus ogoouensis; assembly: GCA_025773925.1. NCBI lineage: Eukaryota > Metazoa > Chordata > Actinopteri > Osteoglossiformes > Mormyridae > Cryptomyrus > Cryptomyrus ogoouensis. The sequence continues at coordinate 529,811 of JAOYFF010000106.1, read as the reverse complement.
GGCAGTAAGTTCTGCCCAATTAGGCTGAATTCTGGCTGATTTTAGCAACTGGCAAGAACAACATCTTGCAGAGGCCTTTTCACGCAGGAGTTCATCTTCCTGTGGTGCTGCCTGGGAGGAAAGCAGCCCACACTTCACATCCAGACATCTGCTGCCGTCTTTCTAATGTGCCGCTCTTCAAACACTCGCAGAAAGAGCGAGAAGAATGTGAGGAAGTGAACAGCGAAACATAACAAAACTACGCATAAATAACGGGCTGAAACGCCGGTGTGATTGCTTCCACAGGTGTGCCGTAGTACTCTCTGGTGCAATATTCAGATTAAATTATGATCACTGTCAGCCATGAAACCATTTAGCAATATTTTATGAAAAAATACAAATCATAAATTACAGATATAATAGAGATATGCTTCTTTTAACTAAGAACTTGTGCATATTTGTGAATAACGCGAATTCAGTCATATTGCTGATATGTAGCAAAATGGAATTTTCAATAACATACTAATATCCGTCATGACTAAAAGTTAAGGGTCATCAGTCACATGTAATACTGTAATTCTGTAACTCACCAAAACATCACTGCAAAAATGTTGTGGATCTTTTTTAACCATTTTGTGTTAGTGTTTTATGGTAGTTTGCATAAATTACGCTACATAAAATTTTATTTTTATTTTAAATTAATATTTGCAATTTATAAAAGCTCTGAATTTTTATATTTCATATACTTTAATATAAAACATTTAAATAATATTTACCTATTTTTAGTTAATATGCTTTAATATGAAAACCTTACAAATGATGTTTTGCATTAAGCACATAAAATTAAAGGTCAGCTTCTTTATTTTTCCATTGGAATGTTAGCCTTTAACAATAAAGTAGCAAGGGTTTAAATAGTAAATTAGTAAATTGGTTTCTTGCTTGAAAACTCAAACTTTGGCATGACACGGAAATGTCTGTCCTGTAATCAACCCGATAGCATCTCCATGGAAACAGTGATTTGAGCTTCGCTGGGCTGGTTTTGGGACGGAGCTGCCTGTCTCACAGTTTGGTGGGCTGTTTATTACATTCATTAGATGTCATCTAACAGGCATTAGTATCTAACAAACAGAATATATAGAAAATTGAATGTACGCAGATGCTCAATTTTGCATATGTGAAAATGCTGCAGTGAAAAGAAAATTCCCTACAGTACACTAATCATGACAATAGTTATTGCATTTATTGCGGCAGGTGACTAGCTCTCATAGGTAATATAGTTCTATACATATATCTAGAGCCCTAGATACAGTGACAGAATGAGCGGTAAATAAAACAGCTACAGTTTTTCATTTCAGCAGTTACCTCCTGCAGTACTATACACAATGACAAGCTTTAAATTAAGATCAAACCGTTTCTCTCACATTCAAAACACGCTGATCCTGTGAAGCTAAATATACACGTTGCAGTGGGGATGTTGCCAGGCTTTTTTTTTTTTACTTTTGATTCACCTTACGAATCAGCCCTAGTAAAGTCACATGGTCGCGCAGAGAATAAGGACGTGTTCTTGACACAAAAATGCTGGTCCCGGGAGAGAGTCTTCATTTGAGCAAAGTAACCTGACTTGCTGCAGCCGTATGAGACACCAGACATGCATGTATAAATAACTATGCGCTGTACGGTATCTGACTTGCTCTTGATAACAGCGAGTGCAATAAAACAAATGGAATCATTAGTTTTACTATTGCCCCAGTTACCATGTCTTCTATACACTAAGGAAGAAGTCCGCAGGCTGTTAAGCGCTAATGAAGAAAGCGTTTAGATCATTCCTGGAGTAATTTATAAAAACCGCACAGTTACCCTCAAACGCTTCGCCTTTAAATAGTTCAAAGTCGATTTTTCCTCTCCGCTCCCTCTTGCTCCCCATATTGCTTTGTTATTGTTCATTAAAATGACCTCCCGAGGCCCTGTTGTGCTAACAGCCTGGTTATGAGCGTCGCTCCGAGCGGAGGCAGGAGGGGCGGCTGCGGTGCAGTGGCCGGCCGTACAAGGCGCTCCATTTGTACCTGGCTATGAGACACTACAGGGCGTCCAGCCCATCTGTGTGCAAATTGCAAAAGTATCATATGTCGCTAACACAACTGTATCATTGAATTAGGAAGCAAAAAAATGAACAAATGACACCTACAGGGAACAGGGTATAGTAGGGAGTTGTCGAGGTTATTGGACCCCGGGGCTCTGTCTGCTCACAGCATTATTATTTATTTCCTTTTTTAAAAGTTTGACCTTTCGTTCCCACTTCAAATGAGAGGCACAGACCTTAAAGCAAAGTTTGTCTCTGCAGAAGCATGTCCCGCTCCTACCAGCCGAGCAAGGAAGAGCAGGACAGCGTAGGTGCGTTGAATCTCATTAAATCGCACGCCTGCAGCACAGTATTGGAAGTAAATCCGCTGAATGGGGCCGTTGCTAAGCACACAGCTGCCGGCCGCAGCCTACAGACAGCTGTAACATTAAGATTTCCGTCTTTTGTAAAACCGACACACAATATTTCAGCTAGATATTTCTGGGTAATTCTGCAATACACAGAGTACCCTGTCAATTATTTACAACGTACTTTATTTTATTTTTCCTGAAGATTTCTTTGGTTAATTAAATAACGTAAAACAAAGCAGCATAATGACTAGTATAGCTTGACAGCCTTACGTTTGTTTTACCGTAAAGCTATGATAGACCAACCCCAGTTTTTAACGGATAGAATAGTGGAGAGACCATGTTGTAGAATATAAGGCCCCGTCAGGAGTTGAAAAGCATAACAAAACATCAGCTTGAATCCTACCCATCAAGAATTTTAAATATGACATGTACATCAGGGCCGAAGTACTCCAATCCTCAGCCTGTCTGGTGGTATAACACATTACTGGTCAGTCACTCAGTTACAGCATGTATGTTACTGCAGGGGAGATGTGTACATAAGGACTGAAGTACTCCAGTCCTTAGCCTATCTGGTGGTATAGCACATTACTGTTCAGTCAGTTACAGCATGTGTGATATTGCAGGGGAGATGTGTACATCAGGGCCAAAGTACTCCAGCCCTCAGCCTGTCTGGTAGTATAGCACATTACTGTTCAGTCACTCAGTTATAGCATGTATGTTACTGCAGGGGAGATGTGTACATCAGGACCAAAGTAATCCAGTCCTCAGCCTGTCTGGTGGCATAGCACCTTACTTTTCAGTCATTCAGTTACAGCATGTATCTGAATTTGTTCATAGAGCAAGGTTGCAGCTTTACACGTGCCCCTAGGATGTGAACCAACAACCTTTCAATTGTAGGTTCTGTATTATTTTGCTACACATCCCATGTAATAGTGCAGTTACTATGTTAATGTTTTAATTTAAAAAAAAACAGCAGCGATAAAAGAATCCACATAACTTAAAAACTTCCCTTATGTAATCAAGTAAATAAGATCCCAAATTTCTGAATTAAACCAAATGTTCACCTTTTGGGTGGTTGTAACAGTCTGGGTTATTCGGGGGGGGGGCTCAGAATCAATGACATTGGGAGTCAATGACATGCATTTATCTCTGCTTTGTTCTGCTGTCGGTTTTTGTCCCTGGTCTATAGGGACAGTAAATGGACGTCCCTCTAACAAGATGGGGGGGGGGGGGGTTATCCCTGGTCAATAGGGACAGTAAATGGACGTCTCTCTAACAAGGTGACTTGGAAACAAGTCCAGCTCTCTGTGTCCTGAAAATTGAGCAGAAGGAAAAAAAAACATCTGGCTTGATGGGTGGCAGGTCACAAGGCAATTAAGGACATATATAACCTGAAGGTTGTTGGTTCAATTCCCAGACAAGAACGTCTGCACTGCCCTTGAGCTAGGAAAGTGAAGTTTTTTTTTAAAGAAATATACAACAGTGTAGTAGGTGAAAATTGTCATCTTAGCAATTATAGCATAAGATCTGAAGCTGGTGGCGTCAGTAAGGACTATAGATCAAACAGCTGGAAGCCCTGTTTAATCCATTCCATCTCCTTACGTCACTAAGGTGGAGAGGGCTTCACGTTGTTATCAGTATTAATTAAACTGCAAGATTCTCATTTTAGGGGCTTCTGTTTAGCGGCATAGGAGACAGTTTGACAATGGAGGTGGGACACAACTCACTAATCTAAATGTAAAGGTCTGTTTTTTAAGAAGGATGAATGAATCCAAATTAATTATTGGGAGGTATATGCCCCCCCCCCCCCCCATCCTTTCTAGTTCCTACATCCCTGCTTGTCTTAATCTGACCTCAAAAGTTGCTACACATGCAAAGAAACCATATCCATAAATTGGGGTGAAAAAGACATAAGGTACAGACTGGAAATAGAGACAATACAGATAAAGTTGCTGAAATGTGGCCTATCATTAAGCCAGTGAAGCAAAAATTCTTTGAACACAGCCAGTTCAAAGCATTACTTTCAGGCAATATGGCCAGCCACACTTGGAAAGACACACTGGGTGATTATAACTGTAACTGCCTCATTTAAAGGCGGAAGATTTCAGGTGTTTGTATTCCCAGCTAGAAGGGAGAATTTCAGCTCCATCTACTGCAACTAATAAAACTGAACTTAGCAAACAACTTGAAATACAACCCTATTTCCAAAAAAATTGGGATGTTGTGTAAAGTGTAAATAAAAATAGAATGCAATGATGTGCAAATCTTATAAACCCATATTTAATTGAAAATAGAACAAAGACAACATATCAATTGTTGAAAAAATTGTTGGTCAATTTTATTGTTTTATGAAATGCTCAATTTGAATTCGATGCCAGCAACACGTTTCAAAAACTTGAGACAGGGGCAATAAAAGACTGTTGAAAAACTGGAAAAGTTGTGTGATGCTAAAACAAAACATCTGGTTGAATATCTCACGACTAATTGGGTTAATTGGCAACAGGTCTGTAAGATGATTGGGTATAAAAAGAGCCTCCCAGAGAGGCAGAGTCTCTGTGCTGTGGGGATGAAGATGGGGAGAGGTTCACTGCACTGTGCAGTGAAGATGGGGAGAGGTTCACTGCACTGTGCAGTGAAGATGGGGAGAGGTTCACCAGTCTGTGAAAGACTGGGTGCGCAAATACTGCAACAATTTAAGAATAATGTTCTTCAATGTAATATTGCAAAGAATTTGAGATTTTCTTCATCTACAGTACATAGTATCATTAAAAGGTTCTGAGAATCCAGAAAAATCTCTGTACGCAAGGGACAAGGCCAAAAATCAATACTGGAGAGTCATGATCTTCAGGTCCTCAGGCAGCACTGCATTAAAAACAGACACAATTCTACAGTGGACATCACTGCATGGGCACAGAAACACTTCTTTGAACACAGTTTGTCGCTGCATCCTCAAATGTAGGATGAAACTCTACCATGCAAAGAAGAAAACATCTAAACATGATTCAGAAATGCCTCTGACTTCTCTGGGCCTGAGCTCATTTAAAATGTAATGAATCAAAATGGAAAACTGTCCTGTGGTCTGACAAATCAAAATTTCAGATTCTTTTTGGAAATCATGGACGCCACGTCCTCCAGGCTAAAGAGGAGAGGACCATTATCAGCAGACAGTTCAAAAATAGCATCCGTGATGGTATGAGGGTGCATTAGTGCCCATGGCTTAGGTAGCTTACACATCTGGGAAGGCACCATTAATGCTGAACGATATATACAGGTTTTGGAGCAACATATGCTGCCATCCAGACAACGTCTTTGTCAGAGAAGGCCGTGTATATTCCAGCAAGACAATGCCAAACCGCATTCTGCACGTATTACAACAGCATGGCTCCACAGTAGAAGAGTCCGGGTGATAGACTGGCCTGTCTGCTGTCCTGACCTGTCACGCATTGACTTTGGCGCACTATGAAACGAAAAATACAACAAAGGAGACCCCAAACTGCTGAACAGTTGAAATCCTATATCAGGCAAGAATGGGATGACATTTCACATTAAAAACTCCAGCAGCCGGTCTCCTCAGTTCCCAGACCTTTACAGAGTGTTAGAAGAGGTGATGTGGCACAGGGGTCAATGGGCCCCCGCCCCAGCTTTTTTGAAACGTGTTGCTGGCATCAAATTCAAATTGAGCATATATCTGTCATAAAACAAATCAAGCAAATGCCTAAAATATGTTTAATTAAGATCCATCATTCCATCATCTGCTTATCTAGTATTGCACGTAAACATGCATAGCGCACAAGACAGTTGATTAGATTTATCGAGATGATTTTTTAAAACTAGTCCACAGTCGACCCTTTTCCCACTAACAGCTTTTCCACAGATAATAACTGTACTTTGTTTAGACACTTAGTTGGAGTCCTCTGCTTTAACCTGGATGAGTGAGAAGCTTTATGTTTTCAGCAAGATCTACTTGACACTCTGTACAGTACTCTGTGTATGAATTTCATGTGAAAAGATGGTCATTTATCAACAGAAAATCACCATAAATGTCCATAAGTCTATGCAACTGCAAGGACTCTGTGATTCTTTAACCTTTCTTGTTTTAATATATAAAAATACTTGATTATTTGATTATTTGATTATTACACTGCGACCAAACAGCGTACACTAATATAAGTGTATGAATACACACCCCTCAGAACCACGCCACTGCATTTTGATTTACACATGACAAAAGAAAAATGTAGATTTTCCTGCCACATTTTGCTCTAAAAGCTGAATTAAAGCTCAAAAATTGTGTCCAATTTCCACAACTCACCCAAGGAAGAAAGTGCCTTCCAACTGCGCACCAATATATATAATCCCGTAGCTGGAGCCTGAGTTTGCAGTTTCAGCAGCATTCTGTTGGACTGCACAGGCTGTTATGGAGGGAGGGGAGTCCCACGCCTCTCTGATGGGATGTCAGTAACAATGGCCAGGCTTCCAACATAAAATATCCTCCATCTACCCATCAACTTCTGCCTTCTTATTCAGTACAAGGTCCCAGGCGAAAAAGAATACAAGCAACCTTGAAATGTATCATTCTTCTATTAATTAAATATGATTACAGGCTTTTTATTCCTTGAAAATGTATTTGTTTTTGTCGTTAAGCACATTTATGACTGACATATCTGTTTAAAGATAAGATCTATGTAATCACTCTGCGTGTCTTTAGTGTACTTTTCAGAAAGGAACCTTCCATCATCAGATCAGTACTTTTGTTGGTTTGCCAGCAATTTACATAAGTGTGTAATTAAAACTGAAATGTTTATTATTATTTTCAAAGGTAACTTTTTTTTGTAAAATGGTTAAAGAACACCTATGGGAGATTTTCAGATGTATTTATGTTAAGCCAAAGCTTCTGCTTTAGTAGTTTGAAAGTCAAAGACAACTTTATCGTTATTGTGCACATACAAAATGAAATGAAGTAGTCAGCTGCCTTAGTACAAGCATCACACATAGAAATAGTATTAAAATGGACACAGAATAGAATAAATAATCAGGGTCATACATACATATACATGCGTATACATTTATGTGTCTGGACACATCTGCTTTTAATGCATTTGTCTCTGTTTTAGCTGTGTTATTCACCTTATAGTAAAATGCCTCAAGGCAATGAAAGATGTAGCTGCCTGGAGTGCTTCTCCAACAGACCTGAAGGAGTTTCCGCAAGTTCTGGGCACAAGTTCGCTTCCTTGCTCTTACTCTTTGATCCAACTCATCCCAAACCAGCTGTGTGTGGTTTAGGTCGGGGGAGGGATTGTGGGGGCCAGGTCATCTGTCACAGCGCTCCACATCTTTCCTTCTTCACAAGATAATATTCACTACATAATCTCGAGGTGTGCATAAGGTTGTTTTCTAACGATTTTCAGTACAGTAGGTGTATCCATATTTTGACTGGTACCGAATACATTATATACACAGATGAGCCAAAACATTATGACTATCCCCCACACTAAAGATAATGCACATCAAGGTTCGGGATACGCCACACGGTAAGCTAACGTTCAGTACACACAGTGAACATGCTGAATGCAGAAGAAATGGGCAGAGATAATGATCTGAGTGACTCTGACAAGGGCCAAATCATTACGGCCAGACGTGTGGGTCAGAGCATCTCTGAGACGGCAAGGCTTGTGGGTCGCTCACGGTCAGCCATGGAGAGCCTGCCGGGGGCGACCGGAGGTAGGAAAAACTATGAACTGCCGACAGGGACATTGTTTACTATTAATTTTGATTTCATTACACATGAAAAGTACAAACAGAAGCGGGCTGGGGAGCAGTTTATATCCCAATAAAGAGAGTTACTTATTTATATAAATGGTGATGGGAATTTGGGATATTCTGTCTAGCAGTGACATGGATGTACAGTTTGTCTAATTATTTTGTACTAAATCTTATTTTACAAACACCAAACGATTAAACACTCATGTAAGCTTTAAGTTTTGTGATATTCTTAACCCTTTTTTGTTTCTGCACATCTATGCCAGTCCAATTCAATTCCAATTCAGTATTTGCGTTGATTACATAAGAACGAATGGGAAAAGCAGTGTAACCCACACAGGAGCATGACGGACCAGAAGAGGATGTTTGTACAGATCTGCTGATCTACAGGCCTTTTCTGACCATGCAATCCTGGTTCATTAGAAGGCCTTATGGTCTTACACAGCAGCAGAAAGCCTTTATACAGACTGCAATATAAATAACTTTTCTATCCATCCATCCATCGGAGGTAATGCTGGATCATTGCACCGTCTTATAGTTTCTGGTGGCAAAACTCAAACAGATAAGTGGCTGAGAATCTGCCTTATATAGGAAGGTTCATAAAATTGAGCTTTTGTAAGATGGTCCTTTATATGCTTCAAGATCTTTGCTGTGAAAGATTATTTTTTATAGGATGGATGTTGTTTTCAGTCTCAGTCACCTGCAGTTTTTAACTCCATACCCGAGTTAGAGTATGATGCTGTCTCAGACCCAGAGAAGTGAAAGCAATGACACAGCAACAGTCATATTTTATCTAAGCAAAGGCAAAGGACTCGGCTTGAGGGAGCAGCTCTGATTGCTGTCCTGGGATTTGAACTTGTAACTTTCAGCCACAGCGCCGCTCCTGTAGCCAGTTCACGCCCTGCTCAAAGTTACCCTGCACTCAGTCTGAAAGGACCACTGCCCTCGTCTGTAGCTGCTAAAATTGGTCAATCAATGGCCCATTCCCTGAGCTAGATGAAGAGTCACGTTCATGAATCATTTTCCTTCCTGAACAAAGCTGCATCAGAGTTCTTTCATATTACTTGCAACATTTTAAAGCCACGGTCTTTGTTTCACACATTCTTATTAATGTAGTAGTGTTTTCTGCACCATAGTCTGTGTCACTGTACTTCACTGTTTTTCAGTTTTCACCAAGCTACATTATGAAATGTAAAATTCATGGGAATTGGAAAAATGAAACATTAAAATTAGATGCTTTTGAGCATTCATTTTATCTACTGGACTCAATTCTATTATGTAGGCCTACAGCAAAGCTACCAAGTCACACATTTTAAATATTTTATATATATAGTTATTCTGCCTATATTGTTTTAGATTTGCTGAAAGTTCGTCTAACTTGAATGTGCCAAGATTACAGCAAAGACACTCGCACATAAACTCATTTGAATTCATTCTAATGTTGACGGACAAAAGTTATGTTCACGGGGCTGAAATGTGACGTGCGCTACAAAGTTATATTACAAGGTTCATGTTTGAAAACAGAAAATCCATCCTTAAATTGAAAATATTTCAAGACATTGTTAAAGAGAACCGAAACACCCCGTACGTTCTTTTTTTTATGTGATTGATTTTTCTCTAGTGGATGAAAAAACCGTAGGGATTCGGAGTGGAATCTAGGTTACAGTAGGTATTATTATAGAACCAGATTGTACGGTTTTACTGTAAATCTAGAACCAACTCAGAGCGTAATTTCTAATCACAACCAACGATTAATGGGAAACAACAAACATGCATCATCGTCTGAAATGGCAGCATTTCGTTAAATGAAAAGATGACCTGAAATGCGACCGTGACTTTTTGATCAAAGCTGCAGTATGAAAACATATTGCCACAGTAAATTATGCTGGCTTTGCAGAAACCTGACAGCTTAAACACGAATGCTCAAAACGCTTTACATGTAAACATTCACTTCGATCACACGTAAATCTTGTCAAAAACAAATTAAAGTTCCCAGCCCGATTAAAGAAAAGAGAACCGCATGCAGCGGCATTTCACACTACCTGGTTAATTTGTTCCGTTGGACCAAAAGGAGCAATAGCACGGCCAAAGCTGATGTGATTATCTCCATATCTAAAGCTTTACAAAGTTCTCCAGAACTGAATGGCAATCGATCAGGAGGTCACGCCAGCAAAGTGGCTAGCATGCCTGCCCTGCGAAGCGCAGTAGTTGGGAGCAGAGCGCGCCTCGTGCCACCCATACCCAGCGCTGGTCCCGGCGCGGCGCGCGCGATCCTCTCCCACTGAACTCGCCTCTAATAGAGTTGACTGGTGCAGTCGCTGTAAAGCCCCGATCACACAAGCGCACACACACACCCACACACACGCAGCACAGACCGCTCGTGAGAGCAAGAGCAATCATCATCCGGTCGCCTGCAGTAACCTATAAGCGTTATAATGGCAGTCAGCGATGTCTTCACACCATCCTTATACATAAAAAATAATTCATGCATTGTTTGCAAAAAAACATAACAGCATAGTTTCACAATAATAATTAATATTTTCTGTATTTTTTCTGTCTTACAAGGTTCGGAAATATTTCCAGATAACCTTTGTGAGGCACTAACATAAGTTTGACTGATCTATTGGTCTGTGGATTATATAATCATTGACAGCGAATACATTTCATAGCTTCAGATAATTTGTCTTCACTAAAATTCAAATTTCTGCTTTCAAGCGGACGATTAAACGGCGGCAGTGCGTTGTATGGATAGCCTTTATTGTGAACGCACATCCACAGTTAATATCACCTTGCTGCGTATTACATTGTTTTTTACGATTCATTTACTGATCGGAGTATCCAAGGCGACTGACATCCACGTGCCGTTTTTCTCTTTAGTCCATTAGATTGGTAATTTGAGTTAACTACCTCACTTTCAGATGAGACTATTTTTCTGTTAGTACTGTAACCCTTCAGCCACAAGTCCAGCCTCTTAAACAACGAATCCACGATTATTACATGTGTCCGGGGATAAATTGGACTCAAATGACTGAGCAGGGTTTCTTATTTAACCACTAGATCACCTGTAATCCTGTCCAAGTCGTTAAAGGAGAGTTCAAATGTCTAATGTGAATTTTCCCCCAATACCCTACCTTATCTGATTGACTAACCTATCGGTTTGGTAGTGCATGCTTTTATAAAATGCAACGTTTGTGTGTGTGTGTGTGTGTGTGTGTGTGTGTGTGTGTGTGTGTATATATATATATATATATATATATAGTATTAATTCGTAGGTTAATTAACAAAACTGATGATGCAACAATGGGATCTCAATGCAATATAAGTCTAAATCTTCCATCATGACAAGTTTATCAGTTTATAGCAGTAATCTACACATTAGGCCAGTAGAACGTGCCAAATAATAATACATTCTGTGGTATTTTTACCCCAAATCTGAATATAATTACTCTCTGACATTGCTTAGCTGTACCAAGATTGCACATTTACTCAGTGTAGTTTGAAAGCAAGCAGTGGATCACAGTTCCCTCTCACAATTAAGCTATATGAATATCTGGTTCTCCAAAAAAGGTATTAAGTTCAATTTTGAGAGATATTTTTACTTTGTGCTTTGCTTGATTAGGGCACTGAACTAGTACATTTGAAAGATGCAGAATGTGGAATATCGCAGGCAGAAATCCAAATTTAGACTTTCCGTAATTGTGCTGTTTTCTCAGGTACATATTACCAGGCAACTCTTTGTATTTTTTGCTCAGCACAATCACAGCATTTCACCCACTAATTTATAGACATTTTATTTTAATTTTATCACCATATTTTTACAAGTATTATTCACGCTGGACCCGTTTGAACATTTTTTTTTTTTTTTGGGGGGGGGGGGGGTACGTTATTTGTTTGAACTCTTGTACAGGACTTATGAAAATAATTCACTTTTGGGAGACAAAGCCGGGCGGTTATGGACTGA
>JAOYFF010000106.1:479504-491658 GCA_025773925.1 Cryptomyrus ogoouensis | reverse complement strand
ATAGATTAAAAATGAATGATATTTAATCGTGATTAATCGAAATTAATCCACAGCAACCCTGTGATTAATCTGATTAAGAATTTTAATCGTTTGACAGCACTAATATTAAGTAAAGAACAAACTGTATCGTGTTCATTATTGGAATTAAACATGTACTGTAATTGAAAGGACATTTGGATTGCTGAACATGCGTTTTAGATATTTAGATAAGTGTGGTGGAACATTACAGCACAGACCTTCTGAAAAGCCGCGACCTTTTCAGAAGGTCGCGGCTTTCTTTGTGGTGTGTTGTATGTTGCGTAACATTGCCATGCGTGATGGATGTCTGCTGGACATAAATGAGGACACATTAGAGGACATTAGAAGGCATGTTGAACTGGTTGCGCCAATGCCAACAAAGGAGTGCATGCCAGCCGCAGCGCGGGCAAGGATGGATCAGCTGGCTGGAGAGCTAAATTAGCTGTAGCCTGGTAAGGAATCTAAATTGTCAGATGTAGAAAAATAACAGCCCTGCTGCTTTTTATATAAACATTTTAAAACACTTTTAAAACTGTAGGTTGCACTTCTATTTATATTTTGATAACTACAGACCCAAAATTAAAATAGAAAAAAATCACACAAGCATAATTAAGTCCCCGTTCCCAGCCGCTGCTCTCATTCAGCAGCGAGCTTCTCCATCTACTGCCACCATTAAACCACTTTCAGCACTGCGCGGATGATCTGGTGAGGCCAGAAAACACTCGAAAGGCTTAGGTGGAACAGTGCTGCTCCCGTAGATGATATCCTTGCACATTTTGCATTCGCACGAGCACATCCGCTTCCTTGGGGGAAAAGCGATCTGTCTCGCCGGGCAAACATACCATTGTACTGTAATAGCAATCTGTCACAGATCATGCGCTGCTGCCTTTTAGTGGTGAGGTGATGCGCCATTGCAGTTGATTCATTGCATGTTATGCCCAAAACATGCCTCTGAATAATTAAGAGAGTTAGGACAACCTTTTGGTGCCATAAATGTTAGTTGCACTTTGCGCTTCACAGCACATCGTTCTTTATGTCAAAGTGAACACAAATCTCTACAAAGTGATCTGAATTTATGAATGTAAAACACAAAATATCTGGTCGCATAAGTAATTCACACTGTTATACACCTAAATCATCAGTGATGCAGCCAATTTACTTCAGAAGTCATGTGTTAGTTAAATGGAGATCACATGTGTGCAGTCAAGGTGTTTCAGGCAATTCTAGTATAAATACTCTGGAATCTGGAAGGTCCAACTGTTAATGACTCATACATCAAGAAGACAAAGGGACACTCCAAACAAGGCTGTGACAGTGTTATTGAAAATGACCAATCAGGGGATTTATGCAGGAACATTTGCGAGTAGCTGGATATCCTTGGAGTACAGAGAAGTCAGTTGTTTAAAGCTGGAAAGAACATGGCGCAGCTGTAAATCTGCTTCAGCAGGCTGTCCTGAAAACCCCAGTAACCATTCTGGGGGGCATCAGGAGACTTACGACACCTCCGGGGGAGTTACGGACTTCCACAGCTGAAATGGGACAGACTGTGCATATGACAACTGTTGCCTGAGCGTTTTACCAGTTGCAGCTTCTGGGGAGAGTGGCAATGCGAAAATCACTGTGGAAAAAAATCTCATATGACAACTCAGCAGAAGGCATGTGGGGGAAACTCTGAAATCAGGTAGGAGAAGGTCCTGTGGTGTGATGACAACAAAGTGGAGCCTTCTGGCTGTGATACAGAACATGTGGCGTAAGTCAGACACCACACAGCACCAAAAACACACCATCCCCGCCATGAAGCGCGGTGGTAGCAGCATCGCCCTGTTGGGACGCTCCTGTGCTTCCAACCCTGGAAGGAGTCTGAAGATGGAGGGTAACATGAATGCAGCAAGATACAGGGAGTGCCTGGCAGGAACCCTGCTGCCATCTGCAAGCCAACTGCACTTTGGCATGTGATTTATTTCCGAGCGAAGCAACGGCTCCACACACAATGCCAAGGCTACACGGGAATGGTGTAAAAAACCTGCAGTGGCCAAGTCAGAGTCCAAACCTCATTCCCATTGAGAATTTGTGGCAGGACTTGAAAATAGCTACCCAATCACAGACCCCAGCATCCACATGTGCAAAGCCAATAGAGAACCATTCTCATAATTGCTGTGACACTGACTCAAACGGGGTGAATGTTTATGCAAGCAATTAATTTGTTTTATATGTGTAATTTATATCACTTTGTAGAGATTCGTGTTCGCTTTTATATTAAAAGAATTCTTTTCTCTGTTGGAAAAGCCTAATTAAATCGACTGTGATTCAGTGTTATAACTCCATGGGAATGAATCCTTTTTATAGTCACTAACAGAAGCATTAGTCAATGCAGCCATATCAATGATTTAATATTAAGTATCCTAATCATGTGGTTGAATTACGCATGTGGGATTCTGTTTTTGGTGGTTATCTGCCCTGTATAACATTCAGGGTCATCTTGTTGTTATGATCCAGGACTTTGAGGTTGGTAAAAGCTACAATAAGAAGGTCTCCCTGACCAATGTCACGTACAGCACAAATTACTGCAAGCTTACCGGTGTCAGTGAGCAGCTGAAGGACTTCATCTCCGTACGGTGAGCGTCGGCTTCTGTGAAGCGCGTTATGGAAACATTCTCACCATGGTGTCTGTCTGTTGTTTTAGGTTTATCTATTTAGCAATGACTTTTCTTTTTTTCTCAATTTTTCAGTCTATTTACTGATGTGAAAGTTAGGGGTAAAAAAAATAATAAAAGTGAATCCCTTCACCCAGTTTCCTTGGTGACTTATACAGTACAGGATCACAGTAATCCTGGGGCCTCTATCAGGAAACACGAGATCCGAAGCAGGGGGCACCCCGGACAGGACGCCAGTCTGTCACGGGGCACGAGGCAGGGGGCACCCCGGACGGGATGCCAGTCTGTCACGGGGCACGAGGCAGGGGGCACCCCGGACGGGATGCCAGTCCGTCACGGGGCACGAGGCAGGAGGCACCCCGGACGGGATGCCAGTCTGTCACTGGGCACGAGGCAGGGGGCACCCCGGACGGGATGCCAGTCTGTCACAGGGCACGAGGCAGGAGGCACCCCGGACGGGATGCCAGTCTGTCACTGGGCACGAGGCAGGAGGCACCCCTGGAGGAAACCCATGCAGTCATGAGAAGAGAACACAAACTGCACACATACAGAGCCGGGGGCGTGAGGTCACAATGCTGCCCACTGGACCAGTGTTTCCCAACCTGGTCCTCGGTGACCCCCAGCCAGTCCATGTTTTTGCTCCCTCCCAGCTCCCTGCTGAGGACTATCTGGGGGTTCTTCAGAACCAGGTTGGGAAACACTGCTCTGTACAGATTCAGCATTTTTCACCACCATATTTTATTATTATTTATTTATTTACAGACTGTCCCAACTAACAACCGATGCAACTTACAACGACTCACACATAGGAGTGAAGTTCAAAAAATAAAAAAGTAAATGTATATAAAAATAAATTTTGTGTTATGATAGTTGCCCCAGTAAAGTATCGTACTGTCTGGCAGCGTGACCATCATCTCCCAGTCTCAGTCTCATTTTGTAACTGTGCAGAGCCCCATCTGGTTACATACACCAAGCCGCATTTTAATTTATTTTCAGTTTAATGTTCTTGCTTTTTTGCTTTGCACTAATTATACTGACAATGAAAATTGCATCCTGCCATCCCCTGCAACTTCAAACAACATTGTCCTCATCCAGCTCCCACTTAAAGAGACAGGAACCGAAAGGGATTTTTAGATTACCTTAAAATGGCAACAGCAGAGATGATTAAGAAGCTGGTTCAGGCAATTAAAAGTTATCTATGCTTGTGGTGGTAGCTATGTTGATTACATAAACAAAGTCATGTGACTTCAGTGTTTGTGTTGCGTTTTTCTTATGGGCTCCATCTGGAAGCATGTGTGCATCTATGTACCTGAAGAGACTCTTACAGGCACATTAGCATGTTATTTCCACATTATCTGCACAGAGAACCACAGCAGATGAAATTGAGCATGAACGCTTATACAGACAGTTGTACTGCTGCTACACTCTGCAGCTTCAGCAGCTAGCCGGGAGTGTGACAGTGAGTAGGTTTCGTGTCATACTTAGAGAGATCCTTTTTTTTTGCAGATGGTTCGACAGAAGGCCTGCTTGACAATGATTTACATGGCTTACAGTCTGACCGCTTTTATAGCTAGAAGTTTATTGTGTAAATTGATGTTAGGGTGGCTGTGTTTCCTCTGCCCGAGACACAGAAGCGCCCTGCACTTTGCCGTTAAATCCGCATTCTCTGTGTCAGTGTGCTCACTTTTGTTCCTTTTCACAAATATTTTTTTCCATATATTATTTGCATAATATGTGCAGGGGTGTTAAGTTTACCTGTTCTCCTCATGTTGTGTAAGTTTCTTCAGGATACTACGGTAGACTACCTGGCATCTCGGAATTATTCCTAGAGTATGACTGAGTATGTGCACGCAAGTGCTCTGTGATCAGGGGAGTACCCTACTTTGTGCCCAGTGTTGCATGGGATAGTCTCCAGGAGCCCAGCAACCCTGCTAAGAATAAGCAGTTGGAAGATCAAGGGATGGATTCTTACAACCAGACATTGGATGGCAACATAAATATCATCAGGAACTCTTGGTTAGATAACATTAAGAGGGCTGGGAAGGGTATTATGATATCTCAATGGGCTGTGTGTTCTCCCGCCACCCCCAGGACTGCCAATCTGTATTCCGTTTATGCAGATTATCCACATTCTTCATGTATCTGCGTGGGCTTCCTTTCCTGAGTGCTGCTGTTTTACCCCACAGTTGAAAGACGTGCATTTCAGTTGGTTCCATGAGTCTAATTTACCCTTCGTTTGTGGCTGTATATGCGTTTGAATGAAAATGAAACTCGCCTTGTGGTATGTGGTTCCATGGATAAGCCTGAGATCAACACAACCATTTTTGGAAATTAGATGTGTATGGATGGATGAAAAAAGGAGCGAACACGCTGTAAGTAGGTAAAGCACGGCTGCAGTTCTGTTCAGATGAGATTTAAACTGTTCAGCCTCCATCCGCGGCATTTTCCGAAGCGCAGAGCCCATCGCAACTCAGAAGGACTCAGATGTCTCTTAGACCCAGAGAGCGTCATGAGTGAAGTCATTTGCTCAAGCTGAAACATGATGGTTTAATAAAGCAAAAGCACTGCGTTAATCTAGCTTCAAAGCAGGAACGGCGATTTTTAATATTCAGCGAAACCCTGCCTATGGAAATATTAAAAAGTGCAATTATTTTATATAACTATTGTTGTTTTGGCATGATTATGCTCTGGGTTTTGCCTTTCCCACTCAGTTGTCCTTTTATATATACATTTTTTTTTATATTGCCTTCCTACGCTGTTTTATCGATTTCTCAGTCACTTCTCTGTGTTTCGGAGTTCATTGAATAGCCCAAGACCCATGACTCTTATCGCTTAGTATCTGAAGACCAAGTCATCTGGGACTGCATGTTTGCTGCCTAAAGAAAACAGTTTTACAAAACGAGCTTGACTCCGCAGAAGCCGTGATATGTTGACATCTGAGCCCACACTGTATCTGAATTGTTTACAGTTATTCAGGAAGAATTAGATTACCTAACAGCAGTCTCTCCCATGAGAACAGTTGGCTGTATGGAATCGAATCTAAACTGTATGGTTTTGTAACAGCACTTATGGGCTTCATTTTAAACATGGGCTTCATTTCAAAATCAGAAACGTTTAACATGGCTGGAACTGTATCATGAATACTTATAAGCAAAATTAGCCATTTAAAGGAACACATTTTCATTGGTGTCTGTAACTATGCTTGATGAAACTTCATCATTCTTGTCCAAATCGCTGTCCATCCACCCCACTGCAGCTTTGAGCCGCCTGGCCCATTGTCCCCAGGGATGGCCTGTGATTTTCTGACTGTCTTCAAACCCATGGTGAGCTTCTGCTGTCCATCTCGTGCACAGACCCACTGCTAACGGTTGTAGACACATTGTGGTTTTACTATGAAGAGTTTGCAGAGCAACTTCCAGGTTTTTCATCTTACTTAGTGAGAAGTCAGGTTTCATAGAATCTGTCATTAATATAAAATGATCTTCCTTCACTTTTATTGTAATAGCATGACAGGTGCTGTATGCCCATGATATTAATAAAATAAGGCTGCATATCTTTGTCATAGATAATAGATAATGGTATTAAAAAGCTAATTCGGGTCACTGATGTGATGTGATAGATTTCAAACTTTGTAGAGCAAGCTGAAGAGCACATTAGGATGAACTGCACTCACAGCAAACCCTCAGTACCCTGTTCTAAAGAGGCAGACTCAGAAGAGCCAGTAGATTCATCAGTGTAGGCATGCATGAGCTACATGCATAAACTGTCTAACATAACAGGACATTTCTACCAAATGGGAACCTTTGTTTTATTCTTTAATTTCCTTTCAGATAAATGAAGATTTGGATGGGGAGATACAGTTTGTGTCTGCTGCTGGAATTTTCACTGTGCCTCTTAAATGTACAACCAAGAAGTGTGTCGTGAGTAAATGAATAAAAGTGAACAATACCTAGAGATTTACAGCAGCCAGGAATTTTGATTTGTGTCTTTTAAAATGAGTGTTTTCATAGTCACTCACCATCAGTTTGATTTTACCTCATTAGTATATTAGCTTTAACATAACCCAAAGTGTACTTATTTACAGAACCAAGAATTATTGCTTTATACTAAATATTTATATCTTTGAATACATTTATATTTTACACAATTTCATTTCTTGGCCAGTTTCAGTTAGTTTTCTATCCTCTGTCCTCCATCTTCCATCCTCCGTCTCTCCCAGCTGGCAGTGGACCACACCTTCCTTGACTTCGGCTCCCACGTGGTGGGGGAGACACTTTCTCGCACAATAACCCTGACCAACCGGGGAGCCCTGGGCACGTGTTTCGTCTTGGCCCCGTCCGCTGACCCCCAGCCAATCCCATCCACCCTAGACAAACAGGTGAGATTCAAAATTCAATAAAGTCAACTATCATTCTGTTCTGTTTTCTTCGTTTATTGTGTGGTACCGATATCCACATGAACCCCTTGCAGCTGGTGTGTACTGCACGGAGCAGCTAGGTGTCACATGACAGGAGGCCACACTACTCAATGTGCTTAGCACCATCATGGCCCTGTGCACTGCATGTGTGACGCGTATCATAACACAGGAAGTCACAACAAACTCATGGCTCCCTCTGCAGGTCTGTGTCGGAGGTCAAGAGACTGGAAACCTTAGTTTGGAGGCTGAGAGGCCGACACATCAGGAACTGGGAGGAGCCAAAGGACAGGAGGAGAGCAGTGACACATGTGCAGTAACTGGGGATCAGACTGGTAAAAGAAAATCACGTGGAAACTAAATAAATCATCCATCCATCCATCTTCCATAACCAGTTATCCACCACAAGATGTGGAGCGGCTGCCAGTTTAACAATAGAAATAATAAATAATGAAATTTGAAAATATGTATGTAAACATATCCTTTGAAAAGCATATGACCCCACCAGTCTGCCCACTGCTGGTTGTACTCAACATCTATTTTTGAAAATTTCCCAGCAGTGAGCTGGAGGTCCCATATGGAGCCCCAGTCGATCCCTCATACCTGGGCTCATGCCATTAGGCTCACGGCCTGCTGGTGCAAAACATGCCTGTCTTAGCTGGGACTCGCCATTGGTCGTTCCACTGGCCGGACGGCAGCCAGTAGGTATGATTGTTTCTCTGACGGCGTCACGCTCTTGTAGCTTCCAACCCAAAGGCCTCATTACTGGAAGGTGGGGAAGCCGAGCCACTGGAATCCAAGCAGGAGGACAGTCTGCAGAGTGGCGAGTTCCGGGCTGGGAAGGTACGAGCGGCCTGCTTCCCTCAGCAGACGGCATAGTGCCTTCTAGTCAATAGATAAGTATTACATGTGCAAAAGCAAAGAAGTTTTTCACAGCACAGTACATTGAAAGGACCAGCTATACACTGGCCCACATTAACCCTATGGGAGTTTGGGCACGTGCCCAGGGACATGACGTTCTGGCAGGGGGGACACCAAAGCAGAGCGACGCCTCAGAACCCCCTTCCGTCCCATCTTAACATGTTAGTGTGAGTTAACAGGGTTGCCAACTCTCACACATCTGGCGTGACACTCACATTTTCAGACTCACCTAAGAAATCTATATTAATTCATCATTAACCTAAAATTAGCTACATCATTGGGGTAATTTGCAAGCCCTACAGTCTATTTTACAAGGTAGTGAAACTGTTACATACGTGTAAATGCGTGTGCAGACTCGTCTCAAATTGAAAATCTCACTCCAGCCAGCCCACCTTTGTTGGCAGCCCTGGATTTGCTATGCAGCATACTGAATATGATTGTATATTGTTCTTTCAATACGGCACCCACTGAAAACCCTATGTGACGTTTTCCCTGTGTTAGATGCATTTCTGAATTTCATGAGCCACCAATCAGCTCCCTCTCTTTCTGAAGTGATGTGGTGTGTTCTGGTGACCAGGGGCATTAATACTCTTAACAGCCATAAGTCATTGAGAAAATAAGCTATAATATAGTTAGTAGTGAGAGAAATCTGTGTTTATAAACCACCTTAGTGTGATTTTACTGTGACATTTTCCTTTTTAAGCCATTTTTGGTGGTAGGACCCTGCCTGCCTGCCCCCTACATCAGCACGGCATGGATTCAGCTAACAAGCCCGCTGATCGCACGCCCACTCGCACGGCCGAGCATGGCCCGTCAGTCGCCACATGCTGGCTGTTGATTTATTCGCTCATAGATGAGAGTCGATTTCTGAGTCGTCACGTCATCCCGGGCAGTGCACACTGGCACACGAGGCCTTGAGCAGCCCCATCTGAGCAAGCTTCCTGTTCCCAGTGGCCAAACTTTTTTCGTTTTCTTATTTTGCTACCAGAACTTCGGCACAAATTAGTATCTGTTATTTTCTCCTGCTGGCTCCCCATCGTCCTCTTAGTGTAGCTGTTTCTGATGTCATTGCTGGGCTTCTCCAGTCCAGGAGCTCGACAGTAAGCCTTGAAGGCTGGTGTCTGAGTGCACAGCCAAGCCGGCGTTTTCTTTGCACTCTTCAGGGCCCACGGTGTGCCATGCGAGCGAACGGGGCTCTAAACAGACACAAACCCAAACCAAGCCGGCCATCTGCGGCCGCAGGACACATCTGTAAAAGCGTTTGGACGCCAAGCAAGGCGCCGCTTCGGAGTCATTCCTAACGCTGCCTGTTGTGTTGGGCTGCAGTCAGGCTGCGCGTTTCCACTGACTGTACCTCCTGTCCTTTCCTCTCATTGGCTACTCCAGACTTCATACGTGGAGACAATACTGTGTATCTGGCCCTGAGTGTCAGGCCTAGGGAGCTTACATCTGCCAGAGCCTGGCAAAGGCATGAGAGCCTGGGACATTTTCTTCATGCCTTTTGCACAGCTCCCGACCTCTCCGAAGGCTTCTGAGTATCTCAGTCTCATTGTCCGTGAAGCTTAATCTCATTAAACTTGCAGGATGACATTTAAGCACATAATAGAAAGTTTACAGTATATTTAATTTAATAACTTAATAACATAATGCAACCTGCACTAATGCCTTTTACTTGATTTGTACCTGTTTTATTAAGTATCATGCATTGCATATATCGTTATATACCAGCTAAGTGTTTGAGGTAAGTAATTGCTCAGTGAAATGAAGATGGCAAACATGATTTGTCTTGAAGAACGTTATTGTCCTTCAGGTGACGGAGGGGGAAATTGGCCCTTTTGGATGCACCAGACTGGACATCCTTTTCACTCCAACGCTTCCAGGGGAGGCAGAGATGGATTTTGACTTCAGCTTTTCTGATCCCAGCTCCCCACCGGTAAGCCTGAGTTTCTTTGTCAAATCTTTGCCGCCTTGCCTGCAGTGGGGTGCAGTGAAACCTTGAGATGTTTTTTGGACAGATCTCCATCTGCGCCCGAGGTGTGGCAATGGGTCTTCCTGTGTGGGTCTCTGAGCCCAATGTTGACCTGAAGATCTGCATGTATGATCGTCTTTACCAAGACTGCATTGTTGTGCAAAGCAGGTGAGTCCCTGCATAGACAAAGTATCTATCCATCCATCTACCCACCCACCCATCCATCCATCCAGTTCAGTACAATACAGGCTTGTGATGATTCACGCTGACCAAAAGAGCCTGCTCTGATTAATCCTGCTTTTCATCCTGGCACTGCTGCGGCTGCGCTGCTTCTTCATCTTTCTGTCGACTCAGAGCTGGTGTCGGACTTCCGCTGGCCTTGTGGGTCGCCCGACTCTTAATATAGAACTTCAAAAATACAGCAAAAACCCCGGCGCCTCCCTTGAGCAGTTCTGTCCTAAATACACCGCAGACCCAGCCTTCTCACACCTGCCATCGTGGCCACCACGACACTGCTCGCTCAGCGCTTCCGCTGTCACCTTGGGCTCCGGAGCATAAGGGGTGTGACTGGGGAGGCCGTGACCTGTAGCTTTGAGACCAGCAGTGAGATCAGGGAATATCACCCAGGGATATGTTGAGAGACCATAGACCCTGGCACTCCAGGAACAGGGCTGCCTCTGGTTGGCTGTGGCCACAAGCCAGTCAACTCTCGCTGCCATGTCAGAACCTGGGAGCAGAGCAGATCATCCGTATGATAACACTTAGAATATAACCCTTTTTATTTCTGTTTCCTTTTTATAGCCTGAGGTACACAGTCACTGAAAGAGGAGCTATATCTGTGTGTGTGTGTGTGTGTGTGTGTGTGTGCGTGCGTAGTCTGGCATCTATGAATTCCCATGATGAAGATCCATTTTTATCACCAGCTACTGCATGTCCTTGCCACAGGGGGAACCATCTGTTGGATCCCCCTGAAACTGGGTCACATTAGTGCTTGGAGTTAAAAAAAATAGGACTGGGTATGAAGTATGTTGCATTATAAGGCATTTCTGGAGATGAGTGTGCATTCAGTAGTTACAGGTTCCTTTCCGATGGGAGACAAGCGACATTGAGAATGAAATCTCTTCTTGAGGAGGGGGGCATGCTTGTATGCTTGGGCTTCTGTGAAGGACACCCCCATGTGAAATTCCCACCTCTACCATGCTGACATTAGACTCTGGGGGAGAGGCTCTGTCCTCCATCCTTACTAGCTACATATTTTTCTTATTTCAGCCCAACTAGCCCTTTAAAACAGTGAGGCATAATTCCTGCAGAGTATTCTGCACTGGCTAGCGAGGGATTTATTATAAAAATAATAAGAAGTAACTTTTAAGTGGGCACAGTGCCACCAGTGACACACACACACCACTGCACATCACCGGCTAACCTTGCAGAGGACTGTTGGAAGTCCATCTTTCGACTCCTAATTTTACACTCCATTTTTCTACCGGACCCACCTCCTGGGCTATTTTTCCCTCCTCGCTGTCACCCCTGGCTTTGTCAAAGTGACTTTTAAAATCATCTGATATTAATTGCCTTTCAGTTTACCTGAACTGCTGCTACTAACACTAATTCCTTTACCTGCTGTCGGGTGTAAGTCTTATGAGAAGGGCAAATACAAAGAATTACGTCCAGCTGGCTCCTCTGGGCGTAAATGCATTTCTGACTGAAAAGTGACAGACGTCGCAGCCCTTAAAGGTCAGGTTTCTCCAGCCATTGTTTCCAACGCACGGTTAGACGCTGGGATGTTTTGAGCTAAATGCTGTTAACGTGTCGTTTTAGGGCCAGAACTGCCCTCCGGCTCACCTTTGTCGTGTGCAAAGAGCTAAGAAGCCACATGCAGGTCCTGCCCAAGACAGGTTTCCTCCAGGCCCTCTCCAGCTTCCAGGCGCAGCTCAAATTCAAGCCCAGGTGAGTCACCATAGATACCTCACAAGCTCCTCCCCAATAAGCAGCAGTGAGGTCACTGAGTCGCCATAGATACTCCACAAGCTCCTTCCTAATAAGACACAGTGAGGTCACTGAGTCACCATAGATACTCCACGAGCTCCTCCCTAATAAGACACAGTGAGGTCACTGAGTCACCATAGATACTCCACGAGCTCCCCCCCAATAAGCGGCAGTGAGGTCACTGAGTCACCA
>JAOYFF010000106.1:465057-479404 GCA_025773925.1 Cryptomyrus ogoouensis | reverse complement strand
CTGAGTCACCATAGATACTCCATGAGCTCCTCCCTAATAAGACACAGTGAGGTCACTGAGTCACCATAGATACCCCACAAGCTCCTCCCTAATAAGACACAGTGAGGTCACTGAGTCACCATAGATACCCCATGAGCTCCTCCCTAATAAGACACAGTGAGGTCACTGAGTCACCATAGATACTCCACAAGCTCCTCCCCAAAGCCAGCCACAACTACTAATTCAATATTCTAAAAATGTGTAAGAGTCATTAATTATCAAATTTAAAACTGCAGTTTGAATTACATCGTCGGACACTGGCCTGTGATAGTTGCTTTACAGGGCAGCAGAATGGGCTGCCAAAGAGGGGTTTTTAATAGATTTAGGCAAACTGATTAAAGCAAGAGTGGCGAGTTATTTTTGGGAGAAATCGCTGGGAGGCCCCGGGGCACGTGTGAGAGGCGTATGCGGAGGGTAGGATACTCACCTACCCGTCCTGTTTGGCAGCATGGCATATTGGCTCTTAACGAGATTTGCAGAGCGGTGGCAAGGCTTCAAGAGCCAGACGTCAGCGGCGCTTTCCATTGGCCAAGAGCTCAGGTGGGGTGGGGGGGTGTTTGGGGGTTGGAGAAAGGCAGGGATGGGGGTCGCAAGCCTGAATGGAAAGTCGATCGGTGGTAAGCTGCTTTGGTGAATCAGATGGCTTTAAAGGGAGGATTAAGCAGGCATTACCGTGGTTTTGTCCTCTCTGCTCCCTTTCGGCTTGCCTGCGCTTCACATCGTCCGCCCGATCTGCCCAGACACCCCAGGGCCCTCCGTGAGGTCAGACAGGAAGCTGCCTTTCACGTTCAGGACAGTAACGATGACAGATTAGATTATGTTGACTAACATTAGCAGCTGATAAACCCGCTGTTTTCATCATAAATTTGCGCTAATGCTAACTCCTATCATATTACCAGGACAAACACAGGGAGGATTTTTATGAAAGATGATATTAAGTCCATTGTATTTGAATATGCTTACCTGTGCTTTGGATAAAAGCATTCATTAATTTTTTTAAAAAAAGAAATGTTAATTAAAATATGTGACATGAGAATAGTTATGGCCAGTGTAGTTTGAGTTTTTAATCTACTGTCAGCAAGCTGAATTAATATTCATGGTTCTGCAAATGAATATAATGCAAATGGTATAAGAGTAAGTCACTATGACTGGCAGTGTGAATGTGATTTAATGTGCCTGAAATCCTGCAGATCCATCTGCATGCCTGCAGTTAAGCTAAAGGCAGCTACTCCGAGCCGTTCCAGTGTAAACCCACAGTTATGACTAGTGATCTGTCTTAGTTACACCAGACTGGCTTCATGCATTTTAGATGGAGCAAAGGGGCCCTTACAGGCTCATCATTGTGACACTGTTTAATCCAGCCTTTAAAACAGCCTTTATTTTTTATTAAAGCTCTGTAGCACCATCAGTTTGATTGTACCAATCAGGAACAGTCACACTCCTTTATCCTCCTCAACTCTGATTTCTCTGGTTTCCTTAGCTTCTAAATACTTGGGAAAAATATAAAAGCATCATCTTTTGGAAGTGAAAAGGTTAGAGGAGAGTATGTTTCCAATTTGTAACAGCATTTGAGTGTTTTTTTAAAAAAGTAAAATGATGTACCTGCAACCCTGAACAGGACAAGTTGTTCCAGAAAATGGATGGATGGATGGATGTTTTCTGGAACCTGGCAGGGCACCATAATTTATCCAGAAAGATCTGCATGTGGTGATGGGGCCGGTGATGTGTCCTTCTAATGGTCATGTTGGTAACCAAGCCTAGTAAAAGGGAGATCGGTCTGGATGCAATCCCAGGTAATGCAGCCATTTACCCGGATTGTACGGATGAAAATGAACTAAATCGCTAAATTCTAACAGCAGCAGTTCTGACTTTATCCAGGCCTGATGAGAAGTTAATCCCTTTGGCCTTTAGTCTCATATTCACTCTTTTAATGGGCACAAGCCAGCCAAGTGGAAGTGTGAGACTTCACACGTGTAGCAGTTTGAGTGTGAATCTGACGTGGGCAACGTGGCTTTTTTGTGTCGTTATAGTTCTAGAATGATAAACTTCTGATTATGGGTTCCTAGAGGGGCTTCACACTTCCAGCAAGGTTAGTACCATTGAAAACAAGATCTGTCAGGTCCTCAAAGTCCCTTCTGATTCATATAGTGTGAATTTGGTATTTTATTCAGTTTCTACAATAACAGTGAAATGTATTTAGCCATGTTTTTTCTGTGTATCCCCAAGACCCTGACCAGGGTAAGCAGATGGATGGATGGATGGATGGATGGATGGATGGATTGATTTTTGTGTATGCGATGGAGAGTTAGTGTATATTTAACAACATGCGTATCGTCTTTACCTCATCCATGGTTTTTCATTGGCCCCATTAAGACGAAAAAGCGAGCTGTGGTCAGACAGCCCACCCAGGTCCCTGAAAGGTGTGGGGAAGGTGCAGGCAGTGGGCGGGGGAGAGGAGGGGGCCCAGTGTGGGCAGTGTGCAAGTGCCCAAGGGACAGATGGACCACAGTGACACCCAGCCGGATCTTTCCAATACCCTCTGCCAAGCTAATTCAGAAGCCTGGCTCCAACAGGGCCACTATTAGCAGGGAACAAACAGCACTGCAAACAAACCATCGGCTCAAAAGTGGACGTTTTTGGCCGCTTGGAGCATTGCTGACACTTATATCACTAACCCATCAAACTAAGAAAAATCTGCTTGAATTTTTCACTTTTTAGCACAGTATATGCATAGTAGGACTGTTGTATATATTTCATGCATTGTTTCTTCCTTTGATGTGTCTGCGTCAACAAAATAGGCAAATTATAACTTCAACTGTGTCAATTTTACATTTGATAATATTGTAGCGATCGCTCTTGGCCTGTTGGTGGCCTGGTTGCGGTTTCTCCCCTCAGCATGGGAGACCAGCATTTCGGATCATTCCGGTCATCCAGTGGAGTGTTTTGCTGTATATACTCTCTATCGAGACTGTAGGTGAAGCTCCAGCATAGACCTGTGTAACGGTCTTTGGGATTTCTGCCACAGGAGGTAAAGCAGCAGTTCTGGTCTCAGCCCTGATTGTTCCCAGTTGTTGTAATGTGTCATCTTTTGAAATCCCCCCCATAATTCCCAACCACTTTAATGGGACAAACATGGAAATACAAAAAGCAAGCATGTGTAAGACATTACAGCCAAGCTCATTAAAACCGTAACTCATTATAGCACATCACTGCTATTCAGAAAATTAAAATCATGTAGAGACAATGACATTCACCGCCTTCATGCTGTTAGACACCACATCAGCTGTGCAAAGAACAATCGCAGGATGGGTGGTGCTTTAATGACTCGTGTCTCTTTGCTGATTCCCATTTATCTGTATTTATCATCAAACATATCTTGCCAGCATTTCAGTAATTTTACAGATTATTGTTCTGATCCAGTTAGTGCTTGTTTCTGTGCACTAATGAAACAGTTCATAATGAGAGGTGACCCAATGCCGGACAGTGAGTCCTCGACTGCTCCCTGATTTTTTTCCACCAAGAACAACTGGTGCTTTAATGAGATGACCAGGCATCTTTCCAGGATCCAGTCAAAATGTAACCATGATACTGAGCCCATAGACTTGATGGACAACCTCAGGAATGCTGCACAGTTAATGTAGTTAAATGTATGACCATGTACCGCTCCAAATTTAATATTTACATTTTGTAAATGCTTTTTTTTTCCCCACAGGTTGGACTTCACACATTCAGCATTTACTGGTTTTATTTGTGTTCCTGTTTTCTTTATTTTGGGACTATTTTGAATACCTTAATGTTGTTATAAAATGAAAAACACCGGCAGGCAGGATTCATGCGAGGATTAAGGCCACCGGCTGTGCAGGGCCTCGGTGGTTAAGCTCCCTGGCTGGTGTCCACAGTCCATCGTTCAGGTCCTAGATAGGCTCCACTAAAGGTTGCACTAAAGTTGCAGATTTGTATACGGCCCCAGTCCTTTTTCTGCAGAGTTTGCATGTTCCCAAAGCCTGTGTGGGCTTCCTCCCACATGACATGCTGTTGAGGCGAATAGCTGATTCCAAAGTGCCGCTATTGCGATTTTGTGAGTGAATGTGTGTGTGTGTGTGTGTGTGTGTTTGTGTGCGTGTGTTGGTGTGTGTGTGCATGCCCTGGAATGGACTACAGTCTTGTCCAGGGTATATGAAGTATTCCTGGCTTCTTGTGTGTGCAGTTGCACATTTGCACATCCGGTTTAAATTAAACCCTCCTCAAGGCGAATATGTCTGTCAGCCCTCTATCTGCGGCATTCCACTCACCCCCCCCCCAAATACCCCACACATCAGAACCATACCTGTATTTTAACTGTAGTCTCTGTGGTCCCTTGCGATGTTTAAACACACCAGCAGCTGCTCCAAGTCCCCGTGGAGAGACTGTATTCAAAGGAAGGCTGGCTGTTTGATGGTGTCCATCAAGAACCAAGTTTATTTACTTTTAATTAGTTACATTTCATTGTTTTGCTGACTCATCTGTCCGAATTGCATATTATTTTACCCACTTATAGAGCTAGGACCAGTGTTGTACAAGCAGCATTCAGGTTAAAATCCACATCCTTAACCCTGGTACATGCCACGTAGTGTATGTCATAAATAAAGTGATCATTTTTTCAGTATTGGCTCTTTCTGTTTTCCTCAGATCTTCTTTGACCAAGGATGCATCAAAATTCTTCGACTGTGAAACGGGAGTCTTGGTTACCCCTGTGGTAATACAAGTAGCCGGCCAGGTCAGTGTCACTTTCTAATTGATAATGTGATACACAGAGCATGAGAACAAATCCATCCCTGGGTCAAAGCACTGACTGCTTTTCACTCTCCTGGTTCCTGTCACATGCATTTAAGCTTTGTAGCTAAAGACTAATGCGCTCCCTGCTGTCCGTACCTGTGTGTGTGCCAGACACTGTATGTCATTGCACATTCCTTCACCTTTTTATACAAATTAGGATTTTTTAAAATAAATGTTAAATTGATGGGGATTTTTCTACCCTCGTTTTAGTTTTTTGTTAATTCGACACATTGACCTTTGTCTCTTCACTAATTGCACACGATGAACATTTACAGTTTGATAGCTTAAACTCAGACCTCCAGTGTCTTTTTTTGTACCCATTAATATATTTGTTAGTTTGTTTTTTTGTTTATCTATTTATTTTTGTGTTTTTCATGTATTTTTAAATTAGTTCATTAATTTTACTAATTTTGCAACTACTTTATTAAATCATATGACCGCTTCTGGGCGACTGTGATCAGGAGGCTAGTATAAAAATTAAACAAACGGACCTGGGACCAGTTTTGCTGTGTTTTTTAGATTTTTTAAGACATTCTGTCTTATTTTTAAACCAGAGCTTAAGTTGTTACGGTGTGATAATTAGGGGTGATGTATGACTCTGTACGCAATGGACTTGTGCACGCATGTCAAGTCAAGCCAGTTGTGCTTTATTGTCACACCATCCATATACATATATGCAGTGTCACCAAATAATAAGGGCTGCGCGATATCACGTCAAAAATCATATGGCGCATGTGCACTAATCACCAGGGCTTTGGAGAACGAGTGTGAACGTTTGTCCGGACGCCAGCTTTTCTATACTACACAGAAGCACAATTCAGTAAGCAGATTAGTAGCGCACCTAAAATATTAACAAGAGGTGTATTGTGACACCCAAAAGTTAGTAATTAGTATATATTTGGCATATCCTTATGTTTAATAGATGTGTTGGACTTTGAACGGCAAAAAGTACCACCACACCACTGACGTCTTTTTACGTAGATTATCCACAAGATCTCCTCTTTTTAAAGATGCTGTGGTCTCTGAGCTGTCCCTTTCTTTGTCGCCACTTAAGTGCTTATCACTTCTACGATATACCAAAAGAGTAACGTGGCATACTCTGCTATCCAAGTGTAATAAACATAAGAATACACTGAATTTGTACAGATCTCCAACTTTTGGACGTCACAATACAAATCTCATAAATATTTTAGGCGTACCACTGATCTGCTTGCCAAATTGTGGGCATAAGCTGACGTCCGTATCGTACTGAAAAGCATGCGCCGAATAATCGCGATTATATCGTGACGTGATCTCATGCAGCCCTAGAAATAATGTTCTCCCAGGTGCACGGTACAACATACAAAGGGCACTGACAAGGGTAGAGTTTGCACAATGCTTAAAGTGCAAGACACGGGACAGCCTGAAACCGCAGTGATAGACAAAAGGGATAATACACATATTGCAGTGTTTATGTAAACCAATACAGCAGCATGAAAGTCTGGAATGAATATCATGGAACTGAATAAATTAATAATAAGTTAAAGTGACCATTGTGGATGGGGGTGCTCTTAATCCCAAGAACTCGTCTAGAAGTGCCAGATAAATTGTGGACCCCAAGATTCACTGTCACCTGCATAAGAGAGACATGAGAATGAAATATTTCCTGGATGCCTGTACTTGTGGTAAATTGCAAATTAAATCTTCTATCATGTTTTTGAAATTTAAGTGCAGTTCCATTATTAGGAATACTGACTTTGTTGAGAACAGCATTATCCATTCACAGTTTTGTTTTATGTGTTGCGTTTTATTGCAAACTGCGGTTTGTGCTGCTGTGAGCTGCTAGCGGAGATTCCCATATGCACCATCTTTGACTGAAAAGTCATGTAAGGCATTGGGAGCAAGTCGAGTTTGTGCCTCATACTGCTATGGAAATGATTCATCTAATTCCTCTCTCTGGATGGGGCTCATCTGCTCTTAGCCAAAAATGCCACCGTGCGCTACTCATTGCCCCTGAAAGGGGAGGTTTGGGGACATGGCGTGCCTCGCTATCTCGCCGCTCCCGGCCGGCTTGCAGGTCTCACTGACGCACGCGGAGAGAAAACCTGTCCCCCGTGCGGGGGGGCTGACGGAAGCACCCCTCCCCTGCCCACGGCAGCCTGGCTCAAGGGCCAACCGGGAGGCAGTGTGGCATGGAGCTGGGCGCCAGGGCCGTGTAAACAAGATCAGCAGCAGACTCTCAAAAGGCGTCCGCCTGGCGTCCAGGAATGAAAGGGCTGCGCTCCTCTACATGGCGTTATGTAGATGCCTTTCTGCACGCCTGTGCACATGTGCATGTAGCGGGCCAGCCTGGGCCCCCCGAGAAGCCACGTCTGTAGTGTTCCGGCTGTAGGGAGGTTTTATAATTACACTCAGCATTCCAGCAATGGGTCGCACAGGCTCTGTTGGCGCCGCCCTGTAGGATGGGTGCACCGCTCACAGCCAGCTGTCCTGGCTCTGGGTTTGCAAGAGCCGCTCTCTCGCTGCATCATACCCACCTGCCTCTCCTGCCTCATGATCTGTACGCCCATTCTTTACCTCTGTCACGGAATTAGCGCACCTAATGGTTTCCACGGTTACTTTGATCGTTCGCTGACATTTCCGTCTTTTTATTTAGCACAGTGGATAAGGGCATTTTCCTCTCCTAATCTCCCCCCCCCACCAGTATGTGGTGAATTAGCCGCGTCCCGCTTCACTTGTCTTCCAGGTCCGCCCCGTCCTGTTCACTGTCCACGCCATCGTTACGACCTCAGATCTGGAGTTTGACAGGACGGACGTGGACTTTGGGCACTGCACCATTTTCGACTCCGTGAAAAGCAGCGTCCGCTTAACGAACCTCTCCCTTCTGCCACAGGACTTCGGGTTTTTGGCAATCCCTAAGGTACGACTCACACTCGGGGTCATGTAGCGCCCCCCAGCACTGACTGCTAGTATGCCATGTTGTTTAATTTACATCCCAGGCATACAGAGTTCCATTTCCCAGCCCTGTCATCTTAGAAGCCGCTTCTATTTATAATTGACTGTATCGTTATCAAGGGTACTTTTTGTAGTTGAAGATGAAGTGTGGGTTGAGCAGGAAAAGACTAGAATAAGATCGCCATCTGTTGGATGCACTTTGCATCTACAGCTTTTCATTTCACTGGGCCTAAACGCGAATGAAAGGGCATGTTTTTATTCCTCATCTAGTTTATCGACATTCAGCCCAATGATGGCTTTGGCACATTACTTCCCCTGGAAACCCTGGAAATTGACGTCATTTTTAGCCCGGAGAAGGCAGGGGAATACAGCTTCCCGCTCACCTGCAAATCGGGAATTAACCGGTAAGCGGGATGCCGGGTGAGAGCCGAGGCTCATGCGTACATGTGCTTAACGACAGCCTCCGATGGATGACAAGTCAGTGCAGATGCAGTGAGTCTGCAGAGTGCGGGAGAAGGTGCAGATCAGTATGACTCACAGGACGAGATCTGGCTTCCTTATGTATGTATTCTACAGCAAAAAGATCCATGAGGTCAGGCTCATGTGTGGCCGTGGAGCCCATCTCAGGCAACACAGGGGTAAATTATAACTCTTATAGGTGTATTAGTCCATGCAGGGCACACATTGACATACTTGAAATCTGGACCTCGATTCCAAATCCAGGCCTTGTTTTCAGTTCTCCCAGGTAGTTTAATAATCATTGATTCTGATTGGCCAGAGGTTTCACACCTGGCTCACAGATAAAGGAAGACTGGGAAATCAGCGGGTCTGGGACCTTGATTTGAATGGCCCCGCACTAGAGGAAATTTAGAGAAGTCAAGTAGGCAAACTGCTTGTCTTAAGACTGAGGAAGGAGCCCCCTCTCCTGCAGAGCAGCTGGGTTCGAACCCGTATCCCTACACCACCACGCCGCCCGAACATTAGTGTGTCACAGTGCAGCTTGGCCTGTCAGCGCCCGCCTCCCACTCCAGCTCCTGTGCCGGTGCAGGGACTTCAGGCTCTCCTGCCGGGCCGCGGTCACACACCCCCCGCTGCAGCTGTCCCACTCCCTGCTGAAGTTTGGTGCCACCGCAGTAGGGGATCACAGTACGGCCCTGCTGTACGTGATCAACCCTCAGGCCGAGCCCCAGGGGACGCAGCTGTTTCAGTTTGTCCCGCCGGATGATTCCGAGATCAGCATCACCCCCACTGGAGGGCAGGTCCTGCCTGGACAGGTAATAAATACCTCACCAGGAGGCATCATCATGCATGCATAGAGGGGGCACTGTGATCAACTGCATACAGATGTTTATTGGATTTTCAGCTAATGGGATCCCCAAGTATTAGGTCCAAGCTGATTATTTTCCCACCTGTTCACTGGTTTTAGGATGCAAATTTTTTTGTTACCCATTTTGCAATGTATTTATAATGGAACTGGGCACCACGGCCATGTAATGCAAATCCCAAAATACCACACACCTCCCAGCCTCATGAAGAGCCCACCTGCCTTGTGTTCTCAGAGGCGCCTTGTCCAGGTATCATTCTGGCCCAGGCTGTCCGAGGAGCGGGTGAGGGAGGAGGCGGTCCGGCTGCTGTGCCGTGGGGAGCACCGGCGGCAGGAGGGGGGGCCACTCGGCCTGGGAGCTGGGACCAACCCAGACTCCGAGGAGGACGTGTCGGTGAGCCACCCGGCTGCTCATTCGCATGCATCACTGCCTCCCTCAGATCAAAGAAAGCTGAAGGGACGTCTGTCATTCCGGTGCTCAAAGTTATTACAGGGAACAGAGTCTGGGTGTAGAATATGGGTGGTGGCACAGTGGCTAAGGCTCAGGGCCTGGAATCGGAAGATCTCAGGTTTGAACCCCAGCCTTGGCAGAACAGTCATATATTCATAGAGCCTTGAAAATGGCCCTTAACCCCCCAGTTCTGGGAGTGCTACATGTTAGCTGACCCTGTACTGTGGAGCCCCCCCC
Source organism: Cryptomyrus ogoouensis (assembly GCA_025773925.1). Classification (NCBI taxonomy): domain Eukaryota; kingdom Metazoa; phylum Chordata; class Actinopteri; order Osteoglossiformes; family Mormyridae; genus Cryptomyrus; species Cryptomyrus ogoouensis. Next base: position 469,604 of record JAOYFF010000106.1, on the reverse strand, counting down.
CCAAAGCTATAGAGAGCAAGATTAGGTAGGTGTAGAGAGGAATTCCATTGTACTGTACCTGCATTCATACTGTACTGTACCTGCATTCATACTGTACTGTACCTGCATTCATAGTGTACTGTACCTGCATTCATAGTGTACTGTACCTGCATTCATAGTGTACTGTACCTGTATTTATACTGTACCTGTATTCATACTTGTGCAAATTGCTAAGAAAGGATTTAGTTTTTTATTTATTTTTAAGTTGTATGTACGGATTCTAGGAGGAGCAGTTATAACTTTGAGTAAAGTGATTACTTAGCTATCTATACCGATCCAGGTGATTGGTATTTTGATCAGCTGTATGCAGTTAATTAAAAATCAAATTTTGCTATTTTCCTTCTTTGAATTAGCATCACAAAGCATTTTGATGTTTATCAGACTAAGGGGATTTCAGTTGACCCCAAGGATTGTGATGGGCTATCCCAGAGACCCGTGCCTTTGCAGGACAAGAAGGACCCACCAGTTGGCCCAAATAGAACCAGCGGGTCACCAGCTAGGGGCACCACAGGCAAGGGTGTGACAAAGGACAAGAGCAGCGGGGTGTGTCTGACACTCCCCAAGACACAGAGCCGGTTCCAGCCACCTAAACCAGAGGACATCCAGGAAGGGTAAGGCTGGACAGGAACATCAGCGAAGGTCATTTCATATGGCTCCTTTGACAGGTTTCAAGCAAAGATTTTACACAGATAAAAGGGTAAAACTTCAATACTAAAACACATAGTTCTTCTTGAAAGCTCTAAGACTTTATGTCATTGTGTCTCATTGATTAAAAAATGACGAGAAGCAGGCAGGCAGAATCAGCCTGAATAAATATTAATTAAGGGAGTGCACGCCACACATATTCCAGGGATTCATGGCCTGGTTGCCACCTCTCTATTCATCTTCTAAACACTTTTCCTGATCAGGATCATGGGGGCTGGAGATACTGCCGGCCAGCACAGGGCATGGGCTACTGCCATGATGGAATGCCGGCGGCCCTCTTAAAGTATACTGATTATGTGTACGGCGTATCTGGACTGTGCTGTGCATCCTTTCAGAACCCAGCATAAAATGCTACGGTTTCTTGGCGGTTTATGTAACCGCAGGTTACATAACACCCATCAGGCCATTAGCGGTGGGATTCTCTGCTTTTTCCAGCTCGGAGGAGTACAACATAGGCAAGGCCTCCCTGCTCCGCTCCTGCCCGAGACACTTCAGTCGCTATGTTGTCCCCTGCTTTGTCACCAGCGACAAGCACATGGCCCTCGCTCAGGACGGAGGGCTCCCACACAGGTACCTTTATGCCCTGAAGATCTGGGCCCATCAGCACTATCTCTAATGGATTATTCAGTACAGAGTCCCAGGGAAGCTGGGCAGCCAGGGGAATGTCCTGGGTGGGAGCAGAGATATGTCTGTTACGACACATTGCTGTCTAATAGGAAATTCTGCCCAGCAGTGCATTAAAATGCATCTATAAACAGTACCAGTCAAAAGTCTGGACACACCTACTGAAAAGCATTTTGTTTTTCAACACAATAATAAGCACACCTTGCAGTTATGAAGTGAGTATTATCTTGTGAAGAAGAAAAGACATGGAGCACTGTGACAGATGACCTGGCCCCCACAATCCCTCCCCCGACCTAAACCACACACAGATGGTTTGGGATGAGTCAAAGATTAAGAGCAAGGAAGCCATCTTGTGCCCAGAACTTGTGGAAACTCCTTCAGGTCTGTTGGAGAAGCATTCCAGGCCGCTACATCTGGAAGCTGGCTGAAAGAATGTCAGGAGTCTGCAATGCTGTCATCGAAGCCAAAATTTTTAAGAGACTAAAATTTGAGAAAATCAGCAGATGTTGACCCTTCTCTTGGTCTCTTGGCAACATTTGATATGCATTACTTCATCGCCTCAAGGCGTTTTACTATAAGGTGAATTACACAGCTAAAATACAGACAAATGCATTAAAAGCAGATGTTTTCAGACTTTTGACTGGTACTGTATAATTCATACCAAAGGTCTAAAGTTTTTTGAAGTCCCTGAATATCTACTGTCATGTGTCTCCTGCACTTTCCGTTGTCTGTCAGTCCCCCTAACCCCCTGCACCTGGAGCTGCACTGCCCCGCTGTACGCCCCTGCTTGGTGGTCATCTCCAACAACGGCCAGACAACGCTCAATTTCCATCGGGTGGAGACAGGTCAGCCCAAGTCTACGCTCTCGCATCATTCAAAGTGCATAACAGTGGCCATAGACCTGTGATCAGTCTATCAAGAGCCAAAATAGATAGGAAGGTTCAGTCCAAGGTAAATACTGAAACACTAGGTCTTTCACAGGTGCATTTACAGAAGTCCACATGTATTTACTGGGACTCTGTCCACTGTTATAAGTGTTCAGGTATTTAATATGCTAATTGAATTGTCTGTGCTTCTGTAGTCTGTTTCTGTTTCTTCCTCAGGGCAGAAGGTTGTGCAGCAGGTCACAGTGCAGAATATCTCTCAGGAGACTCTGGAGGTATCCTTTTAAAGATGAAAGCCAGCTCATGCTGGGTGAAGCAGGTGGTGTAGTGGCTCGGGAAGTATCCGAGGCTCTGTACTATTACAGGCCAGCAGGGGGCAGAGTAATGTCACACGGCGGGGTTTCAGTGATCATTGTGTTACCATGTGCTGTGTGCCGGCAGGTGATAAAGATGATGAAACTTATGCTGGCCCATTCTGACCAGCTGTCTTAGACCTTCGAGTCAGCTGGCTGAGCAGGGAAAGAGATTGAGGAGATGTGGAGAAAGTATGGAGGTGGCTCTTCTATATGTATAGCAGTTTTGATTTCAGTTATTTCTCCTGCCTTGTGGCTGCCTGCCACACTGCTCTACGACTGAAGGGCTAAGCATCTCCTAAGGAACCCAGTTGCGTACATCATGAACTCATGCATTCCTCTGCAATGCTGTGATGCCAAGAAAGAGTGCTTACAGCACCCTTAACAGGACCTCTCGCAGCTGAGCTCTTCCCTTCTTGACATCTACGGTCCGTTTGTCATCCTAAATGCCCTCAGGCCCCTTGAACCCGGAATGTCACATACCATCCTTCTGAGTTTCACTCCCACTCAAGCTAGGAAGGTAAGAGCAGCATCACAGAGGACGGCATGAGCACGTGGCACTGGCTTGCTGGCTTATAGCAGGTTAAATGTAAGGCAAGTAACTGGTAGCACAGAAGGGAACGGAGGGGATGGGAAGAAAAATGAAGGGAAGGGGAAGAAGGAAAGGAAAAAGGGGAAGGAAGGGAAGGAAAATTAAAGGAAGGGAAGGAAAGTGAAGGGAAGGGAAGGAAAATTAAAGGAAGGGAAGGAAAATGAAGGGAGGGGAAGGAAAATGAAGGGAAGGGAAGGAAAATGAAGGGAAGGGAAGGAAAATGAAAGGATGGGAAGGAAAATGAAGGGATGGGAAGGAAAATTAAAGGAAGGGAAGGAAAATGAAGGGAAGGGAAGAAGGAAAGGAAAAGGGAAATGGATTAAACATCTCAGTTGGAGCAGCTGTTTAGAGCCTGAGTGGGATGAAAGTGATGCTTTGCAGAGTGGGCACAGGTGCATTCTGGGTAACATAGAGAGGGAATGTGACATTGATGATTATTAGTACAGTGTTCTTTCAGAGAATGAGACGTGTTGCTCCCTGTCACAGTACTTTGAGACTGTGGAAATCAGGTGCAGCAGGATGAGTCTGCAGCTCTCACTGTGCGGAGTTGGAGTAGAGTCCAAAGTGACCTGCTTGCACAAGGGAAAGATCCTGAACTTCGGATATGTGTTACCGGGAGAGAGCGCCTCACAAGTGTTTACGGTATGGAGGCCACCTCGGACTTTCTCCCAAGCTTGTCACCACCAGCAACAGTGCTTCAGCCCCGTTCTCTGTCCCTCTCTACGGCCAGCTTCAGAACACATCCTCATTTCAGGCGAGATTCCATGTCCACTTGCACAGCCTCTCTCCTACGAAGCACCAGGGGCTCCCAGAATTCCTCACTCTGGGCAGTCTCCCCATTGTGGGTAAGGCTCTCAGCTAATCCTGGCTCATGGCAAAATGCTGTTTTTACTATTTGTTTGCAGATTTTTCTTCTGTTTTTCTTACTATCAATAAGTGAAGGGTGAGCTATTTGTTAACAGATTTAGGTTTGTTGCACTTTCTAAATATCACATATTTATTTGTTGTTACTTGTCTTTTGGCCTAATTTTTATCATCTGAATTGAGTACACAGTCAGTTACCAATTTATTAGGCATACCTGCTCGGTAACACAAACAGCCTGCTCTTTCAAACAGCGAATCATGTGGCTGCAACTGAATATATGCAGCATGCAGACTGATTTCTGAGGGTGAAAAACACATTGATAATGAGAAAGATCAGAGAAGGATGGCCAGACTCGTTAATGGAAGTGCAAAAATAACAGCCCAGTACAGCAGTGATGTACTGAACACAATACAGTCAAACCTTGGATTGCGAGTAACTTGGTTTGCGAGTGTTTTGCAAGACGAGCAAAATTTTTAAATAAATCT
>JAOYFF010000106.1:422061-440328 GCA_025773925.1 Cryptomyrus ogoouensis | reverse complement strand
GCAAGGTACTGCCTCCAAGCACTGCTCCCTGGGTGCTGAATTAGCTGCCCCCTGCTATGTCACATATGGGTTAAATGTGGACAACACATTGTGCTGTGGTGCGTCAACAATGACAATCACTAAATTTTAATTCATGGAGGATGGAAATGTATATTTTGGAAAACTCCTGTGGCAACTTAGGACATCATTATATCACTTTAATATAAATGTACAATGTTTAATATAAATGTTTGGTTAAAATATTTGGTTTCTTTAAATTGCCCATAGTGTGTGATTATGTGTTGGTCTGTTCCCTGGAGTCCTGTTTAGGGCGCCCCCTACCGGCTGCCTTGTGTTTCCTGAGATAAGTTCCAGCCCCACTATGATCTAGCGGAGGACAATGAGCAGGGGTGGGCAGTCTCATCCGCAAAGGGCCGGTGTGTATGCAGACAGGATAACCTTTAGGTCAGCTAGCGTGAGGACTCTAGCTAATTAATTACCCGGACACATAGCGCCCCCTTCTGGATAAGATTGCCTACCTCTGCGATAGAATCAAATTCAAATTCAAATTTTATTTGTCACATACATAATCATATGCAATACGATATGCAGTGAAATGCTTGGCGACTGCCCGTGACCTTAAGGTAAGAGGTTAGTAGTAAGAGAATAATAAAAAAAAATAAAATAAAAAATAAAAAGATGCTTTCACGGTAAAACGTTTTCTATATAGGCTATAATATTCAGCATTTCATGCACAGGTTCAAGACCACTAGCGGTGGTTTATAAATCTGAGAGCGTCGATACTGACAGGAGCCATTTGCATTGAGTTACTAATGCTGCTCCTTACTGATGGCGCTTGCATAGTGCGCCCCCTACTGGCGGACTTTAGCATTTTGGAGCCGAACATCCAGGAAACGACTTAAAACAAACAAGGAAATAGTGAAGCCAAAACGGAAAATTTAGTGATTGGGCTGTTGGTTCAGCTGCCAAAAATGCACTTAAGGAAGTGTGCAGCTCTATGCCAGGGTACCGCTATGATCTATCTGCCGATCAGTCATGCGGAGTTATAAGGTCAATGACGATATGGACTGTAACTGGCGGACAATATGACGAAACGCCGCGGTGATTTCCATAACGCCGACATTATGCTATGCTTAAAACGATGAAGTGAAATGTTCATCCTGCATTTTGTATTTAGTTGTCTTATTTATTTGTTGGCGCAGTAATATGGTTAATATAGGCCTATAGTATTTTGTTGGTTGAGTGTGTATACTGTTACTCATGGGCGTAATTTATGGCAGAATGTGCTTTTGCTTTGAATCCAACCTAGGCTCTGTGTGTAGAGTCTGCAAGTTAACTGCATTTCCTCTTGCAGTGCAAACACATTCCGTTAGGGGAAGAATTTCTCTCAGAATTGCTCATAGTTTGCAAGAGTGACCTGCGAGGCGCCGGTGTTCTGTCGAGTTGAGCTACTTTGTCGAATTAGGCTACCGTAGTGCTAATCGATAGCCCTAACCCTAACTCTAACTCTTACCCTAACCCTAACCCCCCAAAACCCCCTAAAACCCTTACTCTAACCCTAACCCCTAAAACCTAACCCTAATCCCAAAACTGTGGAACTGCACATGCGCAGAAAGGCCCGATAGCACGTCTCGATAGGTAGCTCAACTCGTCAGAACACCTGCATTCCATCCGTGGTATTTTATGCTGCCTGGGGTGGGTTCATGTGACCCCGTACTAGACACGTGGTTGTAAGATGAATGGATGCTGAATCATACTCCAGAATTTATACCTCTTTCTTTGTAAACCGAACAATACACTTAAATTTGTATTTACATTTGCTCTTGGTCTCGGTGCTGCAGATCCATAGTGTGTGCATACGTGAAGGAACCCCCTCCCCAATATTTAATTGCATTTAAATTATTAAGGAATGCCCCCATATGACTCTCTCCCCCTGCACTTTAACATGCATAAACATATAAGCATGTCCATTTCCCGCAATACACTCGCCTTCGCTCTGCCAAAAGGACTCGCTCGTAAAAGTATTCGGCGTCCGAAAGGGAGAGCGTCTGAAGCGGAGCCTGAGAAAGGAGCCGCCGGCCGACAGCAGGTGTCAGTGACGATGCGCCATGCGCCCTGTCCGCTCTGCTCTTCCACAAACATGCTGTCAGCATTTGCTGGAGATCGAAACAGATTACAGCAAATCTGATTATTATATCCAACCTCGGTTATAAAAAGGCAAGGTCATTATGAGCTTTGGCTTAACGTAATGTCAGCCTTTTCGTAAAATGTATGAAATCGTATTACTCAACATTCGTATTGTCGTCTTCTAATCTGACTATCTAAGCATCCGATATGGGTATTAATGTCATGATACTGCTATTTACTTAAGCTTTCTGATCATTTATTCTAGCATATACATTATTTAAAACATATACAGGCCTACTGCTATAACATTCAAACAATTGGTCTCCGATTACATAATTAAACGTCTTAGTGATTTTAATGTTTTTAGATGCCCTGAAGTAGTGTGCAGTTAATTTATTAAATCTGGTGTCTATCTTTCCATCTTGCAATCGCTTATCCTAGTCATGGCTGCCAACTCTCACGCATCTGGCGTGATGCTCACATTTCTGAGTCTCAGGCTCACCCAAGAAATCTTACGGCAAATCTATATTATTTCATTATAAACTAAATAAATTAGCTACATAAAAAGCGTTGGGATAGTTTGCAAACCCTACAGTCTATTTACAAGGTAATAATACTATTACGTGCATATGAATACATGTGCATGTGTATGCAGACTTGTCTCGAATTGAAAAACTCAATCCATCCAGCTGACCAAAGTTGACGTCCCCGTCCTAGTTAGGGTTGTATGGCGACCTGGAGCCCATCACCGGCAGCACAGGCACGAAATTAGCTCATACCTTTGACAGTCCATCACAGGACACAGCAGTCAGCCTATCCGCATGTCATTGGTCTGCGAGATGACAGTACCAGGAGGTCCCCCACTACAGTGGGAAGGACATGCAAACTCCACAAACACAGAAGTGGTTCACATTCTATTTCAGGTAAAAAAAACTCTGATTGCACCCAAGAAGCGTTTTAGCCGTTATCGATGCGTGTGGCCCTTGTTTATATTGTATATGGTGTTGAATGTTGTAGAGCTGTAACTCGTAAATATGTCAAAATATTTACGCTCTGTTGCTGTACATCTGTTTTATGGAGTTGATGAGTTTGTATCTCATATTGTCAGCAGACTTGCACTTACTACACAACATTGTCGACACCATTGATGTTTCCTAATACACTTTTGGCCTGAAGTTGTACTGAGTAGAAACGTCTGCCAAGTCAGTCTAATCATATAGGAAAGCAGAGCAATGTCAGATGTTCTCGATAGAAAGATGGTCTGGATATCAGGTATAAAGGTGTGTTATGTTTGGCACCGACGTCTTTGAGTTTTTCGTTTGACTCCCGCCCGGCCCGTCCGCCGCCTCGCTAATGGCTCCCCCGCGTACCTGTTATGGGGCTTCGCGACAGATGCATAAGAGCAGAGGGTATCCAAGGTAACCAAATCTCCGGAGCGCTGCCCAATCAGCAGCGGGCCAGCTGTGTTAAAGAGACGCCTGCTTGCCAAAGACAAGGGGACCCGTCGCTCAGTCTGCATCAGCTCCATTTGTAGCACTGCATGCTTTTGCTTTTCAGAATGCACTCATATTTCGCATAGGCGTTGCTTCTAAGTGACGGAGTAAATGTGATACGTTATGACATCAAACATGCAAATATTTGTCAATTGTTATGGATTACTTGTGAACAATAATACATTTTCTCCTTCAAATTTGAATGTACTTTTGTGTTATGGTCTTTAGTCCATAATCAGCTGCAACAATACTTTGCAAAATCCTATGAAATTATCTGCCTAAACTTGTAAAAGATCATTTTTATTCTTTTATCTATCTATCTATCTATCTATTTATTTTGATGGGGTCATATTATTTGTAGAAATCTGATTTTGCAGTATGTAAAACACTAGGCCTACACGTTGCAAAACCAGATGTGGCAGACTCCTGGAAAGGAGTAAGGAAGTGGACATGTGACCGAGAGTTTGCGAGTCCAAGTCTCCTGATAGGCCCTGCTGTTGTACTCTTGAATTAACTCAGTGTTCCGGGGGCAGCTATAAAAGTAAATAGGAAGATTTTATGATTGCAGTTTTATCAATGTGTTTGAAAGTTACTAAATAAATAAATTACTAAAATATGGTGCAAAAAACAAACGCTGGAATACCTAGCAAAACTGCCTCAGCAGGCCGCCTAATTAGCAGGACCCTAGGCAGGCCTTCTGGGAGAACCTGACACCATTGTTGTCTCTGCAAACATTTCAAGACAAGTTTACCTGTGCTTGTAGTCTGTCTAGTTACAAAGCAGTTTCATGGGGTCAGCAAGGCTTAAAAAAAACCTTTCAGCTGTCACAGTGACTGTATACATGTTGTTTACATGCCATTTCTTATACACAGTGTGAGCAACATTTCTGTAGAATGTTGAAAAACAAGTCGCTGAGTCTTACGTTCATTTCGTCAGTCTGTGGCATCCACTGCGCAACACGGGAGCTCTGAGTGGTGAGTTACACCATTGGTCGATGAGAGAGAGGCCCATGCTTCCATGGTGGATATGTAGAAAGCCAGCAGTTGCACTTACCCAACAGCATCCTTGAAAGTAACAACTGCTTTCCTTGGTGTTACAAAGCATAAGTTGGTACAAGAGAGTCACCAGGTGCATCTAACCGTTACTGTTTCAGCAGAGACAGTTCCAGGAGAGATGCAGTCGTTGAAAGCCATTTAACTTTTTGTTTGCATGAATATCCACTCAAAGGCATCTCCTGTGATATGAGTTAACCGTGTGATAGGGTGATGTACATCTTTACATCATCAATGCATTTTAAATTCCCAGCCTGTTGTTTGGTACTGGCATTGGACTATGGAGTGTGACATGCACCGGAATCCTTACATGTGTGAGATTTTGTTCTTCCAAAGCTACTTTTGCCCTCTGCCCCTATAGCTTTTTTTGTGGCATGTCCGGGGCAGATCTCCTGTCCAGCATGACACTGGTCGATCTGAAGCTGAGAAGGGAGCTGCATGATGTCGAGCACTTGAACTTGGGCACAGTGAGGGCTTCTCTCGTCCTCTGGGCGATGGATCAGGCCTTGTTGTCTTCAGGGTCTCTAAGTAACAGCTGCCTAGAGCCCTCAGAGGAAAATCCTGTGCTGGATGCTGCCGATAATGAGCAGCACTGTGAAGACTGATATTTTCCTACAGTGAGGACCCAGTGGAATTCCCACACACACGCACGTGGACCTGCCCGACTGCCCTTTCGCTTCACAAAAATGTTTCACCAGCCTTTCAGGCCAGACCAACCTGGCAGAGTGAGGAGAAACCCAGACTTTAAGGTGTTTCGTCAAAATGGATGAATTTGCCTTTTAATCCAAGTAGTTCAGATTTTCAAATTGACTTTGATTGAATTGCAATCTCATATGTCCAGGGCTGAGGGTTTCATTCCCAGCCTCAGCTCTTTGTGTACAGTTTGCATGTTGTGTCCACTCTGGTTTCCTCCAGATATTTTGGTTTGTCTTTGCAGTCCAAAAACAGACATTTAAGAGAACTGGTGTGTCTCAATTGCCCATAGTGCACAAGCGTGTCTCCTGCCTCGTGCTTGTTTTTTATATCAACATGACACAGAAAAAAAACTAGTTATTTAAGCTATACAAAGTTGCGAATAAGGAAGTCGACCTTGTGTCTTATTTTTCTCTGAGCTCTAGTACAACATGTTTACTTTTAAAATCACCTGAGAAACAGGACTGCTGCTAGCTTGTGCCCAGAGGGGCAATGCTCTGTACATCGGGGAATGAGGTTTAATGAGGCCTATTAAAAAAATAAAATAAAAGCATGGAACGTGTGCCCGACATGTGCCCGGCGGCAAATCCTAAAAGTCAGCTGGGGCACTGCTGTGACAAACAATATTTATGCTACATGGAAATGAATCTGGCTCATTCAATAACATGCAGAGAAACTTTCCCACAAAGAATGCGTATATTTCTGTCTCTAATTATTTTTGTGAAATGGGCATGTTCTCCTACAGATGATTGAAATGTAAAATGTGATGTTTGTCAAAGTTTTCTTTTTATTTATTATTAAAAAATTATATGACCCCCCCCCCCCCCCCCCCCCCAAAGTCCAGATATATGCTGAAGTGAATTGGGGTTAGTAAATTATCCATAGGTTTGAATGTGTGTGGGCCCTGTTATGGGTTGGCATCCCAATCCGGGTTGATCTCTGCATTGTGTATAGGACAAGTGGTTATGGAAAATGATTGCAAATCTGGAGAAATCAATACAACTCCAAGAGTCTCACAAACTTTTCCTCAGAATTGCTTATTACATTATATATAAAATCATATTTTTGCATCACATATATTCTTCCCCAGAAGTGGTTGGGGTCATTGTAAGTCTATGTGACATACTGGCATAAAAAACTGAATCTATATGCAAACAATAAAGAAAATACACATTATATATTCTTCTAAATTATAGAAGGAAGCCATAGTAGTAACATTGAGATGCTGAATTTGTCAAACAAGGAAGATCACAGGAGAAATAATCGGACTGCATCCAAGAAAAGTTGCCATGAAAATCTCTAGAGTAAAATGACGAGGCAGCACATATTGTCCATTGGTTAGTCTGGTCAATTAACAATTTAGAAGTTCTTTTCTTTACTGCAGTATCCAATCCCAAAAAAACACAATAAATTTATTTGCTCTAACAAACTACCTAAAATAAGTATTTTGGTTTTCAGGCTTTATCATTATCCAATACTATCCAACACATCGGTGTGAGAGCAAATGCGTCAGCCCTAATTCAAATGTGAAAGGTTATGCTGCCTAATTGATTCGGTTCGCCTCCCATCTTCTGCGCTACCGCGCATGACTGGATTGCGGTCGGCGCCGTCTCTCCCACCCGTGCGTAATGACGCTACAGCGGCGTGGGGTTTCCCGGAGCTGAGTGCAGGGTTACCGCGCCCATCTCTGCTGGTTGATGGCCGGAGGAAGCGACTGAGGTGCCTGAAAGAAACCGTCAAGGAGTGACTACAGTGCTACACCGAATAAGGAAGACAAGAAAGGCTGCAGAATTAAAAAAAAAAAAAATACCGAGGGACGGAAAGGGACTGTAGTGAGTCAAGCCGGCGTTAGATGACACTCTTGTTCGGCGCCTAGCTGCTCTTTGCGCCAGTGTGCCGGTGTGTCTCCCTCGGCGTATTGAAAGCTGGGTTCGGGGAGTGGCGCTCCTCGGCAGCTAGCGAGCTAAATCTGAGCTGGGTGGGCGCGGAGAGGATCCCATCTTCGCTGTTTCCGGTCAATGCCATATAGCCAAACGACGGACATCCCCGACTGAAAAACGGGTAAGGGGACAAGAAAATGTGGGCTATGGGGGAGGTAGGGCGCGGGGTTCGTGCGAAACGGGGGCGACAGATTGCTAGGAGGGTGTCAGCCGCGCTCGAAAGGGGTTAAACTGGGCTGCCTGACTGGGGCTGTGCTGCGACGGGGTGTGGGGGCAGCTGGACAGCCAGATGGGTAGTCGAGTGACATTGATACAATATTTCAAAAATAGTATTAAAATGGTGGATATAATTGCGCATTTTTTGTTTCTTTGCCCGGCGCTTCCCCCTTAGCTTGCTGGCGAGCCCACCCGGTTTCATGGGGGATGTTCTGCAGTATTGTTCATGGCTCTACATTGGAAATGAATTTGCAGCTAGCTCTGCCTTATTTGCATATATCCCCCGCTATATTAGCTGGGCAGCCTTAAGCCCTGTTACCTGGCACTAACCACAGGATTTGGGAAAAAAAAAATAAAACGGATCTCGTATAACTAGTTGAACTAAGCGTAGAAATATTCAATAGTGAGCCGGTGTAGTCGTTACGCTGCTGGGTGTCTAGCTGGCTTTCCAGCTTCCGTGGGTCCATTTCGGGGACGATGCTGCGGTCACCCACAGGATCCGTTTTGTGGAACCCTTTGGTTGTCGGCTAAAGGGGGTGGATTTGGCTGCCTTGCACGGCGGGCCGGCTAGCGTCCCCGTCGCCCCCTTATCCTTTAACGTCGGTGGCTGATAGGGTGTGTGCGCCCGATGCGGCCATGCAAAGACTTAGTTGCATGATTGAAAAACATACGATTTTCTTTCGAGAATTTAATGCTTTAAACAGTAAAAAAAAAATGCATCGGAGTCTTCCTGATGACAAGAGCAGTGGCTGTTGGCTATTACATTTTTTCGAGAAAGACTTGTTTTGTGGCCGCGATCCCATTCAGTGGTGATCGGAATATATTTTCCCTCATCGTCGGTGGTGGCTGGTGCTCTCAGCCCCGTCCAAGATCAAAGGTAAGATAGCTAGTTAGCTTCACCCAGCAGGTCTTATTTCTGGGCTGCTGTGCATACCTGATTGTTTCTTGCCCCCCCATAATAAGACGCTCGGGAGGGAATTTAAGTAGCGAACAATTCGAATGTTCTTCGAAACGAATTGACGCCGTTTTACATGCGGATGCCCTTTGGGCAGCTGGCGCCGCCGCTGTTAAGATGTCCAGCAGTGCGCTCCTGTTGACGACCTTAACGCACCGTCCGGGTGTGTTTGATGTGTGTTAACACGCCAGCCGCCTTTTTAAATGATCCAGCAACAAGGTAATTGGATTTCGACAATCGTATTTAAACGTGATAGCAATTCACTTTGGATTTTTTTTTTCAACATTTTTGGCCGTGACACCGGCGGATCTCTTTACCGCTACAGCTAAGAGGGAGGAAATGGGTTACATGCATTAAAAACGAGGAAGCCACCATTCCTCCCAGACGCAATTTCTGAAAAAGATAACATAACACGTCAAGTAGGGGGAATTCTCGGCACAGAAAAAAATGTACATACGGAATCTGGCATTGCAAACTACTTTGACCTTATGAGTTGTAACAATGTAACGTTTTGCCTTACAAATTACCAGTCGCGGTCACGTTATTAAAAATAAAATAAAAGCAGGTTCACTGATTCGATACATCTACTCGAAGGGTAGAAGGAAAATGGCCAAGGCTGTGTATGTGTGTGTGTGTGTGTGTGTGTGTGTTTTTTCCTCCTGCCCATTCGTTGACTGTTTTGCGGTATTTTGGCGAGTCTCTTGTTTACGCTTTTATTTATTTTTAAACTAAACGCTATTTCGTATTTTTCTTAGTTAACAAAGATGGATTCATTCTGTTTAGTTTTCAAAACCTCGTAGAATGAATGGGTTCCTCTATTCTTGGCCGGAGCAGCTGCGAACGAACAAGATGGCGTTTGCTGATTTTTTCCTCCCCTCCGTAGCGCCTTCTCTGTGTCTGTGAAAGACAGTAACCCAAGCATCGGCACAATTCGGGCAGACACTCGGTACTGGCCAGTTAAGTTTTGCCTGTAAGTTTCACTGCAGTGGGCCATTAGGTTATGTTAATCAGTTTAATATCGGTGATGAAATAATGAAGCCAGTCGGTCTTTTTAAACCGGGGATATTTAGGGCAACACCAAAGAGGATGTTTGCATATTTCATCCTGAACTCTAGTGATTGCGAAATAAAATGTTTCAAATGTTAAGCTGCTTGACGGATCCTTTAACGCAGTTTATATTGCACTTTTAAAACAACAGTGTTTGATGTCTAAAATGTTAAATTATAAATCTGGTGGGACATTTGCATCGTTTAATTTGAAACGCGTTACATTTCCTTTAATATAGCTGAAATGTTATTTGCAATTTTTAACAAATGGCGCGCTATATTAATCTGTATATAGCATTTTGGTAATGCATCAAGTATGAGTTTTATTTGAACACTGGTTAGACACTGTCAGAATTAGGTGCGATAAATCATAAGCACTGCTTTACATTTCCTGTCACATTTCTTTTGTTGAAAGCCAGAACATCCCCCTGGCGTTTCTCACCATGCCTTACTCTTTCTGGTAGACTCCGGTCAGTTTTGTGATCTAGCGACCTGGAGAGCTTCACATCGACGTGACGTTTTGATTATTAATGTCTGTCATCGCCATCGTGCGCTCACCTGACGTCGCCGCTAGACGTTTTTCACGTTCGGCAGGAGAACCTCATCTCAGTATCTAAACGTTAATCTCGGCGATAGAAATTTAGGATCTTTTGCTTGTTCCTCTTTGTAGTATCTGCTGTTCATTTATGTGTCAATTCATGAATTGTATAATACGTAGGTAACACATGGTTTTTAATGAAGAGATGCATGTCTAAGTTGGGTTTATTGTATTTTTTTATATTATTTCTGGTCTTTACAGTTTTATTCTTTTTCAATTTATAATGAAATCAAAAGGAGGTTAGAGTGGATAGGGAGCATTCAAGTTTATAATTATCCTGGTACACAAAACAGTTAACAGTGAGCTGTGGCCTAATTTGGATATGAGGCTGGTTGCTCCCAGCTGGTCTGGTGCTAAAGAAGCAGGCAGTCTGTCAGGTGTTTTCAAGTATATTTTTCTTTGCATATCTAACAGGGGGTTGCCCTCCATTCATTAGAGGCACCCACTGCTGTAGCTGTTTGGAACCTTGTCTCCTTAAGGAGGATTGTAACTGCAATTGGTGAAGATGCCTTCATTCCCATCGCACCTGGATCGAGGGTGAAATCCCTGTGTGTCTAGGTGTGCTGCTATATATGTGGTAGGAGATGATAGATTAATCATTAGGACACATCCATGTGTATCTATTCTGTGCTTTTACATCTTCATGCTTTTAACCGCATTGGGTTGACCCTCTGCTCGAATAATTATAATAGCTTTATTTTGACATCTGTATGCCATATTTTATTTGACAATGTTTTTTTAATATTTGGGGTTTATAGTCTTAATGCGTATCAAAAATGTACTTATTGTACATAAAAAATGGGAAGTTAGCTGTTTAATGTAGTTGTGACTTAGCTATTGTGTTAATGTCATCAAAAATCATATGTTTTTAATACTCATGTCAGCTTTTTTATGAAAAGCTACAAACAAGTGTGGTTCAGCCATATTTGACAGTAAGGTCACTAAAGACTTCGACTGGCTTTAGCGAAGGCCGTCATGGGACGTGGTGCCCCCCAGTCACACTGTGCTAATCGTGTAAGATGGTGAAAAGCTGCTTCTGTGACAATCTTGGGCAAATGGCCAGTTAACCGTAGTATTTCAAACAATTAGAATGAATCGTTATGATAACGAGAGTGCATTGTTTGTGTTGTGCAGCCGCTCTCGTCTTCATGGCTCCTTTGGATGTCCTCATGGCATTCCTCTCATTAGCGTGAAACTCTAGCATGTTTTTTTTCACCAAAAGTAGGTATAAGTATATATTTTTTTCAAATTTTTTGGGCATCGTGCCCTCAGTGATTATGTTAATATTGCTCAGAAAAGTGGTAATCTATAGCTAGAAAGTTTACCATTCAGATGACTCATAACACCAAACCAATGCAGTAAATAGGTTTGGCAAAGCTGTTTTGGGTTCTGAAATTTCTTACCAAAAGCTTTGGTGTAAATCATAATTCAGCTAATTTACTTGTAGCTATCAGACTCTATCTTTTCCTGGAACATTTTGGTGCCCGTTGAGTTAATGTGCATGTAAGTGATCCCTCCTCCGCTTTGCTTCTGTTTGTCAACGTGCAGAATTAATGGTTTGCAGCCACAGAAATCTGCCTCCGGTTTCAAGCGACTGCTGTCTTCTGCTTTGTCCCATTCAAAAAACTTCTGCTAAGGCACTTAGGGCATCAGGCAGCTTTAAATAGATGGAGGTGGCCTGTGTAAGAAAGCATTCCATATAAACATTTATAGATGGAGACAAATACGTTTTGTGGAGTTTTTTTCTTTCTGTAATTGGGATGGTTTTGCACAGGGCAGCTCAACTCTCTGAACTGAACTTTCTGACATTTAATTGTACACTTCATGTTTTTACAGCATGCCTTAAGACAAAAATATGGAAGGACGGCATCATAAAAGCTTTGCAAGGTTTAAAGTTTCTGTGAGCTGATTAAAATGGAGCTGCGGCGAGTATTCGCACAAATAGCAATGAGCAATTATCTGGCTTCTGTGGACTTCAGGGAATGCTATTTGTTTCTAGCAGATTTTCCACCCTTGCATATTCTGTTATGTGAGTGGGAACCAATAGGATTAAACTCTTACCGTTCATGGATCTGCGCTTTTAGGATTACTAGTGAGGTCAGTGATAGTGCTGATTTTTACCCTTGTTTTATATGATCCAGTTTTAGCCACATAGGATTTCTCTCATCACTCCCAGGTGAACAAGCACAACCGTTTCTCTCACTCCTTTTATGAGGCAAGAAACAGTGTAGAATTTCCCTGGTGACAATGTTTGCACCAGGCTCTTACAGATAAATGTGAGCACAATACGAAGTCAGTTGTGCTCACCTTTTGTTTAGAATGTCATACTTAGAAGTGCTGTATGTGAACAGTCCAAATCCCAACTGCTGTATGAAAATGCAGTGGAGTCCTGAGAAGATGCTGGAACGTGTCTGCAAAATTAATCATGATAAAGGTGCAGAACTTGACATGGAATGATATCACTCGTGGTGGGTCAGGTGGTGGCCCTGAGGAGAGTGATACTTGAATATGGATGCAGCTTACAGTTTATGGCTAAAGTCTTCAGCCCACTGTCTTGATGGCAAATATAGGAGGAGAATGAAAGCTGGAGAGAAGAAGCAGGAAGCTGTTGGGCTTCAGTGGAGATGGTGCCGACTAGAGCAGTAACAAGGTAGACATAACAGCGGTGTATCCACAAAGTTAGGGGTTCATTTGTGATGTTGCATGATCTGTGGTGCAATAATAGCACAACATGGCTACCTGCTTACTCACTAAGGATGGTGGTCTATAGATGGTTCATTGTCGATGGAAATGGAGCTGGACATTGGAGCAGCCAGCGCCTGGAGGATTAGGAATCTCTGTGCATGTAGTCCAGAAAAAGTTAGCCAGTCTGGAATTTGGTGGGATCTTAGTCAAGCAATGGGCTAATCACACTAATAAAGTTCAGTAATGGTGCAAAAACACAACCATAATCAAATTTAGAGTCTAATGTTTATATTTCTGTTCTGCTTCATGAAGCACCATTAGCACAGTAGTACAGTTCCTGCTAATCAATTAGCGCTATAAGCCATGCACTAAGAAATGTGATCAAAAGCGGCAGGCTGTCGAGTGACTGTCTGCTGGTCCGGCTCAGCAGAATGCCTCCCTAAGTCTTCCTGGAAGGCTTTAGGAGCCCGAACGTGACCTGTAGATTGGGGTATATCTGAACACAAACAAGCTCCTCTTCTCCACGGCAATTTATTTTTAGTGTTTGGCTGCATGTGACTTTCCACTCTGCTGCCCCTTAACCTGTCCCCCCACCAACACCACCCCCCCCCTTCCCCTTGAAAGCCATTCATCAGGTGCAAAACAATACAGAAGAGCAGGGACACCCTGGTTATTTCTGTCTCTTTGGGTGCGCCTTGTCACAATTCACTAATGCAGTGGCTGCTGCCTCTCCGGAGGTCGCCTCGGTGTGGAATTTTGCACGTCACCTACAGGAACACGGGGGGGGGCGGGGGCATTGATGCTTTACCAAACTGTGGCCATATTGGTGGTGGCAATACTCTGCTAATTCAGCTTTTGTGCCAGCAGGTTCTGATATTAAAAGCTCCGCCCCACACTAACTGAGTGACATGCGAGGTCAGGCTGGGGTAACGGGAAAATGGGGCGAGTTCAGTTGCCAAGATGGAGAAGCAGGCTAGTGGAGCAATAACACTCACACGACTCATTTAACACGGAGCTCAACACTAGGACTTAAAAGTTTCATTTATTTATTTTTTTTCGGGCCATGTGGAATATTTGATTAACCTGCCAAAAGAAGAATTGAGGCTGGTGTCAAGCTATGAACATGGTTTTTCCCTGACTTGCCCTGGTTTCATGATCGTCTTCATACGTTTTTATACCAAATTGAGTAAAGCTTTTGGGGTGCTCCTGAGCTCGGTTTTTATGTTATAAATGGCTGTGCTGGGTGTGTACACAGTTAAGGGGTATCACATGTTTTCAGTGGATTTAGTCATACTTGTACCTGCTAAAGACACAGAAGTTAAGTTACTGCACAGTGCAGAGCCCATGTTTTGCTTGTTTTTTCATGCCAAGCACACTGCAGGGGGGTATTAAGACAAATCTAATGTATCAGGAATCAGGTGGGCTTTGTAGTGTGAGGGATGTCCATTGAGAGGTCCAGCAAGGTGCTGTTTGAGCAGGAGAGATTCAGATGTATTTGGACATGGAGGAAGGTATGAAGACAGTTGTAGACAGTGGGATTATGTTTTAAGTTGAATTCATGTAGATAAAATGGGATCACAACCAAGAAGTTGACAGAAAATTTGCTTGCGTGATACTTAATTCATAATTTAAATGTATCGAATTACATATAGCTTGTCCAAACCCTATAGTATCGACATGTGCATCATGAAATTCTTTATTAAGATCTGCTGTATGATTGTTTTAGCATAATTGCTTAGGTAAATTGCAGTTACCAAATTGCCTGTAGCTATGCGTGTGTGTGATTGGTGTGTGAGTGTGCCCTGCTGTGGGTTGGCACCCCATCGTGGGTTGTTTCCTGCCTCGCGCCCATAGCTTCTGGGATAGGCTCTGAACCTCCGCGACCCTGAATAGGACAAGTGGGTACAGAAGATGGATGGATGGTTAGTTATTTGCAAAATTTATTACTTCTGTGAACTTTCCATATTGTTTTTAATTGCATCTGTTAACCAGGTTTTGAACAGTTTTGTCTTTAGTGTGCTGTGTATTTGTTAAACAGCACAAAATTAAATAAAATTAATGGTTATTCCATTTGGCTGTGATTTGGAATCTCTGGGATTCACTGCCAGTGCCAGGGTGGTCTGTCCCTAGCAGCATGTCTGGCGTTCATTCTGCACTGCGTATAGGGATACCAAATCCGTGGCCCTCGGAAGAGAACCGCGTGTTCCGGAAAGGCAGCAGGCAGTGAAAATCCTCTGTGTTAATAACTGGAGTGTAGGTAGCGCAGCAGTATGAAGACGCACTGTCAGCCAGGACCTGGAACGGGCACTGCCACTGTGCTGCCTTCCGTCCAGCAAGGTGCTAGCCTGGGTTTCTCCAGCCATAAATACGTTTTATAATTTGTGAACCTGCAAAAACATGAGCTGTGTGTGTCTCTTGGGAGAGATGCCATTGCTAAGCAACGGAGATTCTGTTTAAATTTGGTCTTTAAGAAATTTCTGTAAAAAACCGTACAGCTTAGGAATTTGGGCTTTGGTTACAGGCGAGTACCTACCCAGCTAGTTTGAATGAAAGTGTGTTGCTCGCGCAGCCGAATGCGCCTAACGGAATGCAGGAGATGCAACGCTTTGCATATGCGAAGCGCACACGCAGAGGCTAACTCCAGCTTCCCAGCCGCCTGACCCTGTGACTCTACTGGTGAGGTTTGTTAACCCAAAGAAGCACTTTGCATGTTAAACCTCAAGCTTTCTGTTTACATTCAGAGTTTTGACTGAGATTTGACTGGCATGGGGGTGTGGGGGTGGTTGGAGGAAAAAAAATGAGGTCAAACCTGAAAGCAAATTCTTTGGGATGCTGATGACTGTAAGACGGGCCTCTTTGCTCGTCTAATCGCTTGGCTGTCTGTCGTGCGAGTCCTCCCATGCCTGAGCTCCGCTTTATTTATTCTTTGGGACTGGGGGGAACGTGGTGTAAATGGACTCTGGCAGTCAGAGCAGTGCGTCTGTCTTTGGGGTATGGCTCTGTACCACTTGTATGGGGCAGGATTTAGCTGCTGTACATCTTAGCATGTGGGGTGACCCTGTTCTGTGAGACCTGCCTTCCCCTCTGCTTATCCTCCCCTGGTTGTTGTCAGCGCTGTGGTCGGAAGGAACAGGCTGTGACAGTTTTCTTGCAGAACCTGTTTCGTCCAGCCAGGCACCATGGGGGGGGTGAGAGGGCATGTTGAGCGCCGAGATGCCTGCCGGCGGGAAGGGCACACCTTGGGGGGGGGCTTTCTCGTGGACCAGTGACGAGGACCGCGTCCGTTCCGATGGCAAGAGCCGACAGCCGAGAGCATGGATTGGCTGTTGGGCCACGGCACGCCACTCAGAGAGAGGCATCGCGAGGCCCATGGGGTAAACGGACCTCTGTGTCAGTTGCAAATGCAAGACTCCCTGAGCCGGTGGCAAGGCTCGTCTTGCCCTGTCATGTCGGGTGGCAGATTCTGTGCTCACGGGGCCCTTTTTGGGAAGCGAGCATGCGTCTTCCTCTAGAGGAAACTGAAAGTGTTTGTAGCCCCATGCTGTGTTTCTTAATAGGGCAGTTCTGTTCTTATGCGGCCTCCTGTAGAGTGGACTTAGCCTGAAAAACCTTAACCTTTTACTACCATATTACCCAGTAAAGAAGGGCCTTGCATATTTGTTGTTTACTATGCATGCAGAAACTCCTAGAGGAAGTTGCTCGTGAATTTGAGGTTCATTGAGAAGTAGCTGTACTCTTAACTGCCGTGAGTAGCTTTCAAGAATCTGTTTGGTGAACATCGGCCTTCGTCAGCTGTGGTGTCTTCTGGTATCGGATGCTGTCAGGTGTCATGTTGTAAATAACTGGAGTCGTGACATTCAGATGGGTTACCGCGGAGCTGCAGGAAGCCACGGAATGCCGTAAAACAGGTCTGAAATCGCGAGTCTGCAACTGGTATCCCTCATTCAGCTAATGCACAAACTAAAAAGCTCTACCTGGAAGCTTTTCTCGGCGCTGAAATTGGTGGATGTTCCGCGCTGGGCTTGGGACAGGAAGCTGTCCAGTGCTGGTCCACGCTGCAGAAGGCTGGCCGCTTAGACATCGCAGTCGCTGAGGAGGCTTTTCATAACTGAAGCAAGCCGATACCCGTTTGGCACCATGATGACCTAGTCTACATCTGTTCGATAATTATTTTTATCGTTTACACTCTGTTCCAGCTCAGAATGTAAAGACAATGGATTCATATTTACTAGGAGGCAGGAAAAGGGTTTGGAAATACTGCTATGGTTTGTTTCAAAGCTCCGCCTCCGGAGGGCGTGGTCAGCCTCATGCTGGGGTTGTGGCCTCCCTGTGTCCTCTGATTTGGGGGTGACTCTATGAATAGACGTGAGAGAAGAAGGGCCCGCGTCAGCAGCAGAGGAAGTGTGTCACTGCTTGATTGAATTTGTGTCTCTGCTGTACCTGGGGAGTGTGGCAGGCTGGGAGTGGCGCGGTTCTGCAAGAGGCCATTTCCAGCAAGAAGCCTTTTAAAGAAATGTCTGGGAGTGCTGCTCCACATCTCTCTTCCTTGCCTTGCTGTGCCCCCCCCCCCCCCAACCGGCACGACCTGGGAAATGACCCCCCTGAGGCCTTGCTGCATTTAGAGCACTTAGGCCCCCCCGGACCCAAGCCGAGCCCGGAGAGAGTCTTCCCAGCAGCCTCTCTGAGCCCGGAGATAGATCACCCAGCATGCACCTGGGCCGTTGTTCCAGCAAGGGGGGGGGGGTCTTGGAAGTACGATGGGTGATGTGGGAAGATCCGCTTTTCCCGGCACGGCTCGGGATGTGGGAACAGCACACACAGCTCTCTTCTTGCCTGCGCTCCGTTTCCGCCCTTTTATGCAAAGCAGGTCACGGTTTATTTTCTGTCATGGCTGAGATGGGCCTTTTTCCCCATGCAGTGCAAGTCGGGTCATCTGCTCAAGGTTATGATATCCGCCTTTTTTTGGTCCAACTTCCACTGTACTTTTCGAGAGGCAGTGTGAGTGGGTGTGCGGAGGGGCAGGGTCCTCTGCTTGGATGTGGACCTATTAAACAAGGCAGGGGGGTGTTATCAGAATTAATGCCGGTGTTTATGGAACCGTGGTGTGGTTGTTTATCCTTGTTTGTGTCCTTATGGTTTTTTTTTGGGGGGGGGGGGGTTACTAATGCAAAATGAAAAGTATATGGAAAGTTATAGTATTGGTTCTTTTAATGGGACATTTAAAATCTTCCATGTTTTTATTTTCTTTTTATGAAGGTGTTCAAAGCTAGTTTTATGGGTAATGAAAATGTGAACAGAGAACAGGCCTAATGTCTTTGTTAAATTCCAAATTAGCATGGCATGATGACCAGAATCAGTCGCAGTACCAAGCTTATGAAGTCGTCCTGTATTTGAAAAACTTGTCATTTTGAAAACAAGTCTCAGGCTATGAACTGGCATGGATGACCCCAAAAGACCCCTGT
>JAOYFF010000106.1:393061-409581 GCA_025773925.1 Cryptomyrus ogoouensis | reverse complement strand
GGACAGCAGGCCCCCTTTATGCCCGCTTAGGGAGGCCTGGCGGTGGACAGCAGGCCCCCTTTATGCCCGCTTAGGGAAGCGGCTCCTCGCTGGCATTCTAGGAAGTTGTTAGTGCTATTCTAGAAAGGTTAAGTGTCTGTACAGTTTTTGGAGGCTCTTCTTGTTGTTATTGAGTCTAAATTTAAAATATAAGTAGATTTTTTTTGTCATGGAGGGGATTTAAAAGAAATGAAAATAAACCGTGAACAACGCTGAACTGTTCTTGAAAGTTGTCAGTCGTGGAGTTCTCCGGAACAGCGCCCCCTTCAGGCGGCTTGAAGGCAGCTGTGTAAGACCCCCGGTCTGTTAATCTCATGTGTGCTCGGCCAGGATGTCTGGGCAGAGCCAGCACGCTAATGCTGCCCTGGTGCATTCTGGGCGTGTAAGCTGGCTTGGGCCCACCTGGGCCTAACACCTAATTCCTAAGAGGCACAGGCCATGCCTGTCCTGCGTGCGTCGACCCCTGTGATTCATTCTGTGGGGAGTGATTTCGAGCCATCGTGCCCTCTGCTGGTGGGGGCTGTGCAGTCCAGCTGCCTTTGAAGGATGCGTTGGTTTCTCACGCCGCTGTCCCTCTCCCCGCAGACTCCTAGTCAGTGCTTCCCAGGATGGTAAACTGATCATCTGGGACAGCTACACTACAAACAAGGTAAGACTGTCCGCTCGCTGCACCAGCTCTTGCCTTCTTCAGTCCTCACTCTGCGTTTGCTCACACGTCCAGCAGACGGGCTTTCTCCCTGTCTTATTGGCTAATAAATTCCATCTGGGGCCCCTCCCGCTCAATGCCCTGTCTAGCTTGGGGGGTGTGGCCACAAGTAAGCCCCACCATCACTGTGTCTGTAGCAGCTACCCCCCCCCCAGTGGGCTCCACATTTTAGCAAGAGGCTCGAACCCTGGTCCATCACCTTTGAAGTGTACACAGTGGTGGAGCCGCGGTTTACCGGCAGAGTGTCTCCCCAGGTGCACGCCATCCCACTGCGTTCCTCCTGGGTCATGACCTGCGCGTACGCCCCCTCCGGGAACTACGTGGCGTGTGGTGGTCTGGACAACATCTGCTCCATCTACAACCTGAAGACTCGCGAGGGCAATGTCCGCGTGAGCCGCGAACTGGCCGGACACACAGGTAGGGGTTGCCCTGCTCCCCCCTCCTCTACACGTCAGTTTTAATGGACTTGCTTTACAGCATCTTGTTCAAAGTCATTTTCACAGCATTTTAGCAAGTTTACTGAGTATTTATTGAAACTGGTGATACCAGTGCACAAGCCTGTCTCTTGGTTATAAAAGCTGGTCTTTATTTCTTGCGCCTCTGGCTGCCTTGGCTATGGAAGCACTGCTCTACCTTTGAGGGAGTGAGTCTTGTGGAGGCTAGGACAGACCAGCAGCCGCTCTGAAGCCAGGAGCCTCCCTCTTGAGTTTCCCCCGTGTCAGAAGTGACCGCGTTTCGATTTTAAGGAGCTTTAATGGGGCTCTCGGGCTGAGTTTGTGGTCTGGCTGCTCCTAGTCAGATCAAGCAAAGAGATTTTAAGTCGGGTCAGCTTACTGAACAAGCAGCAAGCAAAACTGTGAGAAAGCGTGGGGAGTTCGCGTCTCGAGGGCGGGTCCGCCAGCCCTCACCCCAAAGGGGGGGCACCTTTCTCAGTGCCTCCTCCAGGTTGGGTGTCAGTCAGGTCTGCCGTGACCGTGCTGGACGGCTGATCTCCCCCCGAGGAGCGGGAGAACCCCAGCTGAACTCTAGGAGCGCGTCCCAGGCGAGCGTGACAGTGTTCTGTGGGGAATGCTGTGTTAATAAGCACATCAGCATCACGTCAGCATGATCGGCTCACACTCGGCCCGTTGCAGCATTCCATTGCCACAGAATACTTGCTGTTCAATGTTTGGGGAATATTCTAGATCTCCCGTTGACTGTCTGTTATGAAATCAGCCCTCTCCCCAGAGCAGAGCAGTGCAGTTCTGTGCTGTGGCATTGCTACCTCGTTCATCTCGTAGCCGCTGGGGGACACCGCGGGGCCCCCTGTCACGGCCACCGTCACGCCGCACCCTGAATTGCGGCCTTGTTCCCGTGGGGGCCTGCCAGCCGCCTCTGACGCGAGCCTCTGCAGTCGGGCCCAGCACCAAGCATTCCTTGGGTGTCATATGAGGTGGCTGGTGCTCCTTTTTTAAACGAACTTTATTATTTTAGGCAGCCTTGCATAATTTGGTGCTTGTTTTGGAGATTTGGCCTCGCTGCCGTCTGGATAATAAGGCTGATATAATACACAGCCGAGCAGATGCTGCTATTCAGAGGGTCTTAACGTCTCTGTAAATTTAGTGTAATTTGCATTTAGCCGCTTAGCCCGTGCTGTACTGCAAGAGGCGCCAGGTCTCCCGCGGTGAAGCTGTAGGCTGCTCTTACTGGCCTTTATGCCACGGCAGCCCAGCGATTTTTTATTTTTTATTTCGCCGAAGGGCCGAATTTCATCAGCAACACGAAGCCAAGGTCCTGCTGCGTCCAAAACGAAAAGTTTTTTTTAAAAAAAAAAAAAGATCAGATTTGTTGATCAGGGGACAATAAATTTTGCCAGCTGGGGATACAGGTGCGGACCACAGTCCGCCGGTTAGTGACCACTGCCTTATGCTAATATTAGCACTGAACATCTGGCTGAGGCCAAGGCAGCTGCACGGGCCTACAGCAGTGGGACCAGTTCCAGGACTTAAACCAGTAAACCTGTTTGTTTCCTCAATCCCTGCCAGGTGGTCGGGCCCTTCGGGTTTCTTGTATGGCCTCCTGACTTTATTCGGTCAGGGCGCCTATTCAGGATCACTGTTTCTGCGGCCAGATGTTTAATTGCAGAAAATGACAGTGCTTCCACTCCTGTGCGTTTCATAGGAGACCCCTTCCCTGGCAGGGTCTCCTCAAACCTTGGTTTTTCTGTGACGCTTTGAGTCACATTTGACTTCGAAAAATAAATAGTTGTATAAACGGATAAATAAAAGTCTCTAAATAAAAGCTTTTAGCTTCATTTAGCATTGTTGAAGACTTTTGCTTATTTCAATGTCCCTGTATTGCAGAACTACCAGCATGTGATTTTGGGGACATTTTCACAGCCTTGACCTTTGCCCCTTTCCCCACAGGTTACCTGTCCTGCTGTCGTTTCCTGGATGACAGCCAGATTGTCACCAGCTCTGGCGACACCACCTGGTCAGTGAGGGAACTTTACTACTGATCTTGCAGGCATGAGCACATGTGCCATTCCAGGCCTGAACTTCATGTCAGCCAGCAGTGCTTCTCCAGTGTCGCCTTGTACATACACACTCGGACAGGCCCGCACACTGACCCTACCCCTACCCCCCCCTGATTCCACCCCAATTAGGCGTTTCCTGTAGCTGACATTTCTCATGGCTCACTTAACCCACTTGTCCTACACCGTACAGGTGTAACGTCATTCGTATCATGCAGCATTCGTTTTACAAAAAGGAGATCTTAGGGGCAGGTGCGGCCCTTTTGGAGTGGGACGGGGGCAGTATGTGGCTCAGCAGCTCGGATTGCTGTACCAGAGACCGGAAGGTCGCTGATTCACATCCCACGACCAGCAGAGTGATCTCACCGTTGGGCCCGTGCGTGCAGCGTGTAACCCGAGTTGCACCAGGGACTGTCCCGCTTTCCGATTTATACACCGCTTTAGATAAAGGCATCTGCTAAATGGTTATCATAAGCATGTTCGGTTCTTGGGCCCCCCCGCACTGACGCCTCACGCCTCTGTCTGCAGCGCCCTGTGGGACATTGAGACCGGGCAACAAACGACCACCTTCGCTGGCCATACTGGTGATGTCATGAGCCTCTCTCTGGCGCCCGATTCCCGGCTATTCGTGTCCGGCGCCTGCGACGCCTCCGCCAAGCTATGGGACGTGCGGGAAGGCATGTGCCGGCAGACCTTCACTGGCCACGAGTCCGACATCAACGCCATCTGCGTACGTCTCTCCTTGTCCTCTTCTGCCCTCATCCCGTTGGTTCCCTGCCGTGTGCAGAGACAGACGTGGCGTGTTGGGATTCCTGAGATCCGGCATTTTCTGGCTTGTTTGTCTAACATTTACGGCAGTATAAGGTATACAGGTGTCTAACTCTTGGTACTTTAAATGTCCTGTACAGGTACTGCAGATCAGCCTGTGAATTTGTCAGATATATAACGTATGGAAGGCGACTGAAAATTCGTAGTACTTGATTAATGTTGGGGTAATTTTACGTGATGGCAGTCGTATATTCAATATATCAACCCACTGCCTTACCTGATGTATCACCTCTGTATTATATACGATATACCATGATGAATGGCCTCACTCTGTGTGTGTAGTGTTAATTAGCAGTAATTCAGCAGTGCTGGACGTGTGATTTAGAGCATTGGGGCGTGGCTCCAGACAGCCCGGCTCTGCATGTTTTAACGTTCAGCCCCTGGCACAGTAGTGTGGGCGTGTCCAGTGGGCGTGTCCAGGGGACAGGAGAGGTAACGGGAGCCTTAACCACCTAGAAGCCTTGAGCTAATCCCACCTGCACTACCACTGCAGTTCTTCCCCAACGGCAACGCCTTCGCCACGGGTTCAGACGACGCCACCTGCAGGTTGTTTGATCTGCGCGCCGACCAGGAGCTGATGGTGTACTCGCACGACAACATCATCTGTGGCATCACCTCTGTGGCGTTCTCCAAGAGCGGCCGGCTGCTGCTGGCCGGATACGACGACTTCAACTGCAACGTGTGGGACAGCCTGAAGGCTGACCGTGCAGGTGAGTCCTGTCCTCCCTGCCGAGAGGCATCAGGTGTGCTGGCTACCAGCCTCTTGGAACTAAAGATTCCCAAGGTGTGCGGATGATGTTCGGGTTGGGTACAGTGAGCAACGAGCTCTTCTTTTTTTGGCACTGCTCCTCCAGCCTTCAGAAATACGACAATGATTTAGGATGACCTGACACAACCTGCTGTGCACACTCCGCATTCTGGTGGTTATTGTGATGTGTGTCCTCCTCGAACCACCATCGTCATTAACGTTCTCTGATGTTCTCCATGTCCTGCATAAAGTGAAATGGCCATTTTCATGATACCTGTCAGCACACCTGGATTTTCCTACCAATTCACAGGGACAACAGCATCCCTCATTCTTGCCTCAGCGTTTCTGACCAATAGTAACCTTGTTTAAGAGATGCGAATCAGGCTATGTTGCACCAGCAGACCAGGGAGATGGTGCCATTAACTACCTGGATTTTAGCCTAAATCAGTGTTTCCCAACCCAGTCTTTGGGGATCCACAGACTGCCCACGTTTTTGCTCCCTCTCAGCTCCCAGTAGGAGCAAAAATGTGGACTGTCTGCAGGTCCCCGAGGATCGGATTGGGAATCACTGGCCTAAATGATGGTAGAGGCTGTATCCCGCTCTTGGTCTGACTGGTGCCGTGTTCCTAGGTGTCCTGGCCGGCCATGACAACCGCGTCAGCTGCTTGGGCGTCACCGACGATGGCATGGCAGTGGCCACCGGGTCCTGGGACAGCTTCCTCAAGATCTGGAACTAAAGCTTGCAGGTGTGTTTCACCCTCGGCATCCTGCATGAAGTCATTCTCTGTCTGCTGAATTTCCAGGTTCTCGATGTGATGCTTAAACATTAACTAGACACCAGACATGATACGAGTATAACCTTCCATGCAGCATGAGGCAGATTTACCTTTCAATTGGCTGCCATTATTTAATAATTATTGCCTGTGGGACGTCTACCAGCACCCAAGAAAACAAGAAGACTTGCATATAAATAGGCAAAGTAGAAAGCTGAATTGATTAATCTTGTATTGTTTATTATTTTTACATTGTTTGAGTTTGAAAACTTAGCAAGTTCAGTCATACTCATCTGTTATAAAGATTGAGTAAATCAATGTAGATGTGCAGCTCTGGACCTGTAATTGCCGCTGGATCATAACTTGGTATTAAGGCTGATTCAGCTGTCAGACACACAGGCCGAACTGAATGTTAATGACAGAATTTTATGTGCATACAGACGTCAGCAGATGTTAAGCAGCAGACAGCTTATTTAAAAAAAGGCTGCATTTCCGAAGTTTGCCAGAGCTGCATGCAGCAGGACAGCAGAGTCAGGCCGTGTCTCTGTCGCCATCTGCTGTCTGTGACCAGAATGACGAGCATTTGATTTGATTTTGTCATTCTCGGGGGGTGGGGGGGTGCAGGGAAGTTTCGAGGCACTGAATCATCTTTAAATACATTTTCTCTCCCTTTCTGTTTCCACACAGACAGCATCCGGACTCCAAAGTTGACTGGAACTCCATTCCAACATCAAAATGTTTAAATTTCATTGCATATCTCAAACACCACAATGAAACTGACTCAAACATCCCCAAAACCACAAAAAAGGGCAAAATGACACCTTTCTCATTTACAAACAAAAAGAGCACAATTATTTATCAGTTGGCTATAAGAGAAAATTAACCGAAGAATTGTGGTATAGAATGAAATGAAGTTGTGCACTTCCTCCAGGGACCATTCTATGATAGCGTCTTGAAATCAGAAACACAAACACTATAACCCCGTGCAAATGTATCATGTATCTTCAGTTCAAATGTTTGAGTGAAAGTAATTATGGAAAAATCTAACTTGATAGTTTTTTAGTCTTTTTGTTTGGGTTTTTTTTTTGTTCAAAGAATTTAGATTGAACTGATGGCTTCTTTAAACAAGGATTAAAGGCTTTTCTTTTATGTCCTAGTCTGTGGAGATTTTAGAACTGAGATTGTAGATTGAAAATAAAAGGTATCACTTGCCGTTTTTA
Organism: Cryptomyrus ogoouensis; assembly: GCA_025773925.1. Classification (NCBI taxonomy): domain Eukaryota; kingdom Metazoa; phylum Chordata; class Actinopteri; order Osteoglossiformes; family Mormyridae; genus Cryptomyrus; species Cryptomyrus ogoouensis. The sequence goes on along the minus strand of JAOYFF010000106.1, from coordinate 402,755 downwards.
ATCCAGCTTTATTCACCTGAGAAATATGACCATCCAAACGGAGAAGAAAAATAGCAAAAATATGATAAACTTCACCGGGGATCAGTGACCGACTCGTTTTTTTGAGGGGGGTGGGGGGGGGGGAGTTCAGTTCTGTATATTTAGTCTTGGATTATTTTTCCCACTTTCTCTCTTTCTGTCTTGTCACCAATCTTTGTTTGCACAAAAAAGAAACTCATCATCTGTAGGATAATGTTGAAAATGTTAACTAACCAAGCACACGCTGTAATGAGAATGAATGCTTGTTTTTAAAACAGACAAAACAGTTTTAACCATTTTCTCACCACCTCCTGTTGGGTATTGTGGAGTAATTACATGAAGATTAACCCCTGTTTTTCATTATTATTTCTTTTGTTTTGTTTTTTTGTTTTGGTTCTCAAAGGTGGACTTGGGTGGGGCTCATGGGTGGGGCTCATGGGTGGGGCTCATGGGTGGAGTCATAGTTTTTCTTTTATATCCCGGGTTACATTCCGGAGTTTCCTGTTCAGAGGCGGCCATTCCGTGCTTGAAAACGCAGTTCCTACTCTGTGAATGAAATGTTGTATAAATCAATGTTTGAAAATAATGATACTGAAACTTTCTAAGTTAAAATTTTAAAAAATTTCTTTTTGTCTGCCATGGGTGGGTTAGCCCTTAGAATCGCATGCTGTAGAATTGCTTAAAAAGTGCATATGGAATTAAGTCCTTTGATGTTTTTCTTTGAAAAAATAACCTGTTAAAACTGTCATTACCGCTGTATTTATATTGTTTTCCTCTTTGTTTTGGCTCCTCTGTTCCAGGGAGACATAAATGCATTAACCGCAAGTTCATGGTAAAAAAAAAACAAAAACATTCCCACTTAGAATCTCTAATGTCTGGATTGATGCTTGAAGAAAGGAATGAAAATAAGACGTCTGTCCCGATTCTACACAGACCACTTTGGAACATTCGCGTGCCCAGACGTAACACGCGGGCATACGCACTCACACAGACACAAGACACGAGAACAAAAACATCGATTCATTCTGTAGCAGCCTTTTTCCAGAAACAAGACGAAATTTACTAGAATTATTTTGTAACAGGTTTTTTTCTGGCTTTCTTTAATACAAATAAATGGGGGAAAAATAAAAAAAAAATTATTAAAAAAAATACTTGGAACATCTGAATGGCAAACTTTCTTTCTGTAGTTTCCCTAATCACTGTAAAAACAGAAGCTCTTTTAGCAGTAGTGGCATTCTTTGTTTCTTTTTTTTTTTTTCCTCTGCGACATTCTGTACAAAAAAGATGTGCTGTAATCGTGCGTTAGGCCTGGAGGTGGCAAACAATAAATAAAATAATAAAAATTAAGTTCCCTTTTTCGTTTTCTCTATCCATGAAATAACTGTAGAAATCTGCTCCACTCTTGTCCTTTTTCATCTTTTGTATTTAATTTTCAAGTCAGTGTACTACAGAAAGCTGGATGCAAGATAGAAACTATATTAAAATGTACTGTTATTTAAGATGTAATAAAAAGCAGTTTGAGATGACCGTGTCTGCTTGATTGCTTTTTATTTTTGAAATCAATCAAGTGTTCCGTTCCCTACGACAGCCCCTGTATTTACGTGTAGCGCGAACAAGTTTGCCACTAAAGCAGCAGAAAAAGTAGTGAAAGTTTGGGATGACAAAGATTCTAGAATACACTGATCTCGAAAACCTGGTCTGTGACATGCTTGGCAACAGCCCAAATAAGATGTGTGCTGCACCACAGGAACCAGTGCATAGTCTGTCAGAGAGAGGGGAAGGAGACTTATACAGGGACTGGGGTTGTGGTTAAAATAAGGCTTTGTACTCTCCTGATGTGAATCAATAGAGTTTAATGTTGAATGATGATTAGTAAGTTCAGGTTCAACACTCCACGAGTGAATAGCAGCAGAACAGGCTTCTGTTGGTTATTTTATGGCGGCTTTTTTAAAAGGGGGCATTTTGAAATTCATTAAAGCTGCTGGGGGAAGGTCCTTGGCTTGAATTTTAACTGGTATTTTTTCAAAACATTCTACGCAATCAGTAAATTTATTCTCATTTGGACATCTGACGTTGTAGCAGGGCATTTGTTTGAAACACCCCTCTGTTATACTGACTTATTAAAGACAACTTTAATACGAAACATGATGGGGTAACTTGCTAAATGTGTATAAAATAGCTGCAGCTGATATTTAGTGGATTCAAGCATAGTTCTGAATTTCTGTCTGTGGGGATTGCCCTCAAACATCTCATGAAAGATTCATGTATCACAGATTCTTAATCACTTCTCATTTCTGTATAAGCCCAGTTTGCCAGACAATTGGCAATTGGCACTTTGTTAGATCAGTGCCCCCTAGGCAGCCGCCTATATTATTGACTGGTCCTGCTTTGCACCAAAATGCAGTGTGATAAAAATGTGGTCAGTCGCCAATCTCAGGGTGGGCTGGCAGCCCTGATCCTGGAGTGCTGGGATCCAGCAGGTTTTCCATCCTACCTGGTGAACCACACCTGATCTCAGGAAGATAGTAACTCATCAGGTAGGATGGAAAACCTGCTGAATACTGGCACTCCTCGATCAGGGTTGCCTATCCCTGGCCAAGCTGATGATCAGGCTAAATTAACAGCTAACCACAGACATAGGAATTGTTAAACAGCTGACAATAATGACAATGACTATAAATGAATGACAATGAACCCCTGAAATTTGAATCCTTCAAATCACTAGCTTTGCAGATTACAGTGCAATTACAGTACCTGCTTATTTAACAGACACTTTTTTTTCCAGAGACATAATTGAGAAAGTATGGTCAGTCAATCCTGATCTGCGAATGTGCACATCTAGTGTAGAAGCTGAATATTTTTTCCCAAGAAAAGTACATTTATGTCAAAAATTGTTACATCAAGGGAACATCAGGGGTCCTGCAAAGACTTGAAGCTTCAGATTACTGATCTAGGTCCTTAACTTCTACATATTATAACAGATCATGGTTCTGTGTTCCTCAGTCTGGCCCAAAGTGTTTTCTCAGGAGTCCTGCTACTACCACACAGCTGCTTTCCTGGTTGTGTAGTCTGACGCCTGCAGATGAACCTGACATTCGCAACCCTGTTGTTCGCAGCCCTGGCTTTGCCCTGCATACTGTTTTCATTGACAACAATAACCCCCTGCCATAGGACAACTACAGGGCTTTTGTAAGTTTTTGGCATGCTGGTTCTTGTTCCAAATATTAATTATTTTTCTTGGCTGGGTGGGTTCAATTATGCCCCAGGCGCCAGACCTGCTAGGAATTATTTTAAAAAGATACTTTAAGAAATGTTTAATTAGGGTGTTATCGCTAATAAAATGTTTAATTCGCTGGCCATGCGCAACTTGTACGACATAGATTTATAAATCACACATAAAAGGCTTTTCTGTTCATCCGTCGCGTAGATATGACGGCATTGGTTTTGATAGCAGTGACACGCACACGCGGTGGCGCTCGCGGACCCTCGCGAGCAGATCGGTGACGCTCCGGGAAAGGTGACGCCCACGCGGAACCGGCGCGTGCGCTTCTCAGTCCGCGGCAGTAAGAAAAGGGGGGAACGTGCGAGTGTCGTGGCTATTTGGTTACGTAGGAGTAAGCTGGATAAAAAGAACTGAGCGATGGGTTTCGCTTAAGATAAGGATTTTTTGTTCATCGAGGTAGAGACCAGTGTGGGAGAACTGCTGTGAAGTGTTTTTGTGCAGCACAACTACACGCACAGTTTGAGGTAAATTAGCTGCCTAGCTAAATGTGGCAGTGTCAGTCTTGTGTTATTTAATGTGTTGATATAGTCGGTTTTTCGCCAATGTACTCTCCTGACGTACTCGAAACGATGCGGCTTGCTAACACAATAAAACGCAAAAGTTTGTGCGAGTGTCGCTTAATGTTTCTATTGATGTATTTGAAACACGAAACGAGGTGGATAGCTGACTGGATCATGTTACTGTAGGACGATTCCTCTTGCTTTTCGGATAAGTGTAAAAAATGTATCTCCGGCACATATTCACCTGGCCAAGCTGTTTAATGACATTAGTGTGCCATTGTAAGTCTGTTATGATATATTTAATAGCAAAGGATATTGTTCCTTTACGCGATGGTGTTTGAGCGAGTGTAGAGTTTTTAAATTCGGAAGTTTTGCCTTCATTTAATAAGCTTTCATAGGGCAAACGAATCACTGACATTTGTGCGTTACGTGTCACCAGCAGATGACATTAGCACATAAAAAAATAATTTATTCAGTCTTCTGGCCAGTTGAGCAACGTACCGAGAACAGTGCAACCTAAGGAGTGGTCTGTAGCTAAATTGTCAGTGTCACGTTTCAGTAATCTTAATTGGTAATTGAATTATAATGGAATACATCAGTCGTGCATTCCCCACTCAGTGTGGCTAGCAAACTAATATTAAATGGATAAAAATTGTCTCACTGCTTTGGTCAGATGTAAAATATGTAGAGGTCTCCGTCCAAAATAATACTAAATCCTCAGATACAATTGCTAAGTGGGTTTCTGCACTTTCAAACTAGCCAGTTTTACTATACCGCGATTTCATTCATTAAAGTTACAGAGTTATATGGTGAATGTCAACAGTGAGAGTACAAAATGTTCTCAGGCTTTCTAAAGATGGTAAAGCTGGTTGATTGTAAGACGTTACTGCATTAATAATAATAATAATTATTATTATTATTAAAATAATTATTATTATGCCTGTCCTTATTTGGGGGGGTGGATATGAATATGCACCTCCCTGGCTTTCCCAGCCGAAATTGCCGTCCTTGGCGCCATTCACCGCCGCTCTGTACGAATAGTTTGTTTCAGTTACAGCCGCGCTGTTTTGGGCGAAGTGGACCGACTTGATTCCTTTTAGCCAAAAGGTGTTCTGTAAATAATTTTTTACACGCCCCAATTTATGCTTCATTTTACTGAGAACGTCGCGGTGGTAGCAGTAGTAGTAATTGTAGTAGTATTTATTGTTGGCGATGATAAAGCTCCCAGTGAATTTTTTCGCCTGCTCTGCGTGCGTTTTACGTATTTGTAGCAGCAAAGATTCATGGGAAACTTTAGATTAGAAATCTAGTGATGAACAGATTATGACTTCCTTTTGACATCACTGTTTGCAGCCGCAAAACTGAACCCGGGTAAAGTCTGTTCATGGTTGATGCTACATGTAATACAAGAATATGGTTCTAATAGGGCCATCTGATCATAATGCTGTTAAATCATTTGGTGTTAATGTGTTTCCTATCATAATTGAGGTTAAACACGTACAGACTGTAGGAAAAACGGTGAGTAAACGGCTTTACAAGTTAAAATTAACAGTAATAACAAGCACAGTTAGCAATAAAAATCAGGTGTGTTCCCACATAATGTAATCCCTCGATTTACGGTCATTTACGATTTAACGGGCTTTCTTTGATACCGGTGTTCTGACAAAACATCCTACCTATGGAGACGTGCTATCGAGCCTTTCTGCGCATGTGCAGTTCCACCGTTTTGGGATTAGGGTTAGGTTTTAGGGGTTAGGGTTAAGGTAAGGGTTTTAGGGGTTTTTGGGGGGTTAGGGTAAGATTTAGGGTTAGGGCTATCGATTAGCACTACAGTAGGATGTTTTGATAAAGTAGGACGCTTTGTCAGAACACTGGAATGTCTGTTTATGGTATTTCGAAGTAATTGTTTTCCGCTAAAGAATATTCTAAAAACATTCTATAGAGATAGAGATGTATATAATAAAAATATTTTAAATTTTTTTCTTTTTGACATTTTCAGCCAGATGTTTTAGTCATGGGTTAATGAAATCAGCACCGATTTCTTCAACACACGTACCAGTAAAATAACATTCACGCAAGCACACACCTTTAAGCCGCGTATCCTGATCATGGAGTAAAGGTGAAACGTGCGCCGCTCGCCGACCGGATGCACCTGTGGGGCGTGACGGATAAACACGGCGTTTACTGTACAAACACAAAGTCTTGGTTCCGCACACTCATTATCTTCTCATGTTTCGTTGTGCTTTTTAGCTTTTATTTACTTCGAATTTTTATTGCTAATAATAAGGTGTTTCGATTAGGATGGTATTTGTTATTTTTTTTAAATTGGACTGGAAATGTATCATTTCTATTAATGCTGATCGAGGGAAGGCTGTAGAATCAGATTTAAAAGTAAAGAATTGACGCAAAATATAGGTCTACACAGTTAGAAAGGGTCATTTAAAAAGCTCACCTGAAGATTCCCTTGTTTTTGTATGGGTTTTATGTGCTTTTTGGAGAAGAACACCACCTTTGTTAATAGCCCCATTCAAATGGAGTTCCCCACAGAGGAGTCATAAGGAAGTTCAAGCCATAGTGTTGTAGGGACGAAAATGCTTCACTGATGCTTGTGTGAAGAAATTGTGTAAAATAACACTGGTTGACTTCCCTGTGGTTTGAATGATTGCTAGAAATGAAGGTTTTTAAATATTGCTTTTAAATGAAATAGTCTTTCTGTTGCTCCAGTGAATTAAAGTAGAGATTGCTGCAGTCCAGGTATAATGGGAAGGCTGATGTTTATCCAACCTTCCACCTCCAGAGCAGTCAATGGATGAACGCAGAGAAGCAGCCTGGTCCTGGCGAGCCTCTGAGTCCGACACGGGCTCTTTGCCGTACTACCTGCCAGGACACGATGGTGGGGAGCTGCCAGGTCGAACACACCCAGCCCATAGCCGATTCAAGGGCCGCAGCCTGTCGACCTCTCACGCCCTGATCGGCTCTGCCAGCTTCAGGTAGGGGAGCCCCTCTCCACATGTTTTTACTTCCCCTTCTTTGTCCCTGAAATGCTAACTAGTCAACATGGGGCATTTTAGTCTAGAGGAGTGGTTCCTCTCCTGGGTGACCTCCAGACCTCTTACTGTACGCAACAACTGTCATGCTTGGTTTAGCCAATAAAAGCCTTGATTCATTTGCTGAATCGTGTGCATCAGAGGTGAGAGAGAGACAAGAACTATTGAGAGCCATCGTATTAGATTATTTGATTTGGCAATATATCCTATAGCTTTGGATGAGCGATAAGTGGCAGTGGACCTGTTTGACCTAGAACTTTCTACTCCTTCCTCTGATTTTTTTCTGGTTTTTCTGGTTCCTTTTGTGTCCCCCATTCCTTTGTTTCTTTATGCGGAGACACTGATGGAATGCAGCTTTGTGGCTTGCGACTATAATTGACCGGAGCATTGCAAGGTTCCATCCTTAATGTTGATGTTACTCAGCGATAGTCACTATCTTCTTCCAAAGGTGAATATTTAACAGGTGTCGTGTTGGCTAGGCAGAGTAAGAGTCACGCACACGATGGCACATGCAAAGTGGCAGCCGTTCAAGGAAGTATCAGTGTCGAGGCTTCGCAGCTGGTGACTTAACTCAGGGAGGATTTCTCGGCTGCATGACCTCTATGGGCGGCCTCTCCCCTCCTTTGCTGATTGCAAACTTGTGCGTTTTCAGGGTTGCCCATGGTTTCAAAACGACAGCCCAGAATGATGTCTGCCTGTCGTCCCAAATAAAGCAGCCTTTCTCTTTGTTTGGAAATAATGATCTCTCTGCTCAACAATAGAATATAAAAATGTTTGGTTTTTGTTTGGTATCATGATACCTTATCTATCATCTGTTGGGTAAATTTCATCCTTTGGTAGGATGGTCATGTAAAGGGAAGCTAATAATTTATACATCTTATCTAGTCTAGTTAACTATTAACAACAAAAAACTAGTCGTCTTTCTAAGGTTTAACTAAAAATATTAATTTTAAATCAAACAATTTTTAAAAATGATAGTTTTGCCTAATTTATGAAAACACATGATCTTATAGTTTGTTGACCAAAATACTGTCAACATCAGGTGCAGTTTTATGTATACACACCCTTAAATAGATAAATCCTTTATTTTGCCATTTGCACAAGTATGAGTACATTGGAACTATTTTCTTTGTCTGCCCCTCCATGCTCTCCTTAGCTTGGTGGGTCGCAGCCCAGGGTCAGCCAATGTGCAGCCGCCTTGGAGGATCTGTGAGTGTTCTGCCAAGGCCGGGGTTTGAACCTGCGATTTTTGATCACGGGCACAGAGCCTTGGCCCACAGAGCCTCTCCTCACTTATGAGTCATATGCTCCCAAGGGGTGACCTGCTGCTGTATGCTTTAGGACACTATCACAATTACTTGTGTAAAAACCGTTAAATGGTACAGAAGTGTTTCTATATAAAGGACTAATGTTTCTGTTGTTTTTTCTAACATCTGTATGACTCAGTCACAGCTTAAGAAAGGTCTGTTCAAGGGATTTTTTTTTTCCGCCATGAAAATAAACACTATACTGTATCATTACAAATATGCTATGCATTCACAAGTGTTATCTGAAGCTCTGGATTTTCAGCTGACCAGTTAACAAAATGTATCTCCTGAAGTCATTTCCTTCTGACCTTGTTTGCTTTCTGTTTTCCGCTCTGTTGTATCAGCACTCAGGGAGAACTGTTCATCAGAAAACAGGCCTGTAGCAGATGGGCGGCCATTAGACCCAGACCGCTAATACAATTTCTGCACGAAGGTCATGTGACCTGGTGCACCCCGTGGAGACTGTGATAGGGCAGGATTTTTTGTGCCCTGTGTGTGCTGGTCTAACTCTTTTTGCTTTACTCTCTTTATATATTCCAAGAACATTTTATTCAGTTTTGTACTTCGTGTCTGTGCATCCATACATAAATATTTCATTAGGTACTGGAAGGTACCTAACTGGAGAAAGGCGAGAAGTCTGTCCAAACCACTGCAGATTCAACTCATCATTTCTCTGTCCAGAAACAGTATAATTTGTTCAAGTTTCACTTGGGTCAGTAAGTGCTGTTCTCCAATTGAATTGTGTTGTGAGTTGATCCTGTTTTTGCTGGTATTTTCTGCACTAGATGAAATACAGTTTTTGTTTTGATGATCAACCCCTTGCTGTTTATATTGCTGATTAATATCGAACTCCTTTTGGTGACTGTGATCTGCATTCATGGTTTGGCTGACCGGGTGATGAACCTTTTCTGTAAATATTTGCTTATATATAATTGCCCGTCTTGCACCGGTATCTTCCGGCCTCCGGACCCCTGCAGCCCTGTGTGAGACAAGTGGGTACAGAAAATGGATGGATGGATAGATAACAGTCCTCAGAAAGGCACATGTGTAGATGACATTTTAACAGCATGAGCAGTTTAAGACAAAAAAACACTAGACTAAAAAAAATCTCCCCAATGATCATGAGGCTGGCATGGAATAAAGTCTTCTGTATTTCCAGTGTGTTTTGCGAGATGAGTATTGTATTGTAGGTATTTAAAATTGGCATTTTCTTTTTGGTGTAAAAAGTAGTAATTATTCCCAGTTCATTTATGTTATAAAAATAACCTAAATGTGTGAGGTGCATGCTGCAGTACTAGGCTTTGTATTTCTGAATGACAGGTTGGCCTTTCTGCCAAAATCAATAGCACATTTTATCAATTTCTCAGCAGTATTTGATCGTGTGCCAACGCCATGGGATGTGACAGCATCGCCCTTCGCAATTCCCCCCCCCCCCCCCCCCCCCCCCGCACCCCCCCCCGCCCCTGCCGCGGGGGCCGGACCGCTGGGGGCTGGGGGTCTGTTGTCGTTTCTGGTTTCTTTCTCTTTTTTGTTCTTCGG
>JAOYFF010000106.1:369891-386536 GCA_025773925.1 Cryptomyrus ogoouensis | reverse complement strand
TGTCATAGTTAGCGTTAGCATTTTTCCCATTGAAATGAATGAGCGGTCCCCATAAGGATATGTATACCCTACATGTACGTGGGTGTGCATGTGTGTTATTGAGGATCAGGAAAAGACGTGAGACAGGACATGGCTGAGGGCCCAGGTCATGCGACCTTCTAATTCTTCTACATCAGTGTTTCCCCACCTTGTCCACAGGGACCGTCAGACGGTCCACATTTTTGCTTCCTCTCAGCTCTCTGCCAGACAGTCCACATTTTTGCTCCCTTCCAACTCCCTGAGAAATAAATGCTCTGTATCGTAGGTGCTGAATGAGGTGGTCGTGGACAGAGGCCCCTCCTCCTACCTCTCCAATGTGGACCTCTTTCTTGATGGTCACCAGATCACCACCGTGCAGGGAGATGGTAAGAGCTCGTGCCCAGTGGGCAGGCCGGATATGGGCTTTGTCAGTCACCGGGAAATTCTCTACTGCGACCTACGGTGCCCTGCAAAAGTATCAAATGCCCCTACAAATGGTCATGTTTGCCTGAATTACAAATTGTGCATACTCATATTCTTGCTGTTGGTATTTTTCTTGCAAACTTACAGGTTCTCAGTAAATTTCAAAAGCCAAAATCAAGTATTTGTCAGCAAATGTTTTATAGAAATTTGAAATTCTGTAAAATGCTGCTTGCATAAGTATTTAACCCTGCCCCATGAGTATTTTGTAGTCACCTTTTGCTGCAATAACAGTTTTTGGGGTAAATAGCTACCAGCTTTCTGCACTGTTCAGGATTGATTTTTGCCCATTTTCATGGTAGACATTCTCCAGGTCACTGTCAGTAGTTAACTGCAATATTCAAAGAAAGTTCTCTATAGGACTTGGACCTGGACTTTGACTTGGCCGCTGTAAAACATTCACCTTTTTGGTGTTCAATCACTATCATGCCTGTATTACTTTGGTCTTATGCTTAGGATCATTAACCTGCTGAAAGGTAAACTTTTTCTCAAGCTCCAGTTTGTTTTTTTTGCAGATTGATGCAGGTTTTCTTGTAATGCCTCCCTGCATTTTACTCCATCCATTGTCCCTTCAGTTGTGACAAGATGCCCCGCCCTGAAAAGTACGCCCTTAGCATGGCATGTCCAACCTTTTCCCATATTTTTTTGTGCCCTATTCTGAATTTATGACATTCAGTTGCTTCATCTCTAACTCCCTTACAGTGCTCTTTACCTATATAATGCATGCTGACAGTCTTGCCAGTGATAATTGTGGGAGGGGGGGTTATCTCAGGTGGAGGCCAACTGTAAGGCAACTGTGTCCTTCATCAGGAAACATTTTCCATCTGTGTCTTTTTCCTCTTTCATCCGGGGCTTCCAGAGCACCGGGGTTCAAAACTCATGCAGCATTTATCTGTTTCTGATTTTGACCTGCTGACAAAAAATTGATTTTGACTTTGAATTAACTGTGAGAGACTCATCTCTCCCCTGTAAGTCATCACAAAAGTAATCTTGTAAATGGGCACCTATCACAGAATTAAACAGTTGCAAAAAAATTTAAAAATTGCTTCCAGATTGTCTGTAGGCCTTGACTACATTCTGCTTCTTGCTTTCACTCTGCTTTGCCTGTGGTAAATTAGCATTAAAAGTACATATTGCAGGTGTGGCTTAATTTGATTAACAAACAGTGCTCTCTGCTGCAAGTGCTGCTGTTGTAATAGCTATGGCTGTTATTGGAGGAGGCTTAGTCACATGACTCTCTCTCTGTCCCTCCTTGCAGGTGTGATTGTTTCCACGCCCACAGGAAGCACAGCCTATGCAGTGGCTGCAGGTGCCTCCATGATCCACCCTAACGTCCCAGCTATCATGATCACGCCCATCTGTCCCCACTCCCTTTCATTCCGTCCAATCGTAGTGCCTGCAGGGGTGGAGCTTAAGGTAGGCCTTGGTACGAGGGGGGTGTGTCTCTCCAACATCTGCTTTGTTATCCTCAATAACGGAATAAACTTCTGACAGTACAGAGGCGGCTCTCTAAAAACCCTAAATTGTTTTGCAACTGATAGACAGTCTTTCATGAGCAGTACTTCTTTTTTTTTTTTTTTTTTTTTTTTTTTTTTTTTTATAGCCACATGCATTGTTTTTGCTTTCTGGGTGTCAGTAGTATAGGACGTGTTGTGGTGATTTCACTCCAGGCGCCTGTTTCATGAAGCGAGATTTGTTGGTTAGCTAGATAACTTGGAGGTAGCCTGGGTTTTTGTGAATGAAGACAACGCCCATTTGAACTGGGCTACTGTCTGACAAGTAGTCTGGGCTACTGTCTAAGTCTGACAAGTTATCCAGCTAAGTAAGAAATCCAGCACATAGCCAGCTAACTTCCAGCTTACTGCCCTTGACTCCTCAGATCATGCTCTCCCCTGATGCCCGAAACACAGCGTGGGTCTCGCTGGATGGGCGGAAGAGGCAGGAAATCAGTCACAGTGATAGGTATGTTGCTCAACTTACTGCAGGACAGGCCAGGCACTTGCAGTCAAGAGTTTTTGCAAACTTTACGGCGTGTGGAAGCCCTGTGGTGCGCACAGCTTTCGTTATGTGGCTCCTCTAGTTCAACAAGTAGGGGGCTGCGCTAATGATGCAAGGGTCTAAATGCCAGGAAGCATGCATAAATTGTAAGCCTTCCTTCTATTGTTGCTTTGGATAAATGCCTCAAATAAATGTGATGCAACTAGTGTAATTTTAAAAATGGCTGCAGTCAGACTTGGCTGTTCACCTAACATTTATGTAGATGGAAAGTTCAAGCTCCATTTTGGGTGTCCTTAAAGCAGCATGTCCTGGTCTGGTCCATGAGGACCCCCAGACAGCTGGGAGGGAGCATAAATGTGGACCGTCTGGAGGTCCTGAGGACCTGGCTGGGAAACACTGCCTTACAGGAAGAGGAATGAGTTCTTTATAATGCAGCTGTAAAGTATAGAATGTAGGTTACTGCTTACCCATTTGCAGAAAGGAAACCTGACTAAGAGGCTGGAATGGCTGCTTGTGATTTTATATACATCTCTATACGTCTGTCTTCTGGACTGACTGACTGCCATGTCTTGTCTCCAAATCCCAGCATCACCATCACCACCTCCTGCTTCCCAGTCCCCTCCATCTGCTTCCGGGACCCCGTCAACGACTGGTTTGAAAGCCTGGCTCAGTGTCTGCACTGGAACGTGAGGAAGAGGCAGAATAACTTAAGTTCTGAGGAGGAGGAAGAGGAGTGTTAAGAATGGGGGGGGTTGCGAGCACTTTGTGAAAATTCCTGGCCCCCGGGGGATTTTGTGGGGTGTGATCGGGATTCCTCTTGGCACTTTGTAAAGCTCTGTGTGGATTCTACCAGCTCTTCGGGGTTTTAACGATCCTGGTGGAGCTGTAGCTACAGAATCACATCAAAGAACTTTCTCAAGGTATTGCTAGGCAACACACTTTAACTTGTTGTACCCTTCTTCAAAGAGGCAAAAACAAGTGTTGGGGAGCAGCTGAAATTGGCATCCCTCTTTGGCAATAAAAAAATAGGTGCCTTATGATGTACGAATATTAAAACAAGTGTAAATGGACTGTTAGTAACATTGTAATTAACAGAGAATACGATGTAATGAGACATATCAGCCTGACATTGGAATAAGAGAGCAGTTTATAGAAATGGTCATTCTGCGAAACTTGATGACAGTTGACAGTTCTGTAGTTTCTTTTTTTAAAAAAATCCATACTTTTTGTCAGGTGTTCTTCATTAATGGCAAATGACATCCATCAAGTGTATGTAAGTGTGTGTTTGGCCTCTTGAGAGCTTGCAGTAAATGAAGGCATGTTCGTCACAGGTCACCCACCAGTGAAATGTTTGCCAGGTCGGCTCCAGCTTGTGTGACCATCATTGTGTTTATTATTACTATTATTATTTTTTTTTTTTCTTCAAATTGCTGTTGGGTTTCACAGATATTTTTGTGCAGTATTCTTTTTTTTACATTGGAAAGCTTTTTCCTTTATAAGTTTGAGTTCTGTGGCTGTTTGCAGGGGCTCACCAATCTGTGTATTGGCCAGATAGAGATGAATCACGCATCCACGCTGAATTGGGGGCCAATGCTCTGAGCAGTGTTTTTCAAAATGTTCTTCCTTTGATGACTACGTGGTAGCATTCTCTCAGTACACGTCCTTCAGTACTAACAAGAGCATCTGTCACGCTTTATGATGGCTAAGTGGTAGTATTCTATTGGTATTCCTCCTCGAGTACTCCTGAGAGCATCTGTCACGCTTTATGATGGCTAAGTGGCAGTATTCTCTCGGTATTCCTCCTCGAGTACTCCCGAGAGCATCTGTCTTGCATTATGATGACTAAATGGAAGTTTTTTCCCTGTATTCCTCCTCGAGTACTACTTAAGAGCATCTGTCACGCTTTATGATGGCTAAGTGGCAGTATTCTCTCGGTATTCCTCCTCGAGTACTACTGAGAGCGTCTGTCACGCTTTATGGTGGCTAAGTGGCAGTATTCTCTCGGTATTCCTCCATGAGTACTTCTGCCGATTCTCCTCCTCTAGCACTACTGAGAGCATCTGTCAGGGTCAGCTGATGCTGTGGAGGCGGGCTCAGACGGGAGAGGTGTTCAAAGTCTTAGGAATCCAGTCTTGACATACTACTTACGCATTACTAAACTGATCTCGCAGTCTGAGTGTTTCCTAACTGATGCCAACTTCCATGACGTTTCTGGTGTATTTTAAATGTGGGGTGTTTGTCAGTATGTTGCATATAGATCAACAGTGAATATGACATGCCAGCTTCCTCTCTACGCCAGTTTACCAACCTACCAGCCACCCAGGTTAAACACCATGTCCTCACCCAGCGTGTGCCACACACACACACACACACACACATGCGCACACGAGGGGATGAGCACTGTTTCTGGCATTCATGTGTGTGTGTGATTTTGTCTGAATGTGATTTTTATTTCCACTGTTAGTCATGAAGTTCTTTGGAGTAACATTTTACCTAAAATGATAAACTTTTATTGATAGCTGCCTTTGTTTACAAATGACTGGCATTTTAGTCCCAGTGTACAGCATTGTAGCTGTACATAGCTGGACGTGTTCCTGCGTAGGACTCCCTGTCTGGAAGGTAGATACTCGAATTTACATATGTGTATACCGCCCTCCCCCCCCGGCTTTGCTTGACCAGTCGTCTTTATCTGTAGTCTTTAATCGGTGGATAAGGCTTGTAAAATAATTGTCTTCTAGAAAACGTTTGCTGATTAACTTTTTGGGTTTACACATTTTGTACAAAAGATTTAAATGATCATTCCTTGATTGAGATCTGCCCATTCCTACTGAGGTGCAAACATTCTGGATAACAAGATTGAATTTAATCGTAAGGTTTTTCTCCATTGTGAGATGGCTGTGTATGTTTTTATATAAAATAGTACGGCATATATTTAAAAAAATCTTGGTCGATTTTATTTAATTTTTTGGTCTTTATGGTCTTTTTTTATTTTGTGCCCCTTGCTAGAATTTTCTAATTGTTACATTCGTACTGAAAATACAGATTGCTGTTTTTCAAGGCATTTTAATAAAACTGTATTAAACCAAAAATTTTAGTTTGATTGGTCAAGATTATTTGAAATATTGCGGTTTTTGACTTTGTAAAACTGCAGCTTGCTGAATTCCAGTTTACTGTTTCTTACAACTTAAGAAAAGCTCATTTTTGACAGCATATTCGTTCGCTGGTATGAGCACAACACTGCCTGGGCCTGCGTTGCCACTGCCTCTGCCTCTGTGGACTCTAAAGCTTATGCTGCATATTGTCACAGCATAACACAACCTTCTGGCATCTCTTTCATGAAGCATGGCACACAGTCGGATGCCGATCTCTCACAGGGTGCACAAATAACATTATTTAGGCGTAAACCATTCCTTTGGCCTGCGGGAGGTTTATTACATTATGGGAACACATGCAGACTGCATGCCATACTCGTGTGTAATAGTGTTAATTATAGAAGCTCCGTACAGTCATGATACTAGTGAGCTGGCGCATATGTTGATCCATGGTCCCTAAAAGTGAAGCTAAATCTTATATTTGAATCCCAAGAGGGAAACTGGTGCCCACCTTTGCTTGGGAAGATGTGAAATCATCTGCAAATCATTGAAGTACTGGGCCGTAACAAACACCTGTTCATGTGCTAGGCAGATCTAAGACTTGCTTTATTAGCCAGTGGCTGCCAGGTCTCCAAGGTGACCTGCAGGAAGGGAGCTTACAATTTAACAATCTTCCTACTTTTTCATGGTTACTTTGCTTAGATCCTGTGTTGAACAAGCAGTCCTAAGAAGGATGGTTCTACTGAAGAACAGACTCCTCCCGGCCCTTGAACCAGAGCCCTGTCAGTAGGGTTCTCATTCTCATCCAGTGCACCTGGTTGTCAGTGGCTACATGACTTGCTGCTTTTTTTGCTCGACTAATTGCTTTATTGGAATGTAAGTCGCCTCACCTGCTCATTAAGCTGTTGGTCAGCTGCTATTTAAGGGGTAGTTCACCCCAAAACTGAAAAAGATTTGTTTTAGAGGAGCATTAGTGCTGCACAGGAGACTGGAGCATGAGCACCTTGGCAAGACTGCTGTGGAGTTTGGTAGAAGACAATTCTTCCTGCATTAAACTGCTCACTACACAATCAGTGGATTATCTTCAGGAACCGGGTCATAATCTCTGGTAAGAAACATTGCTGTTGGATTCTTGAGATATATTTTTCTGGTGCTTTAACCACCACAGAAATAATGTCATTCACCTCCATTATTTTCGAAAGAAGCCCAACAATTCTATAGCCGACACCTCCAAAACTAGGCAACTCCCCGCAGAACAACTTAGACGGATAGATAGTACTAACGCCCCTCTAAAACACACCTTTTTCAGTTTTGGGTTGAAAGGACCCTTTAAAATGTTCTTTGAAACCCAAAGGGTCATAGTCTTGGAGTCCAGCTTGACCGTCACCTGAACTCTGGCTTCCACAGCCTTCTGTCACATTTCCTCTGACTGGTTTTGAAAAAGGACCAATCAGGACATAAGAATGAGGAAGTTAAACTTGACTTATGTTCTGGAAAAACTTGTTGAGCCACAGATGGATGTCGCAGAGCTCCACTACAGGGTAACGCAAGAAACTTCACAGCTGTTTGATCTGCCCACATTTTATTATGTAAGTGGGCAATCCAGCAACGAGAATCTAAAAGGCTCACAGCAATCCTTTAAAAACTCTTTTAGTTACTTTCAAAGAGACTCACACAAGTGACATTTATTTTACTTTTATTACATATGGCAATCGCTTCACATTCATTTTAAATTTATCAAGTGTTAGAAAACAAGGAAACCATGAAAAAACAGCCGAAGGCCTTTAATCTGTCAGATTAAATACACACTTTGCATGAAAAACACATGGAGTGACAGTGCAAGGACCAGCTCTGACGGTACTTTTTAAATTACGTTAATATAGAAAGGTTATGTGTAAATATAAAAATATACTAGCAATGTTAAGCAATATAAAATTAAGCTCTGTTTTAGTTTGTAGTAGGAACTCTGTTCAAAATGGACACCCATTCCAGTTCATTTGACAGAAAATGCCAAATTATTTCATATCTCTGGTTTCCCTCCCAGAGTCACTTTCATAGTGTCATCAGCTAGCTGGAAAAAAACAGTAACCAGTGCATTGGTTCTCTGAATGAGAGAATGCTTAAAAATATTCTCGGCAAATGAAATGGACAGGAACCCACCATGTGCTGCATATTAACGCTATTAAAAAGGCACATAAAACAGACACTTCAAAAGAAAAATAGTCTTGTAAAAAATCATCTAAGAGGCAGGGAGAGATTATTGTCTTGGCATTTAAGATATTAAGATATGCATGTAAGCTGATTAATGACTCAAGCTTATAAAACTGATACCTCATGATAACGGCATTCTACATGCAATACTACTGAAAATGGCCCAACATTCAGATTAATGGTATTTGCTCCCTTGTAAGTGCAGTGTGCATATTAATGTAAATTATTTTTTATTTAATCATCATAACCACTCTTCCCATTTTAGTAGCATATAGAATACCGTTACCAACACCAGAGACATAAAAATGTGCGATAAAAAAATCATTTAAAAATACAAATAGTATCAAAATACCCAATCAACAGTAATAATTGTAGTACAAATCCTGACATGACAGCTTCTACTAATCCATCCCAAACTTTGCCCTGGTCATTTTCACAGTCCAGTCAGATGTTTACTCCTGGGGTGATGCAAACACTGAAACGTAAAAACAAATACTATTATATTCTCGTTGGCTATAGGGCCGAGCTTAGGTACCCTTAAAAGTATAATAAAACCCCCATTTGACATTCAATTTCAACTGGTTAAAGGGACCATAAGCCTGAATCATTTTACAATGAACTTATCAATATACTGCGAGGCATTATGGGCCACGACTGCACCCCACCTCAAAGAATAATCTGTGACACGGGAAACTAGTGATGGACGAAATGTTGCTTCATGAACCATTTGCTGTATTTTTTTGTCCCCACTAGATGGTGCTGTAAAGGGTTCAAAGCATGCTCCAAAGCAAACCAAAAGCACCATCTAGTGGGGTCAAAAAATACAGCAGATGGTTCATGAAGGACTCACTGCAGGCGACACTTACTCCGCTCCCTCAGGCCCTGACCGAAGCTGCGGTAGAGGCGGAACAGCGACCCAAACAGAACCACTTTGATCAGAACTGATATCAGGGAGCAAGTGATGGTGGCGGCCTCCAGGGCATACGATTTCTCATTTCCCCACCCCACGATGATCTGTGTACAGATTAGCACAGGTCATGGCAGTCAGATACACGTGAGCAACGGTGAAGCCAACCAGCACCCTGAGCACAGCCCATTCATTTTACGTGTATTAATGTAAAGCTGCACACTCTCTACATGGAAACTAATAATACATACAGTGATGAGTCTTAGAACACTTGCGCACATTTAGCGTAAAACACCAAACATTTGTGTTTAATATCCCTTTGGGAGCCAGTGACTACAATCGCAATTAACATCAAATTGGCAAGAACAGAACTGAACGAGTCGGTCAAAAAAACTGACACTTAATAAAAAGAAAACGTCTGTGTAGATACATGCAGATGCATTCAGCATTGCTTGCCAAAGGAATTTTGTTATGAAACCAATAAATTTGCAACATTATTACAGAATTAAGCAAGAGTCCCAAGACTTTCTGTGAGCGCTGTGTACGAGTATGCAACAGCCTAGGAGAGAGCTTAATATGGGCGGGAGGGGACACAACTTAAGAATGAAAGCAAATTAAATTCTGGGGAGGACATGCCCCCAACCCAGTTTCTGTGGGCATCCACTTAAGGCATTTATTACTGCTGTACTTTCAATTTATACGGTATTACTGCCAAAAAGTGTCAATGTATATATGGGGAATATATATGGTACACATGAGAAGCTGAAAATCACTGTATAAAAGACAGCTAATGACAAAGGGATGTCACCTCACCGTGTACAGAAGGTAAATGAAATAAGCAAGTTCTGGCAGGTTCTGCAGGACGAAAATCCACACCAGGCGCTTCTTTTCTTTTAATACCTAAAAAATGAAACAGACATACATTTTTGACTGGAAATTGGCGTCTCTGGACTGCCCTAGCATCCTCTCCAATACTGTACTACAAACCAATAAGGTATACCAAGCACCAAAGCATCATTATGCAAGCACTGCTATGGAGTCTGTAATGAACCCAGAATTTCATTTTAGCATGCGGTCACCACCTTCACTGCACTGGAACGCTGCCGTTTGTTTTTATTGAGAGGAAAGGCTGCCCCCTGCTGACCAACCAAGATCTCTTTCCACAGCAAGTTTCCCTTTTCTGTCCTGAAGGTCTCACAAGCTCAAATAAGCTGCCACTACATCTCCCTGGATAGGTGAAAGAGGCTTCTTTGAACTAGACTCACACCACATGCACACAGTAGCACAGAGTCACGCACCGCTATGGCCCCAACCACCGCGGTCAGGAAGGCCCAGAAGATTCCAAAGCCCAGGATGATGCTGTGGGAATAGGACACGCTGATGCCCGCCGTCATGATCAGGATGCAGAGGCACAGCTGAGGGGAAAGACAGGCCCTTTACACCCCAAGCACAACACAGCTGGATTTGCATCAAATTAATGTCCTTTTAGCAATCTAGCATGTTTCAAAGGAGAACTGACATTAGTGAAAGTAACAAAGCTTAGAACACAGATCAGCTTAGAACACAGATCACCTTAAATAAAAATCAGATTCAAAGTGATGAACTTTATTTATTCTGATGTTAATTCTTTGTTTTTCTTGGCAAGTTCCTAATTTCAAAGAAACTGGTAAAGTACAGTACCACATCCTAACCTATGTTTCCACCTGCTAGGCAAATAGGTCAATGGATAACTACACAGTGGCAGCAGAGGAGACTGGGGGCATACTTGGGCTTGGAGGTCAAAGGTCACCATGGAGAAGCAGAGGTTGAGAAGGAAGTACTGCTCTTGCAAGCTCTCCAGAGCGCCACCCACACGGAAAGCCATCATGTTGGGCATCTGGATGAGGAGCGAGCCGCAGATGAGGTGTACCAACCCCAGGGACAGGATGCACACAAACCGAGCCTGCAAGACCCACACATTCCTTGACTGTATTTTTTGTTATTACATCTGTTTAATTCAGCTCACAACTCAAGATGACTCACAGCTTCTCATGGTAAAAAGGTTATTCTGATACAGTACAAAAACTTCCTCAAGTATCTAAAGGCTTAAATGCAATGCACAAGCAAAAATGCATCAGATGACTACAGAAAAAAAACATATCCTTCAACATTCTGCAGACACCAGAACAATATCTGCCATAGAATCAATAACATTCATTTAAACAGATTCAATAACCAATGAGGAAATCCACATGCAAGGACAAAAATGGCTAGTTGAAAACTAACTATTAGAAAAATAAGAAACTGTTTAAAGAACTCAAATTGTATTAACGAGTAACGTTATCACAAGGACGGAATGTCAGGCTGGGTACCTGATTTAGGGGGTCAAACACACAACATCCTGATTACAAGCCTGTTTCCCTAAACTGCTGAACCACAGCAAAGGCACAGCTCGGATATGGAACGATGTGGTTATTGGTTCAAAACCTCAGCAAGGTGAAATGCCACTGCTCCTTTGAGGAATATACACTACCCACTTTGCTGCCAAATGAAATAACCAGTATCACGGAAGAGCAAAGCCCATGGGGGCATCCAGGGCTCCCAGTAAACACGCAACGCACCAGAATGGTGACCCTCTCCTCACTGGTGAGAACGATGAAGTTGACCACTGAGCGGATCATCAGCAGCAGCACGCAGAACACGAACACGATGAGTTCCTGCCGGTTCTCCTGAAGCACCCCCCGTGTGATGTAATACACACAGAAAGCTGCAGGGCAAAGTAAGCAGGCATTAGGGGTGGGGTGGGGTTAGGGTGAGAGGCCAAACGCAACAAAACGGTAAAGACCCAACAATTGCCATCTTCCGGAAAGTTGCTTAAATGTGCTCGCAAGTTTGCTCCATGCAAGATCCTTCTCAAAAGGAGTGTTACAACAAACCTGAATTAACCAGGAAGATGTAAAAAACATAAAAATGTGTAAATGTGGCAAACAAAAAAGGAACTTATTACACAACTTTGGAAACATGAATCATTTAACAATCTGACGACTTACCAGTAAATCTAACCCATTTCATGAAATTGCGCATTAAAATCAGTACAATTTCAGTCTAAATTGAAAAGCTTCCAAATCTTTGTCCATCAAGGATCACTGATGGATCAATACAAGTACAAATATGTTCCACTTACTAATTCCCACAAGCTGTATGAGAGAAACTGTGAAATCCTCCTCGTGGCTGTATGTCTCTCGGCTTTCATTATAGATGTTATACACAGTGAGACCAAAAATCGCCAGCAGAGACACAATAGTGAAACAGTAATAGAGTTTAACCAGGCAGGAAAGTTCAGACCAGGATTTTATCTGAAGGAAGAACAGAAAGAGTTTCATATCAATTTTAAATGCTCCTGTTTCTGAGTCAGCGGATCAATCATGATCTCATAAAATTAACTGAAAACCAAGGAAGTAATAGGCCTAGTTTTCATAACACTGAATTTAACCCAAGACACTACAATATAAAGCAAACAAACATTGCTTTAGATTAAATAAAGCCGGGATCGCAGGGCAAAGCGGGGTTCACAGCCAAGCACGGCGCAATTGGATGGGCTTTAAGCTGACAATGAAAGTACAAGAACTGCGAAATAACTTATTTAACCCGCAGGCCTACTGATACTTTATTGGTCAAATCAGGTTCGCCATTGGAATCTGTAAATATGTATCTGTATGTATTTGTAGGGGCCTGGAGTGCAGTGGGTCATACGCACCGGGCCGCAGGGTGTCGGGATGAGCTCCTGGTGTCTCGGCCGTAAGTTTGGAGACAGCAAATCGGCCCCCGCTTGGTTCCGGTCCGGCAGCAGCGGACTGTATTACGGGACATGGTGGATATTTTACCGGCTTAAAACAAAAGCTGTGTCTGTGCAATTGCTTATTTCTAGTAACGTAGTTTCTCAGCGTCCACGAATGTGAATAAATGTCCCCTTCAAAATTATGCAATTAGACTAGATTTCCATCTCATTCCTGGAACCTTGGATTAGACATTAATTATGCTTACCATTACAAACATGACTGGAGGACCAGTAACAATGCTGTAATGAACGAATGAAAGAGGCTGAATTAATCTGTATGGGGATCGCCTTCCGAAACATGCGAGGCTCGGATCGATGGGGTTTACCAGTCAGACCAGCTATATCTGTCACTGCTACAGGAACTACTAAGGCTGTCCCAGTCGATAGGTGTTATACCGGATTCGGGTAAGTTTTTCCCGAAAGACACGTTTTATTGCGCCACACCTTTCACACCACAATCAAACCAATTACGCAGATTAAGACAATTATACTGCATCCAGTTACGGGAATCGGCTTTGTCATCAGTAGCTGCATGGTTCAGTGACCAAATGAACCCGGTAAAACGCGTATATATTCACATATTTTATGGTGGAAAAGCAGCAGTAAGCCTTCGTGTAGACTAACCAGCTGACTAGTTAACATACACATCCAAACAAACCCCCCCCCCCGGGCCATTACTGTGAAGAATAATGTAATTCGTCGGAGTGCCGGTTACACTTCCTCGGTAAAGGCTACCGGACCGCATCCCCTTTCGGGCTCCTTAATGCGCTTTGTGGCTGTAATCCGTCCAGGATTTATATGCACTTGTGAAAACTAAGCACTAGTGTCGGTTATTAAGTTGCCAAATAGGTCGACTTTTCAGGTTATGTCAAGTGAAATGCCTTTTATATGTGCGTTTTGAGTCATGTCTTTGGTCTCTTTTTATGCAGATACAAAACTGTTTCTCCGTGCATGATCGAATTAGTTACATCGCTTAGCTATTCAGTTATCTAGCTAGTTAAGCATACTCACCCGTTGTCGTCCATTTTCTAAGAAAATTCACTGGATACTTCCGTACATATCGTATGATGTCGACAGACTGTACAGAACTTATTACATGAGCGAGACTGGAGGAAAAGTAAAACTACAATCAAACAAGTATTCCTCCACTGCTTTCTTATTTAAACGAGTCCATTCCATAAATACCAACGCAGCGAGAGTCAGAAATTCATCTTAAGTCTACGAAACGTAAAGTTACGTAGCCTACGTAGAGCGTTGTTGTGTTTCTGTAGAATACTGCTGCGTAGACTGCGGAAGACCTCCATAATTTCGGAGGTGAAAATTGCGCGATGTGCGTACGGCATGGTTTTCCAAAGCTTAAGGTTGCGTAGAAGGCGTGTAATCAGATTTTTTTTTCTCTCAGGGGCGTAAAGTTCCGTAGAATGCGTAGGACCTGTTTCATGGTCTGGTTGTCACTGGCAGAATGGTTTAGCAATACCCTGGTAAAACATCTTCATAAAAACAACAGCTTACAAATGCAGTTGTAACAACACCCTTAGCGTTTCTACTATGTCCGCTTCCACTGCCTCCCACTCATTATTATTTTGCCCGTTTTTTTGGCAGCTTTGGTAATACATGTACGTTAATTGGAACAGCGCCATCCATCTTCCAGCAACTTATCCTGGTCAGGGTTGCAGGGTGGAGGGTAGGAGTTTGTGCTTATCTTAGGCAACACAGGCTGAAGGCTGAGGTGCACCCAACACACCAGGATCCCAGTCCATCACAGGCACAACATTAATACACGAAACCATTGAATACAGCAATATAGAGAATCTGCTAGAGATGCTAGTTAGCCTAACTGCTTATCTCTGGACGGCAAGAGGAAACTTGAGCGCCCAGAGGGATATTTAAACTCCACGCTCCCAGAGCGGAAATGAGATTTTAACTCCAAAACCAGGGAGGTGTAAAGTAACTGAGCCATCCTACAGCAAAACAGCAACAGTATTTTTAAGGATAACAAATATGAATTAATAAGGTTGTAATTGTCCCTATCCTGACCTTAATCCGAGGTATACTTTATGCTTATACTTCACCAGTAATTACTCATTCTCCAAATGTCACCATTCAGTTGGTCTCGATGTGTTTGGTGGTGAATTAGTGAGTAGTAGGTTACGGATTTGTGTCCAAAAGATCGTGGATTTGAACCCCAATGATGGCAGATTAACCATATCATCGACTGCCTGCAATACAGTTGCGTGCCACTGCGGGGCGCCCATGTTTCGACGAAACAGGTGAACAGGCAGGTTTTGGAATAGAGACACAATTACATACAGTTCTTAATAAATTAATACAGTGAATGCGACAATGACTACTACACTTTATTACACATGTAAAACATTCTATTTAACTCTTCGTAGCTTGGGGAAAACAATAAAACTGCTTGCTTGAAATTAAACAGTCTTCTCACAAGTACCTGCAGGACAGTGTTTACAGCACACATACATGTATTTACAAAAGCAATTGTTTAATTTGTGCCAAGACTTTATGTGATATGAAAGTGTCGTAGAATATTACACGTGCATTTTGTAAATGCTGTTAGAGCAGGGAATATGAATTCAGTTGTGACTGCAATCAAAACTTTGCTGTTATGCCACTGAATTTTTTTTCCGGCAAGGTTTGTACAGTGGACCCTTGAGTTATGACTGGCCTGACATACAAACAACATGGGTTACGACCAAAATTTTAGTTTTGACCTACGACCAAAGTCTTGAGTTACGACCCGAATGCCAGTCGAGGCCAAAACGTGTATCCGCTTGTGCGGTTGTGAACAAAGAGCCGAAATGGCCGAGAGGCGCCCGAAAGCATCAGTCTGAGCCCAGATACACCTGTTTGTTTGCGTCATTTCGGTCAGTGCAGTGCTTTATATAATTAATTTCACTAATTGCTATCAAAATGGCACCAAAGAAGGTAAGGGAGAAGGTAAAGAATGCAATCACTATCGAAACGAAGAAGGAAATTGTGCAGAAATATGACAGTGGCCTTCGTGTGCCTACACACTGTCACCACATGAGGCTGGGCATTGTCCTGCACCAAGAAGAAGCCATGGCCCATGGCACCAGCGTATGGTATGGCAGTGGGTCTAAGGATCTCATCCCAGTATCTAACAGAAGTCAGGGTACGATTGGCCAGCCCGTGGAGGTTAGTGCTGCCCTCCAAAAATATGCCTCCCAAGACCATCACCATTACCCACCAATCAAGCCAATGGTGAACTTGCCAGTTCAGGTGGTCTCTGGCGAATTCCAATCAAGCTGCATGGTGCAGGGCTGTGAGAGCAGGTCCCACTAGTGGCCATTGGTTCTTCCTGCCACCCTAATAGAATATATTTCCAGCACTTCGGTCAGAAATATGCAAATGAGCTGGAGGTGGTCTCAGTCAGTGCTCCTCCTGTTTCTCCTCACACAAAGAGGCAGACAGCGGTCTTGCTGCTGGGTGGTTGCCCTTCTGCGGCCCTGTCCAGCTCTTCTCATGTAAAGATCTGTCTCCTGGTATCTCCTCCACACTCTTGAGACTGTGCTGGGAGACCCAGCAAACCTTCTTGCAATGACACCTATGGATGTGCCACCCGGGATGACCTGGCATCCTGGAGGCCAGGCAGCGTCTTTCCCCCCTGAAACAGCTCAGGAAGTTTCGGGTGTCTCCAGGGATTCTTGGGACGTCTTTCTCCGGTGCTGTGGAAAATGTCCTGACCCAGAACATCACATCCTGATACAGAAACAGCTGTATACAGGACATTAAGGGACTACAGAGAGTGATTCGGGCAGCAGAGCGCTGCACCAGATCTTCTCTACCGTCTATGCAGGACATTTATACCAGGAGATGCCAGAGCAGAGCAATCAGGATCATCAGAGACTCGTCTCATCTGAGTAACTGTCTGTTTGAGCTGCTGAAATCAGGCAGGCGCTTTAGGAGCATTACATCAAAAACAGAGACACTTATGGGAAGCTTCTATCCTCATGCCATAAGACTTCATAATAGAATAGAATAGAATAAACCTTTATTATCCCACGAATGAGAAATTTAGGTGTTACAGAGCTCTTATACAAAAGTAATGTAGAACAACAAGAGCAGGTAGGTCAGTTGTCT
>JAOYFF010000106.1:346125-369791 GCA_025773925.1 Cryptomyrus ogoouensis | reverse complement strand
TTGAGGTGAACACCCAGGTATTTGTACTCCTCCACCGTTTCAATGTCCAGACCCTGGATGTTCACCGGTGTAGTAGGAGAAGACTTCTTGCTGAAGTCAGTCACCAGTTCCTTTGTCTTGCTGACATTCATACGAAGATGGTTCCGTTCACACCAGCTGACAAAGCGATTGATGACCCCCCTGTATTCCAGTTCGTTCCCCTCTGACACCCGACCAACAATGGCAGTGTCGTCTGAAAACTTCTGTAGATGGCAAGTGTCCGTGTTGTAACTGAAGTCCGCAGTGTAAAGGGTGATGAGAAAAGGGGCGAGTACTGTTCCTTGTGGGGCCCCTGTGCTACAGACTACCACCTCAGACACAACGTCCCGGAGTCTCACATACTGGGGTCTCCTGGTGAGGTAGTCCATAATCCACGCGGACAACTGATGGTCCACTCCCGCTCCCTCTAACTTCCCCCTCAGCACTGAGGGTTGGATAGTGTTGAAGGCACTGGAGAAGTCAAAAGAACATGACTCTCACAGTGCTCCTAGCCGTCTCCAGGTGAGAGAAGGCCAGATGCAGCAGGTAGATGACAGCATCATCCACCCCGATGTTCGGCTGGTAGGCAAATTGCAGCGGGTCCAGATCCCTCCTGACTAGCGGGCGAAGGTGCTGAAGTACAATCCTCTCCATGGTCTTCATCAGGTGTGAAGTCAGGGCAACAGGTCTGAAGTGGTTCAGCTCCTTGGGGTGCGTTGTCTTTGGGACCGGCACCACGCAGGACGTCTTCCACAGAATGGGGACCCTCTCCAGACTGAGACTGAGGTTAAAGATGTATGTGATGACCTGGCACAGTTGACCTGCGCAGTCCCTCAACAGTCTGGAGCTGATTCCATCTGGACCCGTGGCCTTCCTGGTTTTCATCTTCATCAGCTGACTCCGCACCTGGTCAGTTGTGATGGAAAGGCCGCAGTGTAGGTTGTGGGTGGGTGACTCCTGATGAAAGGCATGAGGGGGAGGGGCAGTAGAGTCGTTGGGGGACAATCAGGACATGACACCACTACATCCTTAACATACACAACCTATGTAAACAATGGCTACCTGTCACCAACCAGCTATTTTAACAATCTGTAAATTTCATATCCATCTTTGCATATATTTATACTTATGTCACCTGCAACAAGACACACTGCACTTTAAATACATAGTTCTATCATATGCACATGTACAGTTTAAACCTTAAGAATATTTTCTATATTAGAACAAATGTTGACTTGATTCTTAATTCTATTTTTGATTTGCACAGTCTAAGGGTTGTTCAGGATGTAGCCCAAGCTAAAACCCTGGGTTCCTTTAAATCGTAGCTAGATAAGATTTTAACAACTCTAAGCTATTAGTTGAGTTCTCCCCAAATGAGCTTGTTGGGCCGAACGGCCTCCTCTCATCTGTAAATTTCTTATGTTCTTATGATACATTTCATTACATGTTGTACTTATATGACTCTGCATGTGACAAATAAAGGATCTTGAATCTTGAATCTCTTAAACAACCTGTGCAGCCTGAATGGGCTGCAGGTACCGCCTCATGCTACCAGTAGTGACAAGGGCACGAGTGAAATGAAAATGAGAGAAAAACGGACTGTGGTCACCACCGGCAACACCCCAGCGTGTGGTTCAGTGGGCTAAACCCCTCTAATCAGAAGGTCGCGGGTTCAAACCCAGCCTCAGCACATCTATAGATCCTTAAGTAAGGCCCTTAACCCCCAGCTCCCTGGGCACCTCAACAGATGGCTGCCCTTCACAGACAGCTCACTCCACAAAATAGAGCAAGTTGGGGGAGGCGTAAAGACAATTTCCCCACAGGGATCAATAAAAGTATCAATTATTATTGCTGTTACCCCTCTTGTCCACCTGTTGTTGCTTCCATATGCACCAAAGTAGGTGAAATTGAAGTTGTTTATATTTCCTACGTGGACATATTGGTATCCCAGAAGTTTAACTGACTTGGTGTTATACTGTGACGATTAGGTGTTCCCTTAATTTTTTGATCAATGAATTCCTACAGAACTGTGGTGCATTCCAAGTGGAAAAATATCATTTTCCTTACTTTTTAAATTGCAATGCAAGATGTTTATAACACCTTGCATTGCAAGATATATTATATGTTTCACATAAAATCGCTTACAAATTCAGATATAATTTTTATTGTTTATTTTTTTCACGCAGGTCGCATGAAATAGGTATCCACCCGTTCCTCATAATACGGGATCGTCCCGCATTGGAAAACTGCTGCGTCCCGTATTATAAGGGACGGGTGACATCCCAAGCATGAAAGGTTAAAATGAGGCCATTCTAAGAGAGATGTGGCCATCTGTGTTCCCATGTAATCTGAAGGCGGTGCAAAAGGGATGCATTTCGGTTTACTCGGCGTTTAAAATCTGAATGCCAATACAGGTGCAGTGCTGTCCCTCGCACTAACGTGCGTCATGCAGCATTTCTGCTGAATGTCGATGCGATAACTCGTGTGGAAACGGCACGCAGATATAGAGCTTTGCACTAGATTAATCGGTATAACTACGGTCCTCAACGATCGCGCTGCTATTTTAAGGTCTTCGATTAACAGCGGAATTGCGTGAGTTTCTAATCAGCTCAGATCAGCAAAGCCACGCCAACTTATTGTTTTCAACTCCGTGAAGGAAACTGAACATCCAGCTTCCTGTGAGTTTTTTCTTCCTTTTCTCTGCTCACAATGGCGTTTGAGATTCGCTCAATGGGAGCGGGGCGCTTTAGTGGCTGGTGAGGAATTGCATTGTGATTGTAACTCTGATGCATTCTTTTTAGTTTTATTTAACGAAAATTAACAGCTCAGCCGGATCTATTTAGTTCGATATTTTGAACTGTGCTTTTCCTAGCCATTGTGTACTATGTAGCATTGTGTATATATTGTACTGAGCATAAGCTTACGAGGTAACAGACCAGCGTTAGCCGACAGGTTCTCATAACTAGCTAACATAATTTTTGTTTTGCTTCATATTGTTACCAGTTTTTTGTAGGATTGTCAGGATGATGCTCAACAAACGAATATTAATGCAAGCAATGAAAAGTGAAATGAGGTGCTTGTGAAATGTGCGGTATAGTCCAGCAGGATCCTCAGTTTCGTCAGAGTATCATATAGATGCTGATGCACAGGATCATTCAGCATGTAGCAGATATTTGTCGTTTCTCAGGGGCAACATCTGGCCTCGATTTCAATGCCCGTCTTTTAAAATCGCTGTTTATTGCTCACCGCTGTGACGCACCTTTGAAATCTTCTACGAAGTATTTTTTACTTGCGCCTGTTATTGACTTTTCTAAATTTCACAGAGCTTCAAAGATTTTTTTTTTCTTTCGCTGAAGGCAGATCAATATATAGTCAAAGAGCTGATTGTGTTTTGGGGAGCAAGGTGCTGCCATGTCTCATGCCGGCCTCTCGGGTGGTCGGTGTCCCGCCGATGGCTTGGTTCACACACGAAAGCCCCCCTCTCCGTGGCTCCTGTTTGATGGCTTGCAATTCCTGCAGTTTTCGGCCGATGGAGGGGGCCATGCGTCTCGTGTGTCGTGCTTTTCCGTGTCATGCATGCAGAATCCCGCGTGGATCGGACTGTTTACCACTCGTTTAAACAAATGTAACTTTGTGTCAATAACATGGTTGTTGGCAGTTTAAAGTCCTTGTCTGTTCAGAGCTAACTTAGTCGATCTAGACGGACTCGAGGGCCGACATACAGCGCCCTCCATAACGTTTGGGACAATTTCAAATGAAACGATTCAGACTTGAGATTCAGAATTTTCCATTTTTAGCTCTGAAAGTCTTCGGTATTGCCTTAACAGTGTGTTTGAGATCGTAATCTTGTCGCAGGATGAACTGCCTTCCAGTGAGTTTAGAGGCATTGGAACTTGAGCAGATAAGATGTTTTTTACACATCTCAGAATTCTTTGTGTGACAGCCGTCAGCATTCACATCGTCAGTAAAGATAAATGCGCCTGTACCTGTGCAGCCAAACATGCCCAAGCAATACCCCCCCCCCCCCACACCACCAAAAGGGCAGTTGCTTTTCATCTCCACACTTTCCATATGCCATCACTCAGGTCTCCTCTGGTTTCCTTTATCCATAAGACCTTTTTCAAGAATTCTGCAGGCTCTTTTAAGTACTTTTTCCCAAACTGTAATCTGGTCATCCTGTGTTTGTGGCTAGCTAGTAGTTTGCATCTTGCAGTGTAGCCTCTGCATTTCTGTTCATGGAGTCTTCTGCGGATAGTCGTCTCTGACAGAGACACGGCTGCCTCCTGAAGATCGTTTCTGATCCGCTGGACGGCCGTCTGGGATTCCTCGGCCTACTGGTCCCTTTGTGATCACTGAGCTCACCAGTGCTTTCTTCCTTCATAATGATATTCCAGACAGTTGATTTTGTAATCCTAAGGTGTGACTGATGTCTATAATGGTTTTATTCTTGTTTTTCAGCCTCATAATAGCTTCTCTGACTTTCATTGGCACAACTTTTCTCATCATGTATCCGAATGGTAGAAGCCAGCCTAGGTATCTCATCCCTGCACTCATCAATCAATGAAACACACCAGAGCAATTAAGCATCTGTGAAACCAAATGTCCCGAACATTATGGGGCCCTGAATGGGTGGAATATGTAAGGAAAAGTGTTGTGTTCTACATGATGAACCTGAAATGTATGCAAGTAGCTTGAACACCTGGAATCTGCATTTTAATCACGTCTAAATTGTTTTTATCTTGAAATTATAAACTGTGGAACAGAGGGATAAATCGAGGAAAAATGTGTCTTTGTCCCAAACATTATGGAGGGCCCTGTAGCTGGCATCAGTTGTTTATGGTGGAGACAAGTGAAATACTCTTTGATGGGGAGATACCAGTGTTGCATAAACGTCTGTAGTCCAGGCAACAACACTGCATAAACTGAAGTCATGCGTTTAGATACACTCTGGAAACTCCCGAGATATCGGTGAGGTCAGCGGCTTTGGGGTGCGCTGCTCTGGGCACCGCCTCCGTCCCCTTACAGCTTGAGTGAAGCTCCTTTATTGTGGTCTGAAGCTCTGAATGTGAAGAAGCAGGTAACAGAAAAAGATCTGCAAAACCTGCAGACAGCGAAACCTTCGTGTTGGAGGATTCCATGTCTTGTCCTAAAATTGTGTAACATTGCTGTTTGCTTGTAATATGTTTCCTTTAAATCTATATTTATTAAGACTGCAGAAATTCAAGGTTAGTAATTTGCTCTGGAGTTTAAAAATATTGTAATTTGGACTTGGGTTTTACTAACCAGTGTTCTCTGCTGTGGTAAGAGTCGTGTGTGTGTGTGTGTGTGTGTGTGTGTGTGTGTGTGTGTGTGTATGTATATATATATATATATAAGCTCTCTCTACATTTTTTTCACAAGTTTTATTTGATGTGGACAAATCCAAGATATTGCACACGTTACAGTTGCTGACTGAGTCATGTGAAAGCTGCTGTCAGACTGTGCTTTAGCCGAAACACCTTCTGGGTGAGCTGGTCTTTTAAGCATGTAAAAGTATTAGGACAAAGTAGGAATGTATGAATAACGGTGTCAGACATTGGTACATGTCACTTAGTAAATATTAGGATATTTTCTCCAAAAACTAGGAAAGAAGAGTAGGGGAACTGCTATGGTGAGGTGTTTGTCCTCCAGTTCAGTGCTAAGTTACCATCATTTTTCCAGTAATTAACCATTTAAGGAATGGCTTGGTTGCCTGGTTAATAAAATGCTGCACTTGCTCTTCTGTTCCAGGCACCTGGTTACGGACCTTGAGTAATGCAGTCAGGCCCTGCACCATAAGCACTCCTGGAATTCGTGAGGTCGGCTGCCACCATCTGAATGTCGGACTGATGGCTCCGCCGCACCTCTGTTAGCCGCGTGTGGGCGAAGCGAGGCGAGGCAGCAGCTCCATGGCGACGGGCGACAGGGCCACGAGGCCCCTGCTGGGAGGCCTCTTCTCCTCCTTCAGGGGCCGACAGGAGGTGGTGCTGGCCCGCAGCGAGAGCTCGCCAGGGGAGCAGGTGCTTAAGATAACCATCACGGAGACCACCGTGATAGAGGCGGACTCGGGGGTGTGGAACCCCAAATCGCTGACCTACCTCACCATTTGGTACTTCTTCAGCTTCTGCACGCTCTTCCTCAACAAGTACATCCTGTCTCTGCTGGAGGGGGAGCCTAGCATGCTGGGTAAGCTTGGCCTCCCTGAATTACGTTTCGCCCTGGGGGGTGCTTAGGCGTTTTGCAGCCAGACAGCACCATGGCGTTGGTGACCTTTGTTTACTCGGGGTCTCAGGATGCCTGTCGGGTCGCGATGTAGCAGCGGCGAAGCAGAGTTTCAGAAACACGCCGTAAAGCCTGTTACTTCTGGCAGCTTTTTTTGTCTGCTGGCTTCGTCTTTGCAGCATGATTTTGTTTTTCTAAAGGCTGAAAAATGGAAGCAATGTGTTCGGATTATGGAAGCTACTGCAGTGCAGTAATGTAATGTAGCAAAGAACATCGGCTTGAGCAGGAATAAAACAATATTTTCCGTTTGAAAGTGACACTACGGTGCGTGACCGGACCTTCGCTTTGCTGTGGTTTTCAGTTCAAAATCTGAAACTCTGCAACCAACACACAGCAACCTGCTTCAGTTGTGCCAAAAATGCAGATAATTTCTTAGACGTCTTCTGCAAAATACTAATTTTAATTTGCATTTCCTTTGTATTAACGGGCCGTTAGAAATGTAGCCCCAGAGTTTACTGATGCTACACAGCACCTGGTTTTTTTTAAAACAGGAAAGTGTATTTTAGAGCCCTGTAGCATCTGTAAGATCAGGCTACGAAGGGATTAAAGTCTGCATTTCGGCGGGTTTGGCGGCCGCTTGTTATGCTTAATCTGGTCCCTCAGGTGCGGTTCAGATGCTCTCCACCACGGTCATTGGCTGCATGAAGATGTACGTCCCCTGCTGCCTGTACCAGCACAAATCCAGGGCAGAGTACCCACCCAACTTCCTCATGATCATGCTCTTCGTGGGACTGATGAGGTGACTGAGCTTTCCTTTCCACGTCGCACGTTGCGGTGAAAGTGTCCGCACTTCCCAGCCAGTGTGAGAATGTCCTCCACATGACCCCAAGACACACATGATCAGATTACTTAATGGCTGTTGCTCTGTGCGAGTCTGTGCACCATATAACAGTCAGGTATCCCATCCAGGGGGCGCGGCCTTGCCCCGGGCGTCCCGGGGGCGCGGCCTTGTCCAGGGGGCGCGGCCTTGCCCCGGGCGTCCAGGGGGCGCGGCCTTGCCCCGGGCGTCCAGGGGGCACGGCTTTGCCCTGCACATCTAGAGTGTGGCAGCTTCTTGAAAATGAATGTATACTGACGATCAAGGCTTTTGTTTGCTTATTCTGAGAATCAGGAACTTTGCAAAATAGTAAAAAATAAGTGTATTTAATCCTGCACTGTTAAGTAAATTTGCTTTTCATTGCACTTCATATTTGAAAGCTATATAAAGGTTTTTTTTTTTTAAATCTGAAAGCTTTATTATAAATTGTCAGGTATGGGGGGGTTGGAAATTACATAACAGGTACTACAGAAATGGAGTCAAAGCAGAAGTGTGTGTGTGTGTGTGTGTATACACACATACACTTGAATATAAATTATAAACTATAGATTATATGAATGGTGTGATGTTGGGTTAGAGTCTGAAGTTTAACTCCATTCATACTATATAAATACATAAAAATACAGAAGACACTGAGACACCTGAAATGCTTGTATCACTTTATCAGCATGTTACACGGTAGGCATGTGACGTGCGATACCACAGACATGTAGCAGAATGGTGGGATTATCTGATCCAGAGCAGAGTTCAGTCTGGTGGGGGCCCTGGGAGTGAAGCAGTCCTTCTGGGGGGGTGGGGGGCACTTTGCAGGTGGTGCACAGCGCTCACAGTGTGTCCTGGGACGCTTCTTTAACTCTTTAACAATGTCACAAATTTATTGGTTTTCTAACATAAATCCATTGGCAGGCAACGTGTAACATATCTGCACAGACATTTTCTTTTTAGCAAGTTAAATTTTTTTGAGTCATTCAGTTCTGTTCTTGCCGTTTTGCTGTTAATTGTGATTGTAGTCACTGGCTCCCAAAGGGATATTAAACACAAATGTTTGGTGTTTTACGTTATTGCAGAGGTGTTACTAATTAAAAAGCATCCAGTGATGCTTGTGGATGAACTTTTTAACTCAGAAACAGCTCTTTTAGAACTAAATGTTGGGTTTCACTTTTATTAATACTTGTAATGAATGTTTTACTTAAAACTACAGGCAGTTTCAAATGTGATATAAACTTTTGGTAAACAAAAGAATAAAGTACTGATTTTGTTATAAAACCAATTATTTTGCAATATTTTTACTGAATTAAGCAAGCGTCCCAAAACTCTGAGCCCTGTGCTTCTCCTCCAAGGTAGGTGGCTGGGTCCCTGTGCTGGTGACTTGCTGGGTCCCTGTGCTGGTGACTCGCTGGGTCCCTGTGCTGGTGACTCGCTGGGTCCCTGTGCTGGTGACTTCTAATGTGCTACTTTCTTTTCAGTAGTGGTGCCACTGGCATAAAGCAGAGGGTTCTGCCACATCTCCGCCCACCGATAAGCATCATGGTGGGTTGTCTGGCCTGGCTGTGGGCAGCTGCTCCGGAGGTTGAGAAGCTCGGCTGCAGAGGGGCTGGTGGGGGGGGCTCCATACTCTTGGAGATGATTGTGTTGCACATCACCTTCTTTGGCTTTCATTAGCAGGACAGAGAGAACAGAACAGTGGTTGTTGTTGTATAGAGCACAACAGGTGCTGTAATTTCAGTCCTTACAGGACCCATCCAGCTCAGTGATGAGACACAGATGTACACAGGTGAGAGCACAGTCTGCCGTTTATCCGCCACACCCTGGAGCAGTTGCTCAAGGTGTTATAATTACTCTCCTAACCAAAGGGTTTAAACCAACGACCTTCTGATCATTATGAGCCGCAAAGCCGCCCCCCTCTCCTGATGACAGTTACTGAGGACTGTGTGTTTTGGCACAGGTACGATGATTGCTGACTTGAGGCACACTGGGACATTGTCCTGGGACAGAGAAGGATGGATAATGTTGCTGAATAGCTGCTGAGTGCCGTACCTATGAACCTGTCTGTGTGTTCTGGGCTTTCGCACTGTGGAGTGTGTATCTTGAGTAATGTGTGTATGATGTGAATGCTTCATTGTTTCTCTTTGGCAAGCCTCTCATTACATTGCCTCTATTTCCTTTGTCGAAGCATGAAAAGATGCAGTTTAGCACCTCTGTTCACCAGATGCTGTTACTTGTGGGGGCGGTGGGTGGCGGTCCTGACTTTGAAGTCACTGATGGTTCGGATACCTTGCTGTAGCTCTTGGGGGTTGTTATTTTTTAAATGTTCCTCCTTGGAAGGGTTTTCTGCAGGGAGCCTTGGCTCTGTTGATGTCTCTCTTCAGGTTGGACCTGGCAGCACTGTTGGCTTCGTGCTGCATTGTGAGCTCTCACCAGATTCTGAACCTCATTAGTCATCCTGGGTTTCTCGTTAGGAAACACCCAAACGCATTTTTCAACAGTGACATTGTCGGCAGTGGTTTTTATGTAGGACCCGGTACTTTCGATATGTAATCCGCTATGTCCGTGTTCCCCTCGTCTGTGTTGTGTTGTGCAAATAAGTCCCAGTCCATGCATTCAGAGCAGTCCTTAAGCTGTCTTTACTGTACAGATGAATGGTTTTGCTGTGATTTTGGGTGGTTTCTAGGCCAGGGTTAAGAACAAAGAGATGTGACCAGTCTGACCCCAGTGGGAGTGTCTGAGGCTTTGTGTTCATCTTCCATCTTTCTATAAACATGATTGTGTGTCTGTGCCTTTTGTTAGACATTTTACATGTCAGTTATATTCTGGAAGCTCAGTTTTTAGCCTGACTAAACTCTGCAGCTGTGATAAAGGCCCCTTCAGGGTATGTGCTTTGCTATTTGCTAATAGCTGCTAGCGGATTGCCAAGTGCTGCTTTAGCATTAGCATGTGCTGTTATGCACATGGATGTAATAATGCCGGTGAACTGGCATGGCGAGCAAACGGGCTTCCTTCTTATTAGGCATTCCTGATCTGAGGAACAGTCCCTACCGCTGGTGGACAGAGTGAGACGCCAGCTGTGTCAGGCATCATGGAGCGTAGCCGGGTTTCTGTAAAAACCATGAGCGCCGTTCCAGTAAGGAACCCTGAGCAGGATGTCGGCCGCTTTGTTAGACGGCGAGTAGATGTCAGAGCTGAAAATGCTTGGGAGAGAAGGTTTGTGGGGAGGATCCCTCAGTCTGGCCTGGATCCACACTGCATATCACACTGTATATTTAAAAAAACCCTATTTAGTTATTTATTCTTCCATATGTACATATCACTGCAGAACTTTTTGCAGTGTTTCTTTATAGTTTGTTGTGTGTTCTATATACATGTTTGCACTGGAGGAGCTGCTTTTCATCTCATTGTACATGTGTATAGTGACAATAAAAGGCATTCTATTCTATTCTATTCTATTCTATCCCCGCCTGCTCGCCTCTTGTCTGCTGCCCTTCCCTGCACTGCCGTAATTTCCTGCCAGCTAGAACGGATGATCTGCGGAGTCCTCGTTGCTCCCAGGCAATGCCGTCAAAGTCTTGTTTGCAGAATCTTCTGATGTGTCACCAGTGCTTGACTGCAGCGTGAGATGTTTGCAAGTCAGTTGAAAATGTTTGAATGAACCAAGAGAAAGAAAGTAATAAAAACAGAGTATCTTTCTGGGGGAAGGTATATGTGCCGTATCTCTATGCATCTTCATAGAAACTCCTGAGTTGTTATCCCTTTGGAATGGCGCAAGAGCGGGATCTGCTCTGGTCTGCATGGAGGTCCTGAACACGGCTTGAGGCTGGATGTCATGTGCTTTACAGGTTCACCACCGTGGTGCTGGGCCTGGTCAGTCTAAAGAATGTGGCCGTCTCCTTTGCTGAGACTGTGAAGAGCTCTGCTCCCATCTTTACAGTCATCATGTCCAGGCTCATATTAGGAGAGTATACAGGTAACGTTAAACCCAGCGTCTTTGACTTTAGTAGGTAGTATTAGTACTTCATTGATCCCGAAGGAAATTCCAAAAGTTGCAGCAGCACAGACAAAAAGTGACAATCACTGTTCATATACAAAAGACACAGGACACAATAGGGCTGACTTTCACACTGCATTTACAGGGATGTGGGTGAACCTGTCCCTCTTCCCGGTGATGGCGGGCTTGGCGCTCTGCACCGCCACTGAGATCAGTTTCAACTTGCTGGGTTTCTCCGCTGCACTCTCAACCAACATCATGGACTGGTAAGGCAGCGGCCAGTGTGGCTGAGAGCAGACTGTGGCCCTGCATACCCTACAGTGCTAACCTTCCTATCTCAACTTCCTCTTTTTCCCTGTACAGCCTACAGAATGTCTTTTCTAAGAAGCTTCTAAGTGGCGATAAGTACAAGTTCAGGTTAGTTCATTGTCGGTTCCCCCCACACGTCAGTTAAATGGGTTTTAGCAGTTATGGTTTAAATGGAGCATTCTAGAAAGCTGAAATTTTCAAAGAATGTTAATTTGCATGTGGCAACAGCCTGTTGTCTTTAGTGGAAAACGGCATAAAATAGTGCAGATTGCAAAATTTGTGACGGGAAGCGCCTACTAAGGAAGTGGGTGATAGTTATTAATATGTGGATGGAAATAGAATCTGTCTGCAGAAATGCATGCTGGCTGTCAGGTGAGCTCTGACGCGGGGGTCCGCTAGAGCAGAATATGACATTTCCAAGGGACAGAGCTCTGTCTAGCAGAGGATTGGGGGGGTACTGGGTTACTGTCTTCAGTCTCCATCTTATGCTCTGGTTCTTCGCAAATAGACTGTCTCAGTTCTCACTGCTCGGTTAATTTGGGTCTTCATATTCGAATAAATTAAATATGATTACAAAATGAATTGTCCTGTGTGTGTGTGTGTGTGTGTGTGTGAGCATGCTGTGTAAGACGAGCTGGTTAGCATTTTGGGAGAGAGCAGATTTCACAGCATTGTGGACATTGCAGTCATGGTCTGATTTTTCTGCCCAGTCCTCCAGAGCTGCAGTTCTACACCAGTGCTGCTGCGGTCCTGATGCTCATCCCAGCCTGGATTTTCCTCCTGGTATGTGACTGCGGCTCCCTAGCAGCAGCTTAATGACGGCCAGTCTGCCCGCGTACATGTGGCACTTTGTGTTTGTGCGGAACCGGCAGCAGATCCTGAATGCTCAGAACGTCGGTACTCTTATGGGACAGTTCTGCGGTTGGGTTTACACTGCAGTGAGGGCTAGAAGCAGATTACAGTATAAAAATAAATATTAGCTATTAAAGAATGAAGAGGGGATCAGAATGCTAACCTGTTATCTGTCACTGTTGCGACAGCAGTGTCGTCTTAATGAAGTACCTTCTTGACACCCGGCTGCCCAGGACTGGATGAAGTCAGACACTTTGCAAACTTCATGCCGTGGCTAATGCCCGTACATTACACTTCTCAGTTCGCTCTCACTCCGGTGTGTGTTGTCAGGCTTGTCGAATTTGATTGTAAAGGTGCACAGTCGCCAAACAAAGAGTGATTATACATAGAAAACGCAGACTGGAGGTTTGCTTGTTGTTTGATTAGGCATTATAAGACCTGCAATGCCTGGGTGTGAGTGAGCTGGTATTTATCCAAAGGGTGTGGATGGCTTTTGGAGGACTGTGGCTTTTCCTGCACATTCCGACGACTTGCTTCTGTGGATGCAGGACATCCCTGTGATCGGGAAGGATGGCCAAAGCTTCCGCTTCAGCCAGGACATCGTTCTGCTGCTGCTCTTCGACGGGGTCCTCTTCCACCTGCAGAGCGTCACCGCCTACGCCCTGATGGGACGGATCTCGCCCGTCACCTTCAGGTCAGCCCTGGGGTCGAGCCGTGAATCCACACTGCTGTAGTCGTTTCGGAGGCTGGCTGATTTGACCAGGAGGAGGATTTTTAGCTGTGCAAGCAGTTGTAGCATTGTGTCAGAAAAATGCTGTGCTGGATTTACCGAATGCAGCAGTGTTATGCCTGAGTGACGGAATTGTATGTACAGACTTGGGCAGGAGGTGATGCTTTGGCTAATCTGAGTGACCCCCCCCCCATCCCCCCCTCTCGTCCCTCAGCGTGGCGAGCACCGTCAAGCACGCCCTGTCCATCTGGCTGAGCATCATTGTGTTCAGCAACCAGGTGACCCTGCTGTCGGCGGCCGGCACCGTGCTGGTCATCATCGGCGTCATGCTGTACAACAAGGCCAAGCAGGTCCAGAGGAAAGCGCTGCTGGCCCAGGCCAGCGCCCAGGCTGCCGAGGCCAACCACACGCCCCTGCTCCAGGAGAGCGAAATCAAGGCGTCCCCGTAGTGACGTGTGCGTGACAGACCTCTGTCCTGGTCCATTTCGGCGACTGGGGGACTGCCAGGGAGGGGGGCTATGATCTGGATTTGGATTCTCTTAAGCTTCATCCTGCCATGCGAAGGGCCCCTTGAGTGTTTGGTCAGTTCCGTGAATACGGTGGAATTCCTGTGGTTTCATGTCAATGCTAAAAATGACCATATTAATGCCTGACTATACATTTTTAAAAACAAGCGTTTTAATACATGCTAGATTTTTCCGGAGGTAGAGGAGGAGGAAAGCACTTTCTGATGTATGGGGGTTACACAGAGCAGCTACCTCCATGCCAAGGTGTCTGTCAGCAGATTATTAAACGGGAATGAACCACCCATTAGCAAGAAAGCTGCAAAATGGATGACTCAGGTTTCGACAGATTTTTTTTTTTGTTTGTTTTTCTTTGCGTGAGAATTGATGGGAGACTGTTAAAAACTAGAAGGCCCAAGGACTGCAGACACTTTTTCCAGTTCTGAAAGGGTTTCCCCCGATTTCTGAGCCTGCAGATCCATCAGACCTGAAATTCACACCCCCGGTGATATTTCTGCTTAACGAGCAGCAGTGCTGAACTTGTGATATTTATCTTTTTCAGTCTGTTCACTTGATCAGATTAAATTACGTCTTTTCTTAAATAAATAGCTAGTATCTGCCATTGATTGCATTTATGCCACACTGACACTCTCTCCCTGGACAGTTTGGTGGTGTTTCTTGGGGTCACTATGGCAACAAGCAAGCATTAAGTTTTTGTTTTTGTTTTTTTGATCGTATCACATTGTTTCTGTTTTGGAAGTGTTTGTTTTTTGTCTCACAAAGTGGAGTCTGCATTGTATGACCAGCAAGAACAGAGAGCCTCATAGGGAAAATGCCAGATAACAAGGAAAAATTCAGTCCCCTTTTTTGTACAGTATGACCTCGTTTGTGGTTTCTATTTTTATA
This sequence comes from Cryptomyrus ogoouensis, assembly GCA_025773925.1. NCBI lineage: Eukaryota > Metazoa > Chordata > Actinopteri > Osteoglossiformes > Mormyridae > Cryptomyrus > Cryptomyrus ogoouensis. The sequence goes on along the minus strand of JAOYFF010000106.1, from coordinate 355,374 downwards.
ATAATCTGTAGGTTCCCATTTTGGAACCTTGCAGTGTTTCTTCACTGTGGTATTGATAAAATGACCTTTTTATTGCAGTCGTGTGACCTGAAGGTAGTTTGATGGTTAATATGTAAACTTTCAAACCTCCGAAAGCAATTAAAGTAATACTGTACTTATGTAGAATAATAGTGGATTAGGGCACAGCACAAGCGAGATGGCGATGTTAAGCTCATCATGTCGGAAAGTTCACGTCGCGTGTTCTGCATGTGTGAGCTGTCTAATTCAGTGCGTGAGATGTGATATCGTGCTGTTGCTGTGTAACACATAAAGGTGCCTACTTAAACACTCTTAGTGTTTCCTCTGTAAATCTTTTTACCAATGTGTAACTCATTTTTACATGCAATCACGTTACGCTGTAATGTAAATATGTCCGTAAGCTTCTAACGTTCACCAGAATTACGGCACATTGATATTGTTGTGGAGTATCGGTCTCAGAATTACAACAAAAGATGGTGTTTTTTAAAAAAAAAAAAAAAAACTCAACATGTATGTGTAGAAGCCTTAACCCTATGTTTGTACATTCCAAAGTACATTTCATGTTTACAACATGAACTTTGTATCAGCAGTTTTGACACTGTGATAATTTTTATTTCCCACCAATAAATAATTTCAGTGATTTTCTTGTTTTATAAAGGAGTTGAACATATCTAATCATAAAAACAATGAGCAGGATAATGTTCCCTTATGGGTTGACAAATTACAGTGGTACTTCGACCCATGAACAGTCCTGTTCACCAACGAATCGGGTTACGAACCAGATGTTTGAAATTTTTTTTGCACTGGTTCGCAAACCGTGTTTCAGGCTGCGAACACACAAGCATCCCCCAGAAGCGCCCCAAAGAGCCACCTGAATCACGAAGAAGTGTACATTATGGCCAAGAACGGCTGTGGAATGTATAAAAAAACTTGTTGTAGATGTATGTCTTTATTATATCTCTTCAGAGGTCAAATATCTGAAAAAAGAAAAAAACTGAGAGAACGTTCTGTTATAGCGGTACCTTTCGGTGATTGATAAACATGTTTGTGATGGTTTTCAACAGTCAAATATCAATACTTCATTAATAACATAAATTAACTCCTATTTGTTATATTCTCCATTCACACATAGTGGCAACTGTGCATTTTGTTTACAGTACAAACGAAGTTCATCGCCATACAATGCGTGGCATCACGAAATGTACATATCTTTAGGCATATGAAAATAATATACAGTATAATCACATTTTCGAAATTACTGTATTTTTTTTTTTATTACTGTTTTTGACTGTTAGTCTTTTAATGTTAATTCTTTAGTTTTTTGGGGGGATGTTTTGTGGTTCTTTTCCGTGTTTTGGCGTCTTTCGAGCGACCAGCCCACCAACAAGCATATGCTCAGTAGTGTATTGGTCCGCATTCCGTAACGTATGTTCTCTCTTTTTTGTTCTTTAAGGTGATATTAATTTCAGTCTATATTCTTATTCACAGAAAAACATCAAAACATTGAAAAAATTCAGTGTTTCTGAGGTTTGAACGAATTATTTGTATTTATTTTAAATGGGAAAAAATTGATTCGGGCCACCAACTGATTCCTCAAATGAATTAAGTTCGTGAGCTGAGGTATGACTGTACTGTTTTATCACAGGAGAGCCAGTACAACTAAAATATAAATTGTTCATTTTTGGGAGTGTTTTATAGGTACAGTATTGATCTCAGTGTGAAATCTTCAGCTAAATTCAGGGTGGGCATGATTAATCTATATTAAACACAGACCTATGTTCTTATTGCCCTTGAAACAGACAAACATAAGATAAGATGAACCTCATTTAACCCAGAGGGAATTCTTGTGGATATGGTAGCAAGGTAGGTGAAGTGTACACAAACCTAATATCAAGAGAAAGTATATTATGTAAAGACATAAAAAATACAGAAGATGTATGAGGAGTAAGAAAAAAAGTGTGTCATGCTGGACTTTATCTCCTGCAAAGGTAGGTCACTACCAGACGTGGCTGTTGGGGGGGGGGGACCCACAGGATGTGCTGTGATGCCTGGTGACAGCAGACAGGAAGAATCCCCAGATGATCTTCTCAGTACGACGTGGTGGAATAAGTCATTGCATGACTTTCAAGTAGCAAGTAAGTGTTGAGCCTTGATCCTCCAGTTCCAAGTCACGTCCCGAGTCTAAACCGACAAGTCTCGAGTCAAGATTGTCTAGTCCCAAGTCCTAAGCTACACGTCCTAAACAAGTCTGATTATAATTTTTTTTCTAATTAACTGCCACAACAAAGTTATAAATATATGGTACATTCCTCATACCCAACCTGAATGCAGCCGAAGTCAATGACTTGCTCCTACCTCTGGTCAGTGAATAAAGATGTGCTAGCATAGCGCCCCCTGGAGCAGAAGGGCAGGATTATTCATAATTAATCTTGCACAGCACTGCTCTGTTGTTTGTCCAGTCCATCATGCTGTTCCAGTGGAGCCCCAGGTCTTCGTAGCCCTGCACCAATGCTGCTTCTTCCCCCTGGATGGTGACTGGTTTCATGGGCTCTTTGACATTTCCAACCACCTGCACTAGTCCTCTGTACTCTGACTCTTTGCCATTGCTGATGTCTCCTACAATGGAGGAGTCATCTGAGAACTTCTGGTGTTCTACTGGAAGTCCGATGCCCAGATCTCTTCCAGAACTGGGGCATCTTCTGCAAGCTTCAGTTAAGGTTTTTGAGAAAACTACAGTGCCAAAAATTTCTGAAAAAAATATGATCAATTTCATAAAGTTAAAGTTCCCAATTCAAATAACTGTTATTATTTTAGTTGTGTTGTAAGATCTAAGTTGAGCAGAACTAAATTTAGCACTAACCTATTTTATTGAAAACATTTAAATGATCTAAGTGAAACTTCAGAGTTGATCATTAAATTGAAAAGCTAACCTCAAACCAACTGTAAGGTATATGCAGATAGGTTGTTGCTTTGAAGTCAACATATTGTTTTAGATTATCCTGACTGGAATTTAAGGAGCAATACATTACATGTATTTAGTAGATGCATTTATCCAAAGTAACATACATTTTCAGAAAGTAGGGTCATCAGCAAAAAAAATTAAAATCTTAAAAATTCAAATGATCAGAAATGGTTAGATGCCAAAGCAATATAAAACTGAAATTACACTTCAACAAGTGTGTAGAGTGTATCTATCAGGCCACTTTTTCATAGTATATAATGCATCAGTCAACAACATTTTTACAAAAAGATTAAATATGTTTATTTTGTTTGCACTATTTGAGGAAAGCAGCCCAGTGCAGAAATCAGCAAATCTCTCAAACACTGAGAACAATAAGCCTAGCACAGTGCGGGCTTCCAGGCCTGAAAATGCAATGTGTACCTTCAGAGCGCTAGACGGCAGCACCGCAGTTTATTCTCTTTAGAATTGCAGCAACGCGGCGCGCGCTTCTTCGTACGGAAAATACGTCATTTCAAATCGGCTTAGACCGGAAGTTTGTCGGTTTGTCGGTGCCGCGGTGGTGGAGTGCGCGGGGGAAAATTCACAGGTTAGTGAAATGAGTCGTTTTTTTGTAACCGAGCAGCATTATCTGAATTTATGTTATTCGCTAAAACGATTCGTAAGAGTAAGTATATGTGATTTTGTTTTAATATAAAACCATTAATATGGAAATTTTGGTTTTGGCCTAGAAGTACGCTTCGTCAACTGATGTTTATTTCGTTTAAAGATGTTACTTTCGGGTAAAATGCTAAAAATATTCTGAACAGTAGAACTCTCCACCGATGCATTTTAGATGTACGAATATTTTATGATATGTACCCCGGACTTTAGTGAGTGATTTATAATTTAAGTACTTAATCTGATCAGTTCTCCTCGTGGTTGTTGAGAGACATTTACCGGGAGCAGGATGAACAGGCCCACACCTCCACAGCCAGCTGGCGGTGTGTTTTGACAGCTACACGGGCGCTATGCGTTTCAAATGTCACACTCTAGTCAGCTGTTTCTTTTAGGTTGTGCATCCGTAAGGTAACAATTCTTGTTGAGGTATAGTCAGATGTTTTTATTCTATTGGAATTATTTACTGTGGCCGTGACAGCTAGGATGCCCTTTAGTCGGGTACGTGTTCAAACAAAATGAAAACTTTTATTTAGATTACTATTTTTTATTTTCCGCTTTCGTGAAAGTATCCCAGTCACCTAAACGCATACTATTAACACTGCGAACGTTAAGAACACAGTATTTCCGTATTAGGTCCCAAACCAGAGTGCTCTGGGACATTTTTCCAGCAGACCCATCATAATGCTCACTGTCTGTTATTGTGTTGTACATTTCATACATTTCCAATTATACTGTTTGATGCTGCTGTTGTGCACTCATGCGTTTCACTCATGCAGTTTACCAAATGTAAGGTGATGTGACACACAAATTGAGGCAAGTTTTACCTGATTGGATAAATTCCTATGTAATCACAATCTGATTGGCATGTTCCTCTGCCACCCTCTTTGCCTGGCATTCAGAGCTACGCCAGCGCTGATGGGGGACGAGAAAGACACCTGGAAGGTGAAAACACTGGATGAGATTCTTCAGGAGAAGAAACGCAGGAAGGAGCTGGAAGAAAAGTCTGATGCGAAGCGTCAGAAAATTGTAAGCTTTTTCCTGAGTCCTTATTGAAAGTTACACCTTCTCTGATTTCTTGCAACATGCTGTGCTCATGATTAGCATTGGCTTGGCGATAACACTGTTATATGGTGATGCTTTAAACTCCTGACTGTACCGTCAAGAAAATTATTTGAGGGTCAGTTGTTGTCTTTTTGAAGGTGGAAGAACGTGAAGCCAAACGGGACACCCCAGAGGAGGGTGAGCTCCGGGACAACAGAATGGAAATAACGATCCGGAACTCGCCATACATTAGGGAGGATTCTACAGAGGACAGGTACCACTGGGGCCAAGTGGGGAGAATGTGGTAAAATGAAAGTGACCCGCAATGAGATCTTCAGTAACAGCGTCTCTTAGCATGTTCCACAGACTTACTTAGTAAGGTATCTCTGAACCGTGCCTTAAGAGGCTGCTTAAGCGATAGCTTTTTAGATGCGGCGTAAATAGGCGCCATCCTTGGGGATGCTGGCAGATTGGTTGACATTGATGGCTCAAGAATTGATTATTCCCTCCATTCAGCCGCTGCTTGGCTGCTGCATGAGAGAAAGGGGTGTTCTTTATTAATAGAAATGCTTCAAAATATGGCATTAATCAGAGATCCACATTAACTGGGGAGAAGCTAGAAATGGAATACAAAATTAACTAATCGAATAATCTAACCGTAATTATGATTTTCGCCGATTGGGTGTACGAACCCCCCTCCCCAGACTGTAGTATCACAACATTTTATTTTTATTTGTTCTTTAAAATACCTGCGTGCACCAATATGTGTGCATATCATAAATATCAGGATGAGCAATGGCCCACCAGCCAAAAGAAAAGTTACGTTACTCTCATAACATATCCAGAGTGCTTTATTATTAACTGCTGAGGACTGTTCCAAGGTACTTTTTTGTGGATAATATATTAGACTTGTATGTAAATGAACCTGCAGTGTCGACTCTCATCAAGCTCACCAACCAGCATGTTAATATACTGTGACCTTGGCACATTACAGAGGTTTTTGCATTCCAATCCCATGGCAGGCAGACTGATTTCACTGTTGGGCCCTGGAACGAGACTCTTACCTCCCTGTTGGCCCTATTTTCTCAGTTTCTCTGTGAGATTGGGTTAAAGCATCTGCCAAATACATAAAAATGTAAAATATCGATGACCCCTTTGCCCATTAAATCGCTCCATTTAATGCAGTGTTGAAATTTCAGCTTGAGTGGTGGGTTACAGGTCCACAGTGCGTCTGGTTTTTGATTGGAGGGATATTGCACTTCACTGAAGGTGGCCACGCTGCAGGTGGTGTTTGGCCGTATGTGTGAAGGGAGGCTGCTTGGTCCGCTTCCTCTTTTGAGTTTTATAACACTGATCTGCCATCGCATGCCCAGAGGGGAGGAGGATGAGTCGCTGGCCATCAAACCCCCACAGCAGATGGCGCGGAAGGACAAGTCACACCACAGGAAGGAGGAGAAGCGGAAAGACAAGCGGCGCCGTCGCAGTCACTCTGCGGAGGGAGGTGCGTGCCGTAGGCCCGTTTAAAAACACTGTTAGGTATGTCCCCCTCCTGTGGCTCGTGTTGTCGTCGAGTGTAACCTTTGGCCGGATTCTTGGCTTCCAGGGAAACACATGAGGTCCAAGGACAAAGAGAAGGAGCGTGAAACCGAGCGACGGAAGCGGCAGCGTGAGGAGCAGGACAAGGCGAGGCGTGACTGGGAGCGGCAGAAGCGGAGGGAGCTGGCGCGTGCGCACTCGCGCAGAGAGAGGTGACCACTGACCCTGCCTGGCAGCCTGCATGAGCCAATCAGAATCAGCAGCTAACACTGACCAATGACAACTGATGGCCTGTATGGGCCAATCAGAGGTTCTTCAACTAATGTTACTTGCTGGTGATCATTCTTTGGCTCAAGGTGTACTTGACATTAAACTTTTGTAATGCCTTAAATTGGGACTCATCTTAATACCCAAGACTACAGAAAGCTTAGGGCTGGGTTATGTGGTGGAATTTTGGGGTATGTGGGTGCGTCTCTGTGTGCTGCTGTGTTTATTGTTTGCATGTGTGCCGTGATCTGGCCAGCCCGTATTAACCCTGCATGACACTGGGTGGGCTGCAGGGCTTCTGGGAGACGTCCTGACAGGCTGCCCCCCTGTTCCCCCCTCACCATGGCCCGCAGGGACCGCCTGGAGCAACTGGAACGACAGAGGGAGCGTGAGCGCAAGCTTAGGGAGCAGCAGCAGAAGGAGCAGCGGGAGCTAAAGGAGCGAGAGAGAAGGGCGGAGGAGCGCCGCAAGGACAGGGAGGTGCGCAGGGAAGGTGGGTCCAGGTCACGGAGCTCTCAGGGAGGATTGGAGAGGGGGGGGGGCCTTTGAGAGGGTTAGAGAGAGGGGGCGGGGCCTTTGGGAGGGTTAAGTTGAGGGGGAGGGGCTGTCGTGGTGGGTTAATTTTATTTTGTATCATTGTTGATTCTCGCTGGGATTCCTGTGGGAGTCTGTTTGCAAACTGTGACAGTGGCAGCATGGTACCAAATGATCACGTAATTAAGGTGGACTGATCCAGACTGGCCAGTGACAGATTACAGCATGTGTCTAGCAGTAGGGCTGTTGTCAGCAGCAGTTTCCTGGTCTCATGCTGGATCTTGGGCCCTCCTCAGTGCCGTCCCACCACCGTGGGATGCCTGATGAATATGGGGAGAAGTCCCGGCAGAGTCACCGCAGCCGCAGTCCCAGTAGGCCACAGCGAGAGCGGCTCGACCACCCCGATACCCGGAAACCAGGTGAAGCAGATTCTCTTCATGTGAACCGTGGGGATGCGGGGGGGGGAGGGCAGAAATTAAATGTGCGTGTCGTGACCATGTTTGATTGGTCTGGGAGGTCACATGCAGGTAGCTTATTGTGTCAGTGTTTATGATTGGTTCATGTCTCCCGCCAGCGGTGAGAGAAGAGAAACCTGAGGACAGAGACCTCTTGTCAGACCTACAGGATGTCAGTGACAGTGAGAGGAAGACTAGTACAGCAGAGTCTTCCTCAGGTAAGCCCATTACTTGGAATGTCCCGTTATGACAGTTAAGCTGTCGATTTTCAGCGTTGAGTATCTGTCTTCAGCTGACGACCTTCCCTGAAAATGCTGCTTGTGGTACCACTTTATATCAGAATGTGCTTTAATTCATTGGGTTCCTGGGCTGCCTTGTTCGAACACTCCTCAAACAATATGATTGGTTATTTCTTTGTTTGTTTTTTTATGATTTTCCTGTTTTGTTATTTTTTGCCATTATATGTATGTTCCTCTGTGCGCCCCTCTGTGCGCCCCTCTGTGCGTTCCTCTGTTCGCCTTGTGCGTTCCTCTGTTCGCCCTGTGCGTTCTTCTGTCCACCGTGTATGTTCTTGTTACTGTTTGCACCAGAATGTCCCCCTGGGATCCGTAAAGTTAATCTTAATCTTAAAAGACTGCCTGGTCATTGCCTTTCAGGATCGGGTTCAGGCTCTGAAGAAGAGGAGGAAGAAGAAGAAGAGGAGGAGGAGGAGGAAGAGGAGGAGGAGGAAGAAGAGGAAGACACCAGTAGTCAGAGCGAGGGCGAGGAGATGGAGTCTGCCTCCAACTCACAGGGATCCGCACAAAGCGCAGGTAGGTGTGGCTTGCTGGCCTCCGCGAGGCTTGCTGGCCTCCGCGAGGCTTGCTGGCCTCCGCGCGGCTTGCTGGCCTCCGCGCGGCTTGCTGGCCCATGCAACGCTGCGTCCTTCACTCGTTCCTTTCTCTTCTTCAGACGAAGTGAGTGAGGAAGAGCACTCGGAGGAAGACTATCAGGATGAGCGAGAGAATGGGAACCATGTTTCTGCTGGTACGTCGGGACAAACTTTGCTTGCTGGGACTTCGTAACATCTCGGCCTTTCCATGGCTGGAAATTTGAGGTAGTAAGTCAGGAAGTTTCTAGAAAAGACAACAGATACTTGAGCTTTACTGCAATTATTGTTATTTTCATCATCACACATTTTATAGTTAGGCCTTCTGTTCTAAGAGGGCCATTAAGTGGAGTTGTGTTATCTTTGAGGATTTCTCTTCAAATTAAAAAAAATTGTCCCAGGATAGCGATCGTGATGTTCATAATGCATCGAGACACAAATGTCTCCTATAAAAGCTTTATCTGCTGCTTGTGTGTCATAGATCCTATAACAGCCATGGTTCTTTTTCCGCCATGGCGTGCAGTCCCAGAATCCCGCTTCGACCGTGACACAGAGGGCAGCGTGGAGGAAGAGGAGCCTGAGGAGGGCGAGCCCACGCCTCCCAGCCACTCCCGCTCCCCCACTCCCGAAGAAAGCTACATACCCGACTCACCCCCCATCTCCCCTGTGGAGCTGAAGAAGGAGCTGCCCAAGTACCTGCCTGCACTGCAGGTAACGAGGAGGCCCGAGTGGACATGCATGCCTAGACATGTTCCAGCTTCGTGGGAACAGTTTGGGGAAGGCGGCCCTTTTCTGTTCCAGTATGACTGTGCCCCAGTGCACAAAGCCTGCAGTCACACCTGATTCAACTCCTTGTGCTAATTACCACACAGCTCTTGAGCTGAATCATTTGTGCCGGAACAGGGAAAGAA
>JAOYFF010000106.1:315061-328090 GCA_025773925.1 Cryptomyrus ogoouensis | reverse complement strand
AAGATGTGGGAGGTTTGTGTGAGCTGAGGTTGTTTTTGTGTTTTTGACTGTAGCTGGGGGAAGGGGGGGGAGGGGGGGGGAGAGGTGGGGGGGGGGGGGGGGGGGGGGGGCGGTTACTTAGGTTGCTGATTCAGAGACGAAATTACGTTGGCCATAATAATGGGAAGATATTATACAACCATAATTTTTTATTTTTTATTTTATATTCCTAGTTTTAAAAAACAGAGAGACTATCACATGCAATGCTGTTTGTGTTATTATGTAAATTGCGGAAAACTTTCACGTCACATTTATTTTCGTTCTAATAAAGTTGATGACATCTCTCCCACTGCGTCGAAATTAGCACACCCTACCTCCATGGTCCAAGTGGTAAATGCTGCAGTTTCTTGCATCCCCGCGAAAAATACACCGATCACCGACACCACAAGGACTAAAGGAGCGCAGCAGCCGTCTCGCTGACTTCTCAAGGTCTGGTATTCCATCGCTTTAGTTCCACGTCCAGATTATTTCCTCTCGAAAGGGACAAGCGAAGCAGTTGAACCACCATTTATTTTTCCTCGAATATGTTTATGCTCTTACTGAATTTGACTTTTTCTGCAGGAGGAACTGCATCAGTTCCCAGCCGAGCCTGAAAAGATCTTTCAAGTTCGCTGCCCACACCGTTTCCCCTTTTTCCGCAAACTTTAGGCTGCGGCTTTACACTGCAGAGACGGCCAAACGGTATCACATTACTATAAATGGAGGTCAGATCCCGACAATTTTAAGTAGAAAAGGAAACCAGTCGGGCGCTTTGTGAGCCCTGACTGATTCTGCTTTTCGGTCTTAAATTTATATTTGAATAGTGAACACATTCTGATATAGATAAGTATATATGAGATTTATGGGACAGTATTCGATTATCTCGTTTCAGACATATATTTGAAGATGCAAAATTTGCGGTTCTAAAAGCCGTAGGACTGTACTGAGACATCAGGAGATTTTTTTTCCATGTGCAAATCTCACTCTGCTTTGCGTCTCTTCGATCACACTCGGTGACAATATATGAAGTCCAGTACGGAGTACAGACAAATACATTTTGACTGATGAATTAAAGAGGTATAAGCGATCTCCACCAAGGTGGTCAAAGCGCAGTTATGTATTCACCCCAGCGTTGTTTAAATATTTGACGTGTCTCAAGCTATAACTAAAAAAGTAAATAAGGGACCTTGGCAGTGTTAAAATAACCAATGGAAAGGGCAGGTGGTTCTTTATATAATACAGTGCAGAAGTGAAGGACTGCAATTGTTGTGCGTGTTTTGCATGCATTCTTTGTAAACATTCAAGATCAAATAGGGCACAGTTTAATTTAAATATTGTCGTGCAAGGTTTAGAGATTGTTTGCGATTAGAATTGCGCGGCAACTAATGCATGAGCAGATGCTGATTTGACGCTGAAAACCGATTGTTTGCTCAAGTCCCTGTACAAAAAGTAGCAGAAAATATTGTATTCTAAGAACTTAAATAAAAGTGTAAAGTTGTATAACCGAATAAGGGTGCAAAACTAATAGGACACTAAAAGCATAAGCTCATAAAAATTTTGAATATGGTATCTGAAATCTGTTGTTGATAATGTTGAATAGTCATGAATTATTTCAGGACAGTTTACATGCATTGCATTGTAATATTTTTATGAGCATTAAGCAAATGTAACTGCTAGAATGAACGGCATGGCAACTGACTGTGTATGTTACCTCACAGCCCCAAGGTCACAGGCTGGAGTCTGGCTCTGGCTCTAAACAGAGCTGGAATGTTCTGCCTGTGTCTGTACTTTGAAAGCTTCCTATAACTTAGGGGCACGCTATTCTCCTGACTACACGTCTCCCTCAGAGCGACTGCGCTGCCGCTGACTGCACGTCTCCTCTAGAGTGAAATACATGCAGAATTGTTCAGTCTGTCATGCCGCTTTGTATACACACACACAAGCACACACACAGACACAAACACACACACAGACACACACACACTCAGTGACAAAAAAAGTTAAGCACCCAGGTGGAGTGGTGGAATTGAACTGAATCTGCACGTGGTGAAAGGTCATGTGACTGTATCACAATGATTATAATATCAGATCAAACGGATAACAGAGTTGGCAGGATGAGCACACTGCTGGTCCCAAGTCAGTAGGGTGTGGCACCCCCCAGGCCTGGATATATGCAGCAATACAGTGCGGAAGGGAATCGTACAGCCATTGTATCCTCTCCCACAGCTGTTGTAACTGGCCCTTGAGATCCTGCAGACTGTACCAGCGTGCTGTCTCAGGTGGCGTAAGACATGTGGACGCAGGACGTCACTGACGTAGCGCTGTGCTGTCAGGGTCCTTCGAATTACTACCAGAGATGACCTGAAGTCATACCCTATGGCTCCCCTCACCGTGATGCCTGGAGTGACGCTGAGTTTCTCTCCACAACTTTGACAGGATTGGTCCTCTCCCTTCAGCACCGCCATACGCGCACACAACGTTCATCTGTGGTAATGCTGAACCGAGATTCATCGCTGAACATGGAATGATGCCATTCATCACCAGTCCATGCTTCCCAGTTACCACTCCAAACACAGTCGTCTCTGCGCAGGTGTTAACGGCAGCCTTCGCATGGGACAATGAACCCGTAGTCCAGCTGATGCCAGTCGTCAAGACACGGTGGGGGGTGACATGGGGTGTTGTACAGAGTCTAATACCTGTGTCCTGATGGCAGGTGCAGATGTCATGGAGTTTTATAAAGCTTGGCGCACAATACAACGATCCTCCCTTGGTGTGGTCTGTCTTGGGCGACCGGAACCTTCATGACATGTCTAGGTACCTTGACGAGCCCATTGGTTCCATTGGTTATTGTGAATGCCCTGATCAGCCCTCTTGTACACCATGGATGAAATGATCTCTATCTGCCATTTCCACCAGTACATCAGAATGCCTCGCTTTACATATCCCATCACGCTCTCTTTTCAGACATCTACACATACAAACAACTGAGAGCAAAGCTGGGGTCTGACCTCAGGGCCAGAATATTTATCTGATGCCCCTGGAGCACTTTGGGGGGGGGGATTTCAAGGGCCCAGTGGAAATGTAAAATGTTTTGCCCTGAGTTCTTGAAAGATTTAGATGTTGTGGGACTGGAGAGATTGTCTTCTGGCTGCCCTGGAAATGCCTTGCTATCCCTCTGGAGGACTTGGAAGAGGTGGCTGAGGAGAAGGAGGTCTTGGCATCTCTACTTCGACTGCTGTCCCTGCAACCAGGACCCGAATGAGCAGAGGAGGTTGGATGGACATTTAAAGACACTTTGCCTCAATTACTAATTTCCAGAAGATCAGCATCTTCGAAAAATATCTGACCACAAGAACAGGATGGACTGTTGGACTTTATTGTAACAAAAGGACATATTTAATTACACTCATATGTTGTTAGATGTTATAGATTGTATTATCTGTAAACATATGCTAAACATAAGTAAAATGCATAGGATTCTGAACCAAGCCAACAGTAGCACTCCATGCTTGTAATAAAATCTTTTCCACGATGGAATTTCGATTTTATGAATTTTATGAATTTATGCATGTACATATAATTGTTTTAAATTAAGATGCTCATGTGTTCATCCAACTCCGTTCCTCCTAGCTTGCTATTGAATGTCATTTTTTAAAATAGCGTGGCATACATATCTTTTGTGAAACATTAGGTTATATATACGCACTGGTGGCATTTGAACATGGTTACCTTAAATAAGAGTAACGGAACTAAATGAAAGAGCGACATTTGTCCTTCGGACTCAGGGACTGTTACACCGAGAGGCCGGAAGAAGCGGCGCGGCCCCTCGGGATCGACCCGTGATGAGTCTGCTGGTGAATTTCAAGCGGGTCCGGTGCCTTAATAACGGCCATGTTAAAACACGGATGTTTTGCCACGTTGTATAAAACACACTATTTACGGTGACGGTAAAATAGGTAAGTCTCTAAATTTTGTAATCGGTTTCGTCTCTTAAAAGAGATTAGCAAGGTAGCAGTAGCACAGTTTGTTACCCTAGATAATCTTCCATAATTACTTACTTGTTGCTGATCCAGGCAAGCCAGCTAGTGCAAATCTGTCTAGTGGAGGACTGAAGAAGACCCGGTTAGTCCTGCTGCCATGCATGTCTATCGGTGCGTCTTAAATATTTCAGTTAATATGATTCGGATTCGCTTCCCATCCGACATTCCCATTTCCCCTTCCGTATCAAACAGCATGTCTTCCCAATGATACGGCTGTATTTAAATCATTATTACACTTTGTACAGTGTGACTTTATTATTATATGATGAGCTGTAAATTGCTCTGCCTATTTACAGAGAGGGATTTCTCATCCGAGCAATTTTCTGCACTTTTTATTTTTCGTGAATTGGGGGTTTCGCACTTTCTTAAAGCAGGGACCCTCCTGTCATTAATTCTCAATTCAATAAGGTGTGATCTAGAATCAAGGGCGTAGATAAGAGTATGGGGTGGTGCTGGTTCGGGGCTGATTTCTTTTCTACCAATGAAACCAAACCCACACCTTTGTCTTAAATGTTTTTGTCGTTGCGTAAGTAGCATTTGCGATAGGTTGAAAACCCCTGCCACATATGAATTCCATGAGTAAATTCAACGATTGACTTGTTTAATTTCGACAGGATAAAAATCAGCTAAAGTTGCCGTTCTGTGTTTTCTGTTTCAGCCACATTCTCCTTCATTCTCCGGTACCTTTGCAGAGACTCGTAGACCTGTGGTTCCTGGCAGAGGCATGGCTGAGGGGCCCAAAGTGGGCTTTGCAGAGACGTTTGTGTTGGCAGGCTCAAACGGACATGGTGTGGCAGTGGAGGATTTGGGTACAGGCGGGTTATCCCGCGATCTGGTGGAGCCGAGCTCTGGAGTCAGCCGGATGGCAATGGGTGTGAAGTCCAAGTGTGCTGCCTACGTCCTGGCTCTGCGGCCCTGGAGCTTCAGTGCCTCGCTGACACCCGTAGCGCTGGGCAGCGCGTTGGCTTACAAATCCGAGGGCACCGTGGACCTCTTGGTGTTCATGGTGTGTGCCGTGGCCGTGTTGGTGGTGCACGGGGCGGGCAACCTAGTAAACACTTACTACGACTTCTCCAAGGGCATCGACCACAAGAAGAGTGACGACAGGACTCTGGTGGACCAGATTCTAGAGCCCCAGGATGTGGTGATGTTTGGAGCGGTGCTGTACTCCGTCGGGTGCCTGTGTGCCACCTTGCTCTACTTTCTCTCCACGTTGAAGCTGGAGCACCTCGCGCTCGTCTACTTCGGAGGGCTCTCTGGCTCCTTCCTTTACACTGGAGGTGCCCCTTCTGACTCTTCCAAATCTGTGTCCCCGCCCACGTTGTATTTCGTGTAATTCTTCCACCTTCTGTGTAGCTGTTCTTTCCGTTGTCCCATGTTTCTGTGCTTGTTGTCCGTTGTACTGACTTATAAACGTTCGGCTGTGGAAGAATGACGTCATTATAGATAGGCCGGTGTGTGGCTCTGTGAGTTAGGACTGATGCCCGCGATCAGAAGGCCGCTGGTTCAGATCCTGTGGCTGGCAGAGAGATTCCCCCATTGGGCTCATTAGCTAAGAGCCTTATCCCTAGTTGCCTTAGTGTCTTGTGTGACCCTGCTTTCTCCGTTGTCTGTCGGTTTGAATAAAAGCGACTGCTGAATAAGAAAATGTTGGTTTTTAAAACTATTTCTCTGTGTTTATGTGCGTATGTGACGTCTCCCCCCCCCATCCATCTCCTCCTGCAGGCATCGGACTGAAATACGTGGCATTGGGCGACGTGGTGATTCTGATCACCTTCGGCCCCCTGGCAGTCATGTTCGCACATGCGGTGCAGGTGGGCTACCTGTCAGCGCTGCCGCTGGTCTACGCCGTGCCGCTGGCGCTCAACACAGAGGCCATCCTGCATAGCAACAATACCAGGGACATGGAGTCGGACCGGCAGGCGGGCATCGTCACGCTGGCCATCCTCATCGGGCCTGCCCTCTCCTACGTGCTCTTCAACCTGCTGCTCTTTGTCCCCTACGTGCTCTTCTGCTTCCTGGCAACGAGGTACACCATCAGCATGGCGCTGCCCCTGCTCACATTGCCCATGGCCTTCCCGCTGGAGAAGCTGTTCCGTGGTCAGTGCTACTCAAAGATCCCCCAGAAGACCGCAAAACTGAACCTCTTAATGGGTCTCTTCTACGTGTTTGCGATCATACTGGCACCGCCTGGAAGTCTACCACAGCTGTGACTCACCTTGACTCTTTCTGACTGTGGCTCATGTTTGCCTGTGTATAATTTATCATTTTTGTTCCTCAGCTCTAATTTATTAAACGAAACACTGGTTCAGATGTGCTGCTTAGAGAAGTTGTGCAGTATTTACAACTTCTGTTGCTGGCAAGGTGGCCCTTACTTCCCCTAAATCTGTGTGCTACTCTATGCTTGCTGTGTGTGATGCAAATTCCAAAGTTGCCTGTGCATGCATGCTGGACCTGGGAAAGAGGAAGGGTGTACTTGAGAGGCAGCAAGAGTTCTTCAAATAGCCCAAAGGCAATAGCTGGAAACTTTCTAATTTCCCCTCTTTTCAGGTTTATTTTTAAGAATTCTTTTTTTTCTCAATAGTTGCTCATGCAAGTAATAATCGAAAGTATGAGTAACACAATTTATTTTTCGTCAGCAGTAAAATCACAAGGATTGCCAATTTTTTTATGCTGCAGGCGTGGGGTTGAATCAGTAACACTGTTCCCTCACCTCTGCAGTTTTGGGTACGAATCTCGCCTGTGCTGTGTGTGTGCAGTTTGCATTTTACGTCCATGTCATGTTGTTTGATTCTGGGTGTGCCAGTTTCCTCCCGCAGGTCAAAGATGTACAGTTAGGCTAAATGGCGTCTCTGTTGCCGTAGTGTATATGATGGTGCCCTGCACTGGACTGGCATCCCACCCTGAATGTAGCCCCCCATCTCACACCCTAATGCCACCCCTGAGACCCTGATTAGGATGAGCGGTTAGATGTGTAGTTAAAATAATTTTTAAATCCAGGCTGTTACCAGAGGTGTGTTCCACAAAGTAGGATTTCCCAGATAGCTGGATAATTTAAGCCAAACATGAAAACTGTCCAATAGGAAGAGAGGAAAGTGACATTCCTATTGGGGAAATCCTGCTTTGTGGAACACCACTCAGTTTTTGTGTATTGAGGTGGTGACATGAAAACAAGATCGTCAAACACGGGCATTTTAATGTCAAGCTGCAGGATTTGTGATGTTCATTCTTGCAATTTATTGCTTTACAGGAGTTCATAACGAATGTCAGATGTAATTGAGATCATTTTAATTTTTACAGTTGAAATGGAGCCTAAGGATTATTGTACGGTTGAGTTTGACTAGCCTTTACCAGTCAGAATGGTTAGAGACACTATTTACAGTGAAATTCCAAAAGTTTTTGGATTTAGACTGTCAGACATGACACATATCGTCCAAGGAAGGAAGTACATTTTTTTTTCTCCATAACTTCAGGTGCTGTCTTGTGCCTGTCCCGGTACCGTGTATACACTAGTTCGCTTCAAAATGTATCAGTAATAAAGGGCACGTTCATAAATACAATATCTTTCAAATGCCCTCATAAATACCTGCCGATATTTATTTTATAATTTGTCACCAGAAGTAGGACAGGGAAGCTTCTGAGGGGAAAATAAGGTATATGTTTTTATTTCATTTTTATGACTTTTTTTTTTTATTCCAGTATTCGGCTGGCGATTCTTTCGAATTTATTCGTATGCGATTTGTATTTAGTGTAACAGCTAACATAAAACTGTACGAAACTGATAAAATACAACGTGTAAAAAGCACAAACGTTGTCTATGTGTTTTTTTCCCCCTTTAATCACACTATTTCACCACATTTTACGTGGTGATTGTTAAGCACTATATTCCGTTTTCTGGTATGTCGCGAATCGCAACAGGTGGCCGAAGTAGAATTTACAAACAATGTTAAAAACTGAACAATCTTATGATAATTGAGAGAGTTCGAAGCCTGTATGTTGCGCAATGAATTGGATGTGGTCCGTCCCGTACGGAAGAGGATTAGGGCCACCATGAAAATATTATTTTAATTTTTAATGTTAGAATTCTGACTTTTTTTCTCAGAATTCTGAGTTTAGAAAAAAAAGTCAGAATTCTGAGAAAAAAAGTCAGAATTCTGAGAAAAAAAGTCAGAATTCAAATAATATTTTCATGGTGGCCCTAATCCTCTTCCATAGTTCCGTATGCTGAATTACTTTTCCTCGTGTAGAAAAATGATAAAGATTTGTACGAACTCGAAGGCAGTTGCATCTATGAAACATTGCTGTATTTGTAAACGTCCGAGTTCTCTGATGGCCCACGTTAAGCTTCCAGTATGCAGTCAGCCGCCAGGGGGCGCTATTCCACAAGAAAACGTGCTCGTGTGTTTTCTTCAACTGCTAAACTTTAGACGTGCAAAGAAGCGATCATTAAAGTAACCAGTGAAAAGTCCGAAATGCCAAACAGCGGTAGTAATATGATCAAAGAAAGTTACTGAGGTTGAAAATCATTAAAAAAAAAGTTATCGTGAGCAATTATGTCCATGACTGAATGTTATTAGGCACAGCTTATTCAACACAATACAACCATAGCATGGAAACTCAGGTTAAACCCAGTAACGGTAAAACATGAAGCTTATGTGGACTGATAAACTTGTCCCAGTAGATCTGTAACAGTAACGTTATCATTTAAAAAACAACCAATTCAGCTTTTCGAAGGATCTATTTAAGCCGGGTGAATATATGCAAAAATTTTTAATTGAATTTCCACATTTTCAATTCCTGTTTATGCCTACAGACGTAATAATTTTGTTCAATTGGCACGGACTGGTTGGACTGGAACTGCTACAACTTATGACCTAAACCAACAAGCCAGTTCTTGTGATACAGAAAAACATGAAACAATTACGTAATGTTTTTTCTACAGATATTTTATTGGCGAGTTTAGTAGCGAAGGGCCCCGTTGAAACACCACTGTAGGTTACGCGGTTCTTTTTGGGAAATTCTATGAATTCCATTTTGTAAATACAGTATACCTTCACAAGAAGCCACAAACAGCGTAAATGGTTGGAATAATCTGAGATTTAGCCGCAATGCAATCCATTAAAACTAGTTTCACGCGTCAGTTACTAAATCTTCATATAGGAAAAAAAAATACTTCAGAAGAGTGTTGGGATTGCCCCATTTTGCGAAGTGTGCAATTAGGGAATTGCGCATGTTACCAGCGCAAAACCCCGTGACATTATTACCGCAAACACAAATGATTACATTTTCGCCCATGCATGTAAGAAGGGCACAGGCGAAGAGGGCAGGTCATGCAGGGAAGCTGGCCGGCGAGCGGCGTCCGAGGGAAAGAGCACTGCACTAGGCAGTGACAGCTGCAGCAGCTGGCAGGGCGAGCTCTCTTATCTGTGCGCGCGGTTCAACTTCCGCCCGGAGAACCGCAGCGGAGACGGAGCGGCGGCGGCGGCCACCAGTGTGAGGTTAAGCGAAAACGACTTTTAAAGGAGCTCCGCGACCGGGTAAGCGAAGTCCGAATGCGTTTGCCTTGCGCTGGAAAGGATAACGGTTACCATTAACAATAGCATGCAGTGATGTAAGCGGTGTTCGCGCGGTAGCATTGTGCTAGCTCGGCGTCTAGCCCCGCGAGCCCGCTTCGGCAGCAAGCTCTTGTGTTTCGGTCTCGCGGTCCGCTAAGCCGTGGCGGACTGGCACATTCTGGGAGTAAAAGTGCCCGTTAATGCAGCAGCACGTGGCTAAGGACACGTTAGCAGATGCAGCGGAATGCGGAGCCTGTCTGTCACTCCGGAATAACAAACATTCTCGGTTTTAAATTGAATCTAAGTGAAACCTCCATTATTGGCCTGGGTGTAATATACTCGGAGTACTGTTTGGGGAAAATGCCTTTTCTCTCTCTCTGTGAAACCGTATTTGGTTAAGAGCCAGTTCCTCAAGATGACACCTTTAGAAACCTGGCATACAGTTTAGATGCCACGGAAATGCTTCTTTAGTGGAGAAAAAATGTTAAAAAAGAAAAACAAATATGAAACAGAAACAGGTGCAGAAGGACATTATAGTCACTAGTATGTACGTGTCAGTAGCAAAATCCATTAATTTATAAGCTTGTTAAACTGGTAAATAATCCACACAAAATTGGGGTAGCTAACAGCAACATGATACCGTAATTCGTGTACACCAAATTTGTAAAAGTTTGAAATAAATTTAAATAACTCCATTAAAAACAGACGTGTCGTAATGCACAGACGTTTCCGATGACATTGGGCCCTATTTGTAAATGCAGTCTCTCTTTTCATGTTAACAGCTAACTGTGCTATATATAGGACTAGCATTTGGAGTTTTTATGGTGATGGGTTTTCCAGTTTAAATGAAAAGAAAAGGGAATATTGAATGTTTCATGTTGATGTGGGTCCGCCCCCCTCAGCCTGAATCTAATTGGGGTGAAAAGAATCATTTTCTCTTTATGTTTTTGTTTTAAATTAAAGGTGTCTCGTTTTGTTTTGTAGGTTTGTTTACCATCATAACATTATAAATTATCAGCTGTCAAAATCAAAGATATGTCCAAAGTAATGCAGGGTTCCGGGGGAGATTTGCCAACATGGATTAACTATACAGTGTGTTCTTTTTTTGGAAGTTATGAGTCTGAAATGAAATCTCTTCAGAAACTGAGCGATTTGGCAGTATGGTGGTGGAGAACCCAGTCAGGCTCACAGGACAGACAGAGTTAACTTTGATTCCTACTAAGGCAGCAGCATGTCTGTCCGCTGTCTTCGTTTTGTCGAATTTTGCGTAGTTTATGACTTAGTAGGTTTCTCTGTAGATGCAGGCTGCTGGGAGATGGCTCTGCCCCCGTGAGGGTGTGTAAGACCTGAGCCATACACACAAACTCCTTTTCTGACCTGGACTTGTTGGCAACATTTGTAAAACCCCAAAAAAGAAAAATCTATTGTTAGCAGTGGAATAGCGGATATACATGACCGAGCAGAAAGTAAATGAACTCGTATATCAGTGTGAAAAAAGGAACTGGATGATTTGAGGGCGATTTACTCCTCAGGCAGCAGTTTTATGTGTGTGTGTGTGTGTAACCATATATGCGTTGTATCCCATCCTGGTACTGCAGGATGCTGTTGCGTGCCTACATGTACAGAGCCGTATGCAGATGAGGACACGAATTACCTGCACAGGGAGGCTGCCCTGTCATTGTATTATCATAACGTGTATGATTTGTTTGCCGTATTACTTTATTTTGTCCTCCTCTCTCGGCTCGACTCCTTAAGCGGTCCCTCCATACAAATCAGTGTCTCCATGCGGTTCCCCTGTGATATGAGTCCTCAGGAAGCCTGGACCTATTGTTACCGTTTGCAAGCAAAAGCTCCTGTAGGAATGATTTAATCTCTGACGTGTGAAGCACCCAATAATTGACCTCAATCAGTACCGTCTAGGTTTTTCTTTTACCTGTAAATGAATTTTATGTTTAAGCTGGTAGCTGATAAGTTGTGTTGAAAATTCTCCTCAATCCATAGCAGATGAAGTTAAGTTTTGACTTTGCCTTTGGTAGTAAGTAAGGCTTATAAATTTCTCAGTGGTGTTGTGGTCACTGGAGCCTTCGCACACTCCAAGCTAAGATGTGTTACGATGTAGCAGACTGTCGCATTTTTGTTATATTATGCTGTGTTTTATTGTTCTTTCTGGTCAGCTGGCTGTGTTGTAAGATAGTGGTGGTTACGGACCTGGATTCACAGAACCGCTGTGGGTAGCGGTCCCGGGAGTGGAGTTCTGGTGTGAAATGGCAGGCTGTGGGCCCTGGCAGCGGGGGCCTCTGCCGAGCCGCTAAACACCCTGCAGGATGCGGCTGCTCATTATCGTTCACGGCGGTGCACGTGTTCCTGTCTTTCTGTGTCCTGTCTAGGAGCCTGGCCGTCCCCCTGCTGCCCGAGTCGCTCTCGGAATGGTGGCGAGCCGTCAGACGCCTGGCTGGGCTCAGGTGTCCATGGAAAAAATAAGCTCGCTGTCAACTGGAAGTTTTTAATAACGAACTGGGGGGAGGAGATAGCTGAGCTTGAGCTTGCTTTTTTTTTTTGAACTGTGAACTGTTCTTTTTTTGGAAGCTGTGTTTTGTCCGTGGGATAGAGCAAAGAGTGTTTACTGTAACCAGACAGGAAACTGGCGAAAGGGAGAAACATTTAGGTGAAATGTCACAGAGCAGCCTGTCTCATCTCGGCAGTAGCACTCGGATCCATGTCATCTCTTCTGTGTATCAAGCCTCCTGTGATGAATTTGTGTGATTGAGGAGGCCGTAGCACTGCATGCGGCCTGACATCATTGCCATGATCGAGGAGGCTCCGTCTAGCAGGCCACACAGCAGCTCCTCTCTGCAGTCCCCTCGGCTGTTAAAGCCTTATCACTACCTTCACGGTTGTGTTTCCATGGTAACCACACAGCGTCTTTGCATCAAAAGTTTTGATTAAATTGCTAAAAAAATAAACCTCAGATCTGTCTTTTTTTTTCTTGGCTTACTTAAGAATTTTGTGCAGTGGGAGCCCCCTACCTGTGGGGAGAATGTAGGGATCCAGAAACCAGCCAATATCTGGAACACTGCTGACTGCTGGAGATTATTTTTGTTGTTCATTTGCTATTGTCTGGGCTCATGCTTTAAATGAAACCCCTAGTTTTGTATTGAAGCCCCTCAGATGTTTAGCTCAAGAGTTGTTTCCTTTTGGGGCTTGAACTGGAAATATTAAGGACAGAGAAATTCCTCTGAGCTTGAGTGTGGTCAAAACCTCCAGTGTGACACCAGCTTCTGTGGACTCTGACGCAGCCTGATGGTCCACATTTTTGCTCCCTCCCAGCTCCCTGCCAGGCAGTCCACGTTTTTGCTCCCTCCCAGCTCCCTGCCAGACAGTCCACGTTTTTGCTCCCTCCCAGCTCCCTGCCAGAC
>JAOYFF010000106.1:286428-297789 GCA_025773925.1 Cryptomyrus ogoouensis | reverse complement strand
CGGTTGGGTGGGTGGGCCCCTGCCGGGGGTGGGGGGGGGGCGGGGGGGGGGGGGGGGGGGGGGGGGGGGGGGGGGGGGGGGGGGGCTGCTGTCACTGTGGATCACATGGGCAGGTTAGCTTGCCAGCTATAAATAATTCATATCCCAATTACTCACAAATAAGCCTGGTGCAGGATGGGGGGGGGACAAAGATAGACTCAGACTGGAGATGAACCTCAGAGGTTTTCTGTGTGCCGGGTCGTAAGACACGTGTCACGGGGGCGGTGGGTTTCCTTGACTGATTCTTTCAGCTTTCAGTCATCGAGGCCTCTGTGATTGGTTGGTTTCCGGATTGTGTGATATCCGATTGTTAGGTAACACTTTACAGTAACTGCACCTTCATAATGCATTCATAGAACATTCATAAGCAGCATGTAAGTGTATCTTAACATCCTGACACGCCATAAAAAGATAATGTAATATACATTAACAGCAAACATTA
Source organism: Cryptomyrus ogoouensis (assembly GCA_025773925.1). Lineage (NCBI taxonomy): Eukaryota > Metazoa > Chordata > Actinopteri > Osteoglossiformes > Mormyridae > Cryptomyrus > Cryptomyrus ogoouensis. The sequence goes on along the minus strand of JAOYFF010000106.1, from coordinate 297,308 downwards.
TATGATAATAAACATTACACTTGTATAATTGTATAATGTTAGTTATTGAGGTATACTAAAGATGTTAAGGCAGGTTAGGATGTTAAGGTACTTATGAATGTTCTGCTTGTATTGCTTATGAATGTTCTATGAATGACTTATGAAGGTGCGGTTAATGTAAAGCGTTACCAACTGATATTTGGATGTTGGCTCATTCCAGTGTAAATTCTCATGTAAATTAATTGCTAGTTGATGAACAACTAAGAAACCTGCCCCTGCATAATAAAACCCCCCCCCGGGCCACGTGGGGGTGCAAAGCAGAGCCAAGTGGCCTCATCGCGGACAAAAGGCTTCGGGCTTTATAAGGAGCTCGTACCCCAATTAATGTGCGGGACAAAGGTTACCATGGTGATTTTTCCAATCCCAGTCAGCATTCCGCAAAGAGCATTCGCAAAATGTCAAATTGCTCTCCCAAACCCGATAGGGGCGTTTTAGTAGGAGGCGGGAAGCCCCCCCCCCCCCCCACTAATTGAGCTGTAGCTTAGCTGTGACAAGTTATTAACTCTGAAAGAAGCTAATTGCTCTGCGCTGTGTAACTCTTGTTCTGGTGGGGACAGTGAGATAAAGGTCAAGGAGTTCAGATCCTCTGAGTCGAGTTTGGTCTCTGGAGAATTTCAGGGGGCCAGCCTCACTCTAACGTTTATTACTGCGGAGCCCGGGTGGTGCGTGGCGGCGATGGGCTGTGAGAGTGATGGATGCTGAGAGGGCCGTGCATTTGCGAGCTGGACTGACACTGTGCCCGTGGTCTGTGAGGCTGCCGCTCATTGCTGTCAGGGCAAGACAGCCGGAGACATGCGCTCATTCACCTCAGCTGTGCCTTATTGCGATAAGTTATTACTAATATTACTAATAACTAAATAAAACTGAGTGCCCGTTTTGTTTCTTTAGCCTCGATGACTACGGCCCCATGGCTTCCCATGTCACCCTAACCCCGCCCACGCTCTCATCTAGTCTCGTGCCGTTCGTCAGACCCAGCCCCGCCCACGCTCTCATCTAGTCTCGTGCCGTTCGTCAGACCCAGCCCCGCCCACGCCCCCAACCCTTCATCCCCTTCTGACACCTGCATTTCTCCGGCTGTCTGTCTGGAGCAGTTTGGCGGGTGCCAGGCCGCGAATCCTTGGCTGCTGCCCTGTGGCGTCACGGTGCCCATCGCCACGGCTACCTGCAGTACTGCGTGTGGTCCGCTGATGCCTAACAGCTCCTGACATCTGGGCCTGAGGTTGCTGAGCGACAGGTGGTCAGTGTTTGGGCCGAGGTGCGTGAGCAGACGGCGAGGCTGAGGTCTTACCGCTGCTTGATGGCTCTGATTGGTGCTGCTCTTTGGAGTGAGCAACATAGGAGGCTGACTCAGTACTGCAGCGTAATAACACATCCTGCTGTTGTTACTGCTGCGCTATCACTGTGATAACCACATACACTCACACACCACCGTCAGCACAGACCATCGGTCTATGAGATGTTGATTATCTGCTGTATGCTTTCCCTTCTTACAGCTGTATGTTTTGTTTATATTGACAGTGATGGTGGTTTAGTCAGGCCGCCTAAACCAGCCAGTGAAAATGCTTACGGGTGTGACTGTAACTGCGCAACCCCAATGACGGAGGTCCGGAGAATGTACCAGAGTCGTCCAAGGACGGGCGCAGACGCCAAGCTCTGTGCTAGCATGTTTGTGGAGTCACTCACTGCCAGGATCATCTCGTGGAGCGCTGGCAGAGCTTTTGCCCCCCGGTGACTTAGGAAACGGGGAGGGAGGGGGTTACTTCGGGATGGTTCATTGCTGGGGGAGGGTCTGTTGCTGTAGTGTTGGGGAGCAGAGGAGTCTTGCCCCTAGACAGATGGATGGCCGTATCTGCGTGTGTTTACCTGTTCTGAGAGAATGTGATAATGTCACGGCCTGGGCCTGGGCCTGGAGGAGCGCGGGCCCGGGCCTGGGCCTGGGCCTGGAGGAGCGTGGGCCTGGGCCTGGGCCTGGAGGAGTGCGGGCCTGGGCCTGGGCCTGGAGGAGCGCGGGCCTGGGCCTGGGCTCTCACCATGTGGCGCTCTTCAGTGCTTTTAAACATTCACTTTGATTTCACACTCGGAGATGGGTGTGAACAAGATAAGCAGCTGGCAAATGGGGCGGGTCGCTGTAACCTGTTTGAATGTTTTTTAAAAATTCTAGCTTCTCTTCAGCCTGGATTTTATTCTAACATACTTAATATCACACACCCAAAGCCCTCTGCCATGAGTATTACATAATGCTGGAAAAACATGAAGAGGCCATAATAAAGCCCCAAACGCAGTGAACTCTCCCCCCCTGGGCCACCTTCTGTTGATTTCTCGAGTCCCGGCGTGGGGTTCCTGGAAGCCGAATGCCCAGTGCCGCCAGATTGTGTTTGTGCCGCACAAAAATAGATTCGCGTGCCGTGGCACAAGTGCCTCTCGCTGCCCCGGCTCTGTGGCCGCTTCTGCCAGGACAGACGGACGCGTGCCTCTACGAGGGCCCGTGGCCGGGCACCGTGGTCCCTTCGCTGACAAGCTGCTGCAGGTACGGGGGTCACATGATGATGCCGCTGGAGGTTGCTAGTGCTCGTGCGATCTGTCCTTTCTAAAACATGCTGTCCAGCCTGTCTTTCATGGTTTGTGGTTTCCGGGTACCGTTCGGTCCCATCTGACGCAGAAGGTGACCGTTTCCACTGAGGTGTGACACATTCCAGGGGTGTGTAGAAGGAACCAGCTTCTGAAACCATTACTGTGTCAGTCTCCCCTGCGCACCTGAATCTCTGAAGGTCCATGTCACGTTTCCAGCTAAGTGGAGACACCGTGTTGCTGCAGCGATCCATCACACACCGTAAGCAGCCACCGGGAGAAAGACCTTGCGTCTTTGTTTTCGATGTTTCACATCGATAATCCATTTCCATGGCATCACCTGTCACCTTCCGTCAATGAGCCACATCACCGATATAATGTCGTCTCCCCTGCCGAATCTAATTGCAGGAACCGGAACTGTCAGGGAGTCAGATTGCCTTTAATTTCTGAGTGCTACTTAGGATAAGAAAAGCGATTCAGTGTGCAGAGGACCGTCGTCGGTGTACCTCTGTCCATAGCTTCAGGGGTGATTCCTGGGGTAGCTCCCCCTGTAATGTACATTGTACGTGTATCACCTTTAGACGGCTGAGCTGCAGCCCCTGAGCGCCGTGTCTCTGCTTAGCTGCCTCAGTTTCTTCCGTGAGGCATTACTCAGTCGTGCCTCTCATTAGCAGCTTGACTGATTCTTGCACGTTCTTAGCAGGAGGTGGCTGTGGAGGGAGGGGCTCCCGACCACGTCTGGCTGGTTCTAAAGCAGCAGCGTGGTGACGCTTGTGCTTCAGCATTTCGGGTCCTTCACAGAGCCTGTGTGCAGTGTTGCTGAATCCTCTTGCCGCTGACAGCAGAGTGAGACACGTGGGCCTGACTTTTTCCTTCCCCGCGCGGTAATCTTGCCCACCTCTCCTCCTTGGCGTCCTCCTAATGAGCCTGATCAGATGTGGGTCCTTGCATCTCTAATTCCTGGCTGCTCGGATGCACAGACACTCTGCTGGTGATCTGGGGATCAAATCGGTTTTGGGTTGACATGCAGCAGGTGGGTCAAACTGCTGAATCGGCGACGTCGTTTTTCCACCAGGTGGCATGAAGCACCAATGTAACTTTATAATACAATGCTATCCTGTATCTGTGAGGTCCATTTTAACCCTGTTAAATGGTGGTATAAATTTAAGGCCTGGTTATTAAACACTGAGAGAAACAGCCGTGCGATCAGCGCTGTGGAGAGATTACTGCGGAGGAATCGGGATGGCTCCTGTGTGTCCGGCCTCTGATACTGGCCCTCTTGTCTGCTTTGTGTTCTGATCCATCGGTAGGTGCTCGGAGATCCAGAGCCTTCTGCTTTGGGGGCTTAACGCCTCGGACTGTGGGTTGTCATTGAGCACATACACGGCAGGTGTTAGGGTTAGGCTCTGCACATGCGTTTGTGTGTGTGTGCGTGTGTGAGTGTGTGTGAGTGTGAGAAGCATTACACGTGGCATATGGAGGCACATATGTTTCGGGGGGGCAGGCTAAACAAACCTCCCAGTTGATTAATCAGGCCAGACATGGAGCTCTTAGGCCCTGTCACAAAGGCTTTGGCTCTGTATTGATATTCATGCCCCCCCCCATTCACAGTCATTCCTTTGGACACAAATTCAGTGTTATTTCTTACTGGGAGGTGCCTATATATCCAGACTATCTGTTGGCTGAACTTCATTTGCTTCTGTCCTTTTAGGTTTTTAATGGCAGGATAGGTGGTGCCCTTGTGCCCTGACAGGTTAGGATTCCCGCTCAGCCTCTGCTCTCTGTAATTCGTGTCACTGCTAGGCCTGCGAGCGTCACTCAGATATGCTGAGTAAAAGGGCCATTTGTGGGACTGCAGGAAGTGTCACAATCAGGGCCAGCCTTTGGCTGGAGGGATGCGACTGCACTGTCTTCCATGGCCTTTTCAAAGCGACGAGCGGGGATCGTGCCATCCAGACAGCCGCTGTTATCCTGATAAGAGGGAAGCCTTCGTGAGTCCCTTCTGTGTTCGCCACAGGCAGTAAGGGTCCCCCAGGGGGCCAGGATGAGCAGAGACTCGACAGTCATGTTTTTCTGTCTGTCAGGGCAGTGAGTCACATCCGGTTGCTCGTGGAAGCCAAAAGTCAGCTGCATTTATGAGTGAAGGGGAAAAAATGTGTCTGTTTCCATATGCAGGCATTAAAATAACCTGCGTCTGCATTCTGACAACCCCTGCCCCCCCCCACGTGCTCTGCGTTATATTGTGACACCTGCCCTACAAAAATCAAATGGCATAACTGAAATGTGTTGGCCAGTAAGTGGGCCTTGGGTAACGTGTGGCACCTGTATTCAGGGACGTCATTCAGCCTGCGTACGCACGAAAAAAAAACCCTAGTTAAGCTTATTTTTGTGCTAACCCCACCTCTGCTTGGAGGGTAGAAGGGGAATTTCACTAGGGCCTCGGCTGTCATGCCCCCCCCTCCTCGTTTAGCTTGTCATGGAAAAAGCAGAGCGGGCAGAGATCACATTTCAGCATTTGTGTGTCCAGGACCTGCCTGGCAGCCTGAATTGATGCACTGAACCATGCTGCTGTCTTCTTTTCTATTTTGCAACGTGGAACCTCAGTTAATTCATAAAGAAACTGTGTGGTGCGAATCTGCTTGTTTCCATCTGAAAATCGCAGCGATTTCCGGCAGAAGCACGTGGGACTGGCGCGAGCGTGCCCGGGATGTGCCCGGGATGTGCCCGGGATGTGCCCGGGATGTGCCCGGGATGCGCTGGGTTGTTAGCGTTCGGTGTTCCCACCAGGCTGCGGGAGGCCCTGGCATCTGAGCCTGGCATCTGAGCCTGTCTTTCACACATTCAGTTCTTAAGAAGTCCCCCCCATAACCGGAACCTTTTTAAGGTTCACTGTCTTGTGTACTAAACACTTGGGGCCCGGGGCCCCTTAGGGCCTTGTTTGTTGCCTCTCCAGCATGTTGGTAGCTGTGGTCTCTGCTCTTTGGTCAGTAGTAAACACTCTATTTTAAAGGCAAGTATCATCCTCTGTTAGCTCCCTAAAGTTTGGCGAATCAAACACTGACGAGAATATTCACAGCTCTGTCATGTTTTCGGTTCCTGCCGGGATGAGCCATCAGAGTGTTCTCGTTCTCTCTCAGCATTCCTGATTTATGATTTTTAATCGTTGTCTTGATTGCATCATTGCCTCCCCCCCCCCCCCCACGTTAGAGGGCACTTGTCACCCTGTTTATGGCACCGTCTGTCCCGACACTCACTAGTGCTCCGACTCCGCGGTGGCATTTTGAACACCCAGTACACGCGTCAATATCCCGAAATCTGAAGGACCAGTGCCAAGGTGGAAGCTTGGAAGGAATTAGCTGATGACAAGCTCCTGGGGACATCTGTTGCGTCTGGGTTTATGCGGGCATCCAGCGTGCGGGGGCGAGGGCTGTACCTGTCTTACATGCCCCCGGTGCACTAACGAAGCTCGGGTCTATTTAGACAAGCACCAGCCTGTCGTCTGGAGCCTGGGTCAAGTGTCTCACCGGCGTCAGGGATTTAAAGTCCTTTGACCGTAAGCCACTAACGAATTGAGTTCTTGAAGAATCTGTGGCCTGGATTCCCAGAAGTCACTCTGTCAACTTAATGTTTCCTGGAGCTTGAAGCGCCTCATATCCTCAGAGGCCAAGGCCGAGCCAAATGCAGCAGAAGCTCCTTTTTGTCTTGGGGAGGGATCATGGTGAGGAGGCCTGGGGGCCTGTGCTTTGTGGCTTGAGCTTTGGATGGATCCCGGCACGGAAATGACCAAGCATGGGAATCGGCGGCTCCTTTGCTCGGCAATCAGATCAAATCTTTATCATAAGGTAGGTTTGCTTGTCTGCTTGTTTGAGCGGTTGCAGCTTTTATTGTTTAGCATTTAGCTTTTTCTGTCAGCCGCTCAGTTGCCTTGGTGTCCAAAACCACAATATTTTAATTCAATAAATTGAGGAAGCAGTTTGCATCTTATCGTGTCCAGTTTTATTATAGCAAGAAAATGGTTTTGTATCAGTTATCAGTCTTGGTTAATCTGTTAAGACCAGGTTTCCCTAACACCCGAATCAAATGACTAGTAGAGACTGTTTCATACTAACAAGTAAGCAGAAATCAGGCATTCCTTAAGGATAATGCCCTCCCCCACCTCTACTCGCGTTTACCTGTCTGTATTGATTTGTCTGCGTAGTTTTCTTGTCTGTTTCATCATGTCAGGTGTCGACAGTGTTTGAACACCAGCGTACTTTGCTCAGTCTGTGAAAGAGGCTTTGCGTCAGAGTGATATCACGCAAAAGCATGTAATCTGAGCAAGGGGCAGCGAACTGGACCAAACGGCCCCTGACAATCGGAGACGCAGAGCCGCGCCTGTCCAACAGAACCATGTGGTCCGTTGGCCTTGCGTGTGGTGGTGCCCATTCATTTGATAAAATAACTGCCCTCGTCCATGCAGATTGTTTACCTGCCGCACGTCAGATTAATCTTAGGGTATGCAGTACCTAGATGAACATTTTTGTGAGGAACGCACAGTATACTGTTTTTGAATGCATGCATGTCGACCAAGCTGCACTGGAAACAGTGAGATGGGTGATGAAGGGAAAAAAAAAAGCTGTACAATTTGGCGAAAACGTTGAGCAGTCAAAAGAGGTATGTGGAGTGGGGGGGATGCAACATCAGCTGAAAGGTCCCTGTACAAACGAGACAGAAACTGCTTGTAATTCAGGGTGGAAGATTGCAGCTGGTGATTGTCAGTGAAGGGGGACAGAAGTGAAATTCCACCCATGGTAATGGAAGAAAGCTCTAGGTTCATCATTCATGCCGCATCTGCTCTATATCTGACCCATCTTCTAGCTGAGGACCAGAACTTTTTTGTTTTCGCAGTGTGAGCCTACCGCCCCGACAGAACCTCTCCAGAATCATCCTGAAGGGAATATTCCAGGGAGTGAAGGTGGTGCGAGGACCGGACTGGGACTGGGGCAACCAAGATGGTGAGCTGAGGGCCGGCCGGGAGCACAACAGCAACAAAAATAATGATAGCCATGATAATAATGATAATTAATCAGAGATTTCAGGTCCAGAAAGTAAAAATCCAGACAGCGATTTTGTTTCAACCAACGAGGTGAGCATAAAGAGTCAGAGCCGCAGACTGGTCAGCTGGTTGGTTGAAACTAAGTCACGGTGTGGATTTTTACCTTCTGGACCTGAAATTTCCTCTTCTGATAATACTAACCAGTGTTCTAGCTGCCATAGAGGTGTTGTGTGGAAGCGTTTGGTGAATGTTTCTCTGGCTTCATCTACACTGTAGGAGTATTTATCTAATGACAATTTAATGTGTTTATACACCGTCTGCCCCCCCCGCCCCACATCTGTGTTCACTTCACATTCCACTCCTGCATGAACACTGACTCGCACCATTAAGTGTCATCTCTGTGAAGTGTTGTTGAGATGCAACAATTTGAGTTTCCAGGGCAAAAAGGAAGATCTCAGGAACCACCAGTCACTTGCCGTTGTCCATCATATCCTCATCATATGTCCAGCGTATTATCTGCGGATTTCTTGGGGGGAGTACTGTGTGTGTTTTTTTTTTTTTAATTGTGATTATGCTGCCAAGCTCATCTTGTGAACGCCAGTGTCCTTCAGCTTGCGTTCCCGGTGATATGTGTCACGATGCTCTGTCCCTATTGTCCTTGCCGAATGAGTCAAAATGTCCATGCTTTGCACATTGGGTCAGTTGGTCATAGTCACACCCCTCCTTGTTTTCTGCTGCGTGCGTCGGTATCTTCTTTCCGCCCTTTACCAGGGAAACCCCGTTCATGGTTTATTGTCATTACAGGAAATAGTTTAGCTGCCACTCATCATTGTGGGTAAGAGGAATGGCACCTGAAGCCGGTGGCGTAGGTGGTAGGTGTGCCCGTGCTGTGTGCAGTAGGGCAGACCTGTGTGTTGTTAGACGTTCATAGTTTTCATATCCCCCCGGTGCCTTTTTTTTTTCTTTTTTTTTTTTTAAACTGACCTCATTCAGCTTGGCTGCGTTTCAGCCCCTGGCAGCTCTGCAGTAACAGACCCTCTTGCGGTGGGGGTGGGTGGGGGGGGGGCAGCTTCTCCAGAAGGGATCTGGAGGGCTTGTTTTTCCCCTTTTCCTTATGTAAGAGGTTAAATATTTAGGAGAAGCCCAAGTCCTGCTTTACGTCAGGCTGTTTGGTGTCAGAGGCTGAGCTAAGAGCTGCACCATCTGTACGGTACTTTTGTTTTGGGCAGTAGCAGCCGAAGTGAGGTAGGCATCCCTGCGTAAAGGTCACCGGAGGACTCCGAGATGTGCTGTGCAGACCTGCCAGCGTCTGCAAAACGGACAGTGTAGTGTTTCGGTGCAAATGAACAGGGCTGTGGGCACTGATGCTGTTCTGACGCTTCAGAAGTGTCTGTGCATAGGTGTAGAGAAATTGGCTTGGATTCAGGAGAAGCCTATAAAGCATGAGCAGCATTACATTTCAGGAGGATTTTGTTTACGGTGCTGCACTAGGTCTTCACTTCCCAGTGCCCTAATTTTCCGGCTTCGTTTAGGCATTTATTTTTTAATTAAATCCACCTCAGCTTCCATCCCTCCCTAAGCCACCAAACACAGTAACACGTTTAAGCATTTTTCTTTCAGTGGTTTATATTAAGTGCGATTTGTCTCCTGGCTTATATATAAGACAGCCACCGCTGTTTGGAGGGTCAGCGAGCCCCGCGTACGTGACAGTGTGGTTCATTAACACACTCGATTGCCGTCAGCGTGACGCCAGCATTCCTCACCCTGGCCACGCCTCCCCCAGGACGGGGAGGATGTGGGGGGAGCCAGCTGCTGGAGGCGTGGGGTCACACAAGGGCCACCCTTCCTTTTACTCCGAAACTATCTGTCTTTTTTTTCCTACTCGTGCTGGTACCTCTATCCTGTATTAACTAGCATTCTTTATTTCGGTATTTTAGTGTCACTTTAAGCACGTCTGTGTCCTGCTGTTTTTCTTGCTGATCTTCCATAAGCCCCCCCTCCCCCGGTGAAGTTAAATTCTTGTCCTGCCCTTCTCCATACCCAGGAGGGGAGGGCAAGCTCGGCAAGGTAATCGACATCCGCGGCTGGGACACAGAGTCCGGCCGGAGTGTGGCTAGCGTCACCTGGTCCAACGGCACCACCAACGTCTACAGGATGGGCCACAAGGGCAAAGTGGACCTCAAATACGTGTCGGACATAGCAGGGGGTTATTACTACAAAGATCATCTCCCAAAGCTGGGTAGGCATGATTTGATTTGATGGTGTGTTTTTTTAATTCATTTTTTTTGTGCAGTGCTCCGGTCTGATTACAAAGTTGATTCAACTGTGTGTGCGTGTTTGCATGTGTGTGCGTGGCCGTATGCGTTTGCCTGTGCGTGTGTGTGTGTGTGTGTGTGCAGGGGAGCACGCAGAGCTGCAGAGGCAGGAGAGTGCAGATGGACATACATTCCAGCAGGGAGACAAAGTCAAGTGTCTTTTGGAGGTGGACATCCTCAGGCAGATGCAGGAGGGGCATGGAGGCTGGAACCCCAAGATGGCCGAGGTACCGGCGATGCCCATTTATCTCTCTGCCCTCCACATGTCGCCCTCCTTCATCGCACAGCACATTCAAGAGCAGCTTTTTAAAGACACACCAAATGGTATTTAACGCTTCTTCTTCCAAAAGGGACAGCAAGTAAACAAATATGCAAGGAACAGGGGGGTTAGGGTCATTTCGGAGCAAATTTCCTGAGATGAAGGGCCCAGGAAAAGCTCTAGTGAATTCCGCGCAGTGTGCCGTCCACTTCCTGCCAGAGAGCTGCCGAAGCTGTGCCAGGATCAGAGCGACCCAGCCCGTGTGCCGTGCTGTAAAACCCGCTGCACAACTCGTAAAACTCTGCTGATAGGTTCAAAGATGGCGACATGGCGCCTGGCATTTTTCAGCATCGCCTTGTGCGGGTCCCATCTGGCATATACCAGGGTGGGGCCAGGTGGACGCCAAGTGTCGGGGCCTGCGTCGCGTCGCTGTAGAGATCATTAGTGTCGGGGCCTGAGTAGCGTCGGTGTAGAGATCATTAGTGTCGGGGCCTGCGTCACGTCGGTGTAGAGATCATTAGTGTCGGGACCTGCGTCGCGTCGGTGTAGAGATCATTAGTGTCGGGGCCTGCGTCGTGTCGGTGTAGAGATCATTAGTGTCAGAGCCTGCGTCGCGTCGGTGTAGAGATCATTATTGTCGGGGCCTGCGTCGCGTCGGTGTAGA
>JAOYFF010000106.1:257097-269673 GCA_025773925.1 Cryptomyrus ogoouensis | reverse complement strand
GGCCGGGAACCAATTAATTGGTTTTCCATTATTTCTTATGGGGAAAATTCGATCAGAACTAGAACTTTTTAGGATTCGATCTGGAGTTCTGAACGGATTAAGTTCGAGTTCTGAGGTACCACTGTAATTCATATCAGAAGGTGTGTCTGTGCTGTGTGTCTGTGTTTCTGCATCTTTGTGTCTGAAGGCTCCCAGTAAGTTTTGTCAGACTGACCGGCATCACGCCCCCCCCCCCAGGCTAGCGCAGCTGCAGTCTGTATCAAGCGGCACGGGCAGTGGCAGCAGCAGCCTGCGGCGAGTGCACACCACGCCCAACACCATGACCAACCTGGCCATGCCCAACGCACCAGGCCCCACCGAGTGCCTCATCTGCTCCGAGCTGGCACTGCTGGTGCTCTTCTGTCCCTGCCAGCACAGCGTGGCCTGTGAAGGTGGGCGCGGGGGCACGGGGCCTTGCCAGGTCAGGGTGTGGGGGTGGAGGGTACTCAGGCTCTCTGTCATTCATGTCGGGTACTTTGTGTTGTAGCAACAGATGATTGTAATTAAAGTTCTGCTACTGCACTTGCCAGTTCTGTGCCTGTTTTCGCTGCACTACCTTGATTTCGTAAATGAACCAGCTGGGTGTCAGCAGCAGCGCACAGGCCACACGGTTGGTGTAGGCTGAGTGTGACCACCACCCCGGTCCTGTTCCCCTCAGAGTGCGCCCATCGCATGAAGAAGTGCATCAAATGCCAGGTGACCATCACCAAGAAGATCCGGCAAGGTAAGGGTTCCCCGCGCCCGGCGTCCTCGTGCGTGGCCTGGCGTCGAATGGTTCTAGTGGCGTTTTTGCTCCCTCCCGGCTCTCTGCCAGACAGCCCACATTTTTGCTCCCTCCCAGCTCTCTGCCAGACAGTCCACATTTTCGCTCCCTCCCAGCTCCCTGCCAGACAGTCCACATTTTTGCTCCCTCCCAGCAAAAATTTGGACTGTCTGTGGGTCCCAGAGGACTGGGTTGGGAAACATTGATTTAACCAATAGGCTAATGCAGCTGTTAGATGTAAGTATTTCCGAGTAAATTCTTTTAAGCAATGTCAGATTTAGCTTCTGTCCCGGTGACTTTCACCCCCGCCCCCCCCCCAGACCAGACAGAGGTGGAGTGCAGCCCCAGTGCAGAGACTTCAGAGCAGCACCAGCTCCTGGAGCAGCTGCAGTCGCGCTACCGGCAGATGGAGGAGCGCATCACCTGCCCCATCTGCATCGACAACCACATCAAGCTGGTGTTCCAGTGCGGCCACGCCTCCTGCATCGACTGCAGCGCCGCCCTCAAGACGTGCCCCATCTGCCGGCAGGCCATCCGCGAGCGCATACAGCTTTTTGTGTGATGTGGCCGCGCCGTCGGCCGTCAAAGGTGGCCACCCCCGGGCACCCCCATCCCGCTCACGCCGCTCTGCTGCGGGGTAAGAAAGCTGAGCACCCATGTCTGGAGTGTGCCCCCACCCCTCCGCTGGCATCCTGAAGGAACCAAGGCAGGGCCGTCCCACTTTGGATCCGAGCCTGCCCCCACATTCCTGCAGCCAACAGGTCACCCAGGAGGAGTCGCCAAGGTGTGCATTAGCAGGCTTCAAGGGACACTCGTCTGTTACGCGTTTCTCCAGCGAGAACGCCCTCGCTGGAAGGAGACCCCATCAATCTCATCCATCATCTTGTTTACAGAGGCTCTGACAAGTGATAATGACCCCCCAACCTCTGCTATTTGTCTGATTTTACTCATTGCCCTCATCTTAGTCATGGTCATTTCTGTAATTGTATATATATATAGAAACATGCACACATATATACAGATGTGTGTGCATATTGTAAGTACAGAGCTTGTATTATTTGTGGTTAAAGGTACCAGTTACCTGTTTATTTATGTCCCAAAGGGTTTCCTATTTATGTGAATCGTGTTCTTCTCCTATTCACTCTGTGGAAACAGAACCCCGCCATATGCTGCTGTTCTCAGGGTTCTGAATCACAAATCTATCTAATCACACCTGGCATCTTGGACAGCGTACAAATCCAGGCTAAAAGAACCCCCCCTCAATTTGTTTCATGCTCACATTTGAAAATGTTTTATTTGGTAGTGAAGGCCTCTGACGTGTAAATGGCCCTCGCAGACCATGTGCGCAGGTTCCCACAGTCCTGTGATGCCATCCTGTTGTGTGGGAGGATTATCATCTTGACAGTAGTATCTGGAAAGGCCTTGGCTTTATAACTGTGGCCACACATGGCAGCACGTGCTGTTTTACTGATACCCCTGACTGTCTTCACCTGGACTTCACTGCCACTGCACACATATCAGGCTGATCCACGTGGCAGTGTGACGCCGGTGTCGCCTCCGTTCAGCCAGATCCCAGGAGTCCGGACCTCCACGCTTCAGCTGCCGCTGTTACGTTGGTAGTCGAGATCCTCGGCGTGCATCGCAACAAATTAGCATGCCCTGTAGCCGCCGTGAGCTAAGGGGAGCCCTAAACCCCTTACCTGCAGTTGCGTTTTGCACAGCTGGAAAGTTGTTTTCTTTTTCTAAAACGTAAAATATAACGCACCAAAGCTGAAAAATGCAGTCAGATGTATGCAAAGGCTTCTTTCTGTCACACAGTGTAAAGCCAAAGGTGCGTCCATTTGACAGCCTTTGAATGAAATTTCATTTTCTTTATTTTATTTTTATTGTAAACCTTATGCATAAGGACTTAAAAGGGCAAAATATTTGTTTTGTGTGTGTCTGTCCTGGACAGTTTCTTTTCACAGAGGTTGAGGAAGAAGGTCCTCCCCACACAGATAATATTATCATTCAACCACAAGAATTCCCTTTACACAGGCACATTTTTTTCCAGAAGGGCTTCTGTAGATATATACATCTTTTTCCCCCCTCATGCTCAATTTTGTATGTTGTAGGGGCTTCACAGAACTGTCGCCTCAGGCTTGCCTATTGGGGGTTCGGGCCAGTTATATGTAAAGTGCTTTGGGCCAATGACTGTCGTTAAAAGCGCTATATAAATAAAATTGAATTGAATTAAATTTTGAGGAAGAAACGTCAGTGTCTGACACCCTAAGCCGTTTTATGGGCCTTTCGTTGGAGGTTAGTAAGGACAAGCGGTAAATTCAGTTTACCTTGACACAGTACTGCACCAGTGCCAAATCCAACTAGTAGTGGGGATGCCAGGGATGTGCACAGTGTGCTGAGGCCATGTGAAGGATGCTTTCTTTACCGTACTTATTTACCCCAAGTAAATAGACCTCCATCAGGAACCTAGCAGATATGAAGACATCACTTTTAATTTTGTGTTAACAGAAATAAAATTGGATGTGCAAATAAATGAATGCAGAATGTATTGAAAAGGTGGATGGAATGTACATTAAAGGGGGAAATCCTTTGTATGTCGCAGACTGGCTAATAGTAATTGTTTCGGTGGCGTGGCCCAGCCAACAAGTTGGCATCAGCCATAATACTGCGGAATTACCTGAATCCCACAGTGTCTCCTTCCAAAGCAGCCCACTTGTTTTCCTGAATAATATGCCCTCTATTAGTCCCCAGAGTCACTTCTTGCTTTTCTTTTTTCGTGCACCCATTTTTAAGGTGGTGCAGCTGACAGAGGGGGGGCTGATTTACTGTACTGGTGAATTAGGAGTGAACTTCTGAGGTTTGCAGTATTATAGAACCTAAACACAGGGTCAGAAACCATTAATAATTATGACTATCAAAACACGTTATTTTTCAAGTATTGTTTCTCATCATACTCCTTTTTGTTGGAGGCAATTATTTAAACTACAAACGTTATATATGTTTGTACAGCATTTTTAGTTCTGCTGTTGGCCTTACTGATAATTCCTTTTGTTTTATTCTGTAAAATACAATTTTGCAATAAATATGGAAATGTTTTATAAGAATGCTCGTCTTTTCTGTTGGAAATATGTGCAGTGTGATCTGCTTGTCTAGATTCCTCAGTGGCTCATTGTTTGACCATTTACGTAACATTTGCTTTCACGAAAGCCAGTGTTTCCCAATCTAGTCCTTGGGGACACCCAGACCGTCCATGTTTCTGCTCCCTCACAGCTCCTGATAGCATAGCATCTACAGGAACTTGCTAAAACATATCCTTTCTCATTCTATTGCAAGTACATTCTAGTAGTAGAAGATTAAGTCATTTAGTTCCACTTTGTCATATTAGTCCTAATTGGTTTACAGCACAGAGCCCTTGCCATATGACTCAGGGCTTTGCAGTGACCTTGCAGGGAGGTGCTGTCCTCCTTTGCCTAAATTCCAATGACGGCTATGCTCCGAAGGGGAGCTGGTAGTCTCACCTAATCCCATCGACACTAAATCCTCTCAGAGCTAAAGCCACAGTCCACCCATTGCTCGTTAGCTCACAGGTGAATGCTACCATTCCCAAGAACCAAATGAGATTTACTTTACAGCACTTCATTTAAGGGCTCCGGGTTACAGTTTGCAGGTGGGCTTTTGTTCACTGTGACTAGCACCACATGGGTTAGAGGTTCAAATGTGCACATTCTCCCAGTATCACCCCTCCTCCGTCCTGCAGCTGGATGACACATGGTCAGGCTAACTGGCATTTCTGAATACCCCCTAGTGTATTGTAATGGGTGTATGTGCCCTGTGATGGACACAGCAAGATAACCCAGTCTGTATGACTTTTATCGTGGTGGTGATCACTCTTACAGACAATAAGGGATAAAACCACAGACCCTGCAATTTAAAAACTGGGGGGGTGGTGGCGATGTACAATATAAATCGCCCTGGTAATTGGATAATTGGTCAGGCTTGTATTGGATAATTTTTAAGTGTAGATTCTCACGGTTAAATATATAGTGAGTACTTCATGCAGTAACATTTAGAACCGTCAACACTGAATTCCATAACCACGACCGAGGAACAACATACCATTTTCTTTCTAAGTAATATGGTTCCATCTAGTGGTCATAGGACATATTTGTCAATAAGATGCGTCGAAACCATATACGTCGTAAATATACAACATCATTTGATTTCTTAAGAGTAATAACACTGTGTTGTTTTAATCGTGGCCGATGGGAACAGGAGGGAATAAAGTATTTGCTTTACACAGAATGACCTACGTTTATTACAAAATGGTTGTACGGCGTATTAATTGGTCTGTCCTCCTTATAGAAGGTTGAACATTAGAAAAAAACGCACACGTGCTAAACGTATTAAAATGCTGCTCTGTCCAACCTAAATTTAATATTTTATGTGACCGCAAATACTGCAGCTGAACAATCCCCAGACACAGCCGCCAAAACACGCATAACGCTCATCTGAAAAAACGAACTTCGACAATACAGAATGTCACATTCATTGACGGCCGCACACCAAGCTAGTAACGCCACATCGTAAAAAACAGAGACCGTAATTCCTATACAAAAGCACTGCCTTATCGAGTCGTGCAACCATACGCAAACTAAACTGAATGAGTAGGCATGCGCAGACTGCACAAGCTGAGCGTCGTCGCCATTGAACGACCCAACCCGTCCTCTGTTGTCATTCGAGAATCGAGTTATTTCATAGGCTAGAGAGCCGCCACTCATGTATAATCCCGCGCTCGATTGGCTAAAGCACACATCATTCAACACTTTAACGGCCCACCGGGCTTCGCTCTCATTGGTAGGTTGTCTCGTGCATCTTTGCACCGCCGAAGAAGATTGTTGGGTTTCCGCACCTTGTCACATACCTGCCGAGGTCGCTGCTCCCTTTGTGTTTTTGGGTAAGACAGACTATGAAGTCCGTTTTCCGTAAAGCGTAAGCATTACTGTTCGTTTCTCGGTTACCTGACTGCTTGTGGCGCGCCGCCAAACGGCTGCATGTACATTTGGAGAGTGCGGAGGCAGCACAGCACGTTACCCTCCCGGGGCCAGCTGGTTAGTTTGGGTTATGCACCCCTCCACCGCCAGTCGTATGGTTGGCAAGCACCGTTCTGCGAGTTTGCGGTATTAACGTGCTAGTAACGGCTGGCCGTCCACCCACGACGTGCCAAAGCACGGGGGGACGGAGCCGAGCGGCCGAGGCGGCACGTCGGTGCGTGGCTAGCGGTGAGTCTCACTGGCGACTAACTGTCCATCGATACCCACGGTTACTAGTCGTGCCAGCGCATTTGGCACTACGGACGGATGAGTGGATTAGATGGCTGTATTTGCAGGACCCGTTTTACCCTCACATTTTGCACTAGCCGGCTGGTTTGTCGCCGATGTCACTGAGGCTAACCAGTTAGCCGACTGTGTGTGTCACATCCCCAGCTGTGTTACTAGTGCTGCCTGCGCTCTGCACTGCGCTGACTTGCTTCTGCGGGCCGGCCTGCCGCGTTCATCGCCGTGTCGGAGCACCCTACGGACTGCGTTGCGGGACCTTCCCACCGCTCACGCTCCGCTCTCCCGCAGGCTCTGTCGCCGGGCCGGTCGGGTCCCGCCTCCCCCGCCACCATGTCCGGCACCGCCACTGTGCTTCAGCAGTTCGTCAGCGGCCTGAAAAGTCGCAGTGAGGAGACCCGGGCAAAGGCGGCCAAGGACCTGCAGCACTATGTCACCACGGAGCTCAGGGAGGTCAGGAACCTCATCCCATCCAGTCATACCTGTGCTGCACTCAGTGGCATGTCCGCAGACACATTACTGTACTGAATAGCAGAGACCGCGTCCATGCAATGAGGATGGTAACGTTATTGGAACAATCCTGAACTGGGAACCTTAGGGTCTCATTGAGGGTGTTTCCTACCTTGTGCCCTGCGCTTCCTGGAACTGGCGCTTACTGGATGAGCAGTTAAAATGCATGCATGGCCTTAAATGCCATCTCCTAGTTCTTATAAGCTGTACACAGTTATGTTTATGCAGATTTTTTCTAGTTCCATGTTGGTATGGAAGATCTCTCTGCCATTAAAATATTTAATGTTGTTCCTTTTATGGATTCTGCACAGCTGAGTCAAGAAGAGGCGACCACGTTCTACGATGAGCTGAACCACCATATATTTGAGCTGGTCTCTAGCTCTGATGTCAATGAGAAAAAAGGTGGCATCCTTGCTATCGGTAAGTTGGCACCATGCCATGTCCCTCTGATGGCAGCACGGGTCTCCTAGCACCCTGTTATCTTCAATTCGGTCCTCGGGGACCTACAGACAGTGCACGTTTTTGCTCCTTCTCAGCTCTCTGCCACAGTCCACATTTTTGCTCTCGGAGCTGGAAGGGAGCAAAAAGGTGCACTGTCTGCAGGTCCCTGAGGACCGGGGTGGGAAGCCCTGATCTAGATGGATTCTGCTTATGTTATGTATGCAAAGGCTGTTCTCATGCATCAGTATGAGCTGTACGTTTGCATGTTATGACTTATTTTTAGTTACCTGTCCATTGCGACTCATCGATCGGCCGATTTCTAAGCATTTTATGGCAGTTGGCCGTTTTCGAAGGTAGACCCACGCTGCGCATGAGAGAGGCTTCATATCGATGTGATTACAGTAGTGCTTACGGTGGTGTGTCTGGTCATCTGTTTCTGCTCAGTGAGCCTGATTGGAGTGGAGGGGGGTAATGCCACCAGAATCAGCCGCTTCGCCAATTACTTGCGCAACCTGCTGCCATCAAGTGACCCTGTCGTCATGGAAATGGCCTCCAAGGCCATGGGGCACTTGTCAATGGCTGGGGACACCTTCACGGCCGAGTATGTGGAGTTTGAGGTGAAGAGGGCCCTGGAGTGGCTCGGCGCCGACCGCAATGAAGGAAGACGCCACGCTGCGGTGAGATTCTGAAACATCGAAGCGGGATGGAGCGTGCGGTGATGACAGCCTGACTGCTGGGGGTGATTGTGGCACAGAGATTATAGTAAGAGAGAAAACCTTTCCTTAGGTGTGGAGTGATGGATTTAATAATAACTGTGGTGAGGAATGAAAACAATATTCAACTGTTTCAGTGTTGGCACAGGGGTTGGTCAGGCTTTGGAAAGGGATGCACCTGATTGGAGGATCTGGGCACCTGTGTGTGTCAAACAGCAGCTCGGTCATTGCTGAGGCAGGCTTAAGTTCTAGTGATGGAACGTGGGGCTTGGAATCCATACATATCTGTGCGTCGATAACGAGCGCTCTGCTGTGTTTGTCGTCTCAGGTGCTGGTGCTGCGGGAGCTGGCGGTCAGCGCGCCCACATTCTTCTTCCAGCAGGTGCAGCCATTTTTTGACAACGTGTTCTATGCAGTGTGGGACTCCAAGCAGGCCATCCGTGAGGGCGCCGTGTCTGCGCTCAGGGCCTGCCTCATCCTCACCACACAGAGGGAGACCAAGGAGATGCAGAAGCCACAGTGGTACAAGGTATATGCAGAGACATGCGGAGGGGCGGGCTCATGCCCGGCCTCTCTCTGGGAGTTTGACTTTGATTGGCTGCTTTTTCTCCTGAATGAAACATCGTTTGAACACTGTATGTTTTTAGACTAGCCTGTATGTTTCTGCTTTCACTTTTCATTTGTGGAACCTTGCCCTTATTGATGTGTTATCATACGCTGCGGGGGGGTAGGATTCAGATCCTCTGGTCGGCAGAATGATGTGTCTTGAGCAAGGCCCTTAACCCCAATCGCTACAGAGACTGGCCCTGCTTTCTCAGTTGTTTATCACTCAGGAGTAAATTGACGATTTGACTTTAGCCTCCCATGACAGTCCTGACTTGTGTCTTTTTCAGATGGTATGCACAGTGAACTCTTCTCTCAGTGATCCCTGTAAATGTTGTCTAAGACAGCTGGTGTCATTCTGAAAGTCTGTAGTGGGTGAAAACGGGAAGAGAACAAGCAGCTTGGTAGCTAACATTACCTTCTGCAGCTTGCTTGTCAGACCAGAGAGGGTCTCCGGTGAGGCAGGGGGTAGAGGCCCCTACCTAGAATGTGGGTGCTTAGTCTGCATTTTTGCTGTTGTAGTATAATAATAATAATAATGATAATGATAATGATAATAATAATGATGATGATGATGATGATAATGTTGCTTTTTTCTGTGCTTGTTTCTTGTATGTTTATTTTATTTCCTTTTTTAAATGTCTGTAAAGCACTTTGTAAACCATGTTAAAATGGTGCTATATAAATGAAGATGGATTGATTGTCAACTCCAGTGGGTGTCCTCCCATGACAGTGGCTTTGATGGCCTTGTGGAGCTCATGGTTTAACCTTTACAGCTGGGTATTTGGTGAAGCAGGTACTCCACTTGCTTCCACCATCTTGCAGGCTTTAAGCATCTGAACCTCTATCTCTTAGCAAACCTTCGAGGAAGCCGAGAAGGGCTTCGATGAGACGCTGTCCAAGGAGAAGGGCATGAACCGTGACGACCGCGTTCACGGCGCCCTGCTGATCCTCAATGAGCTGGTGCGGATCAGCAGCATGGAGGGCGAGGTGAGCGTCTATGCCCGCCGGGAGCTCATGAGGGCGGTGCCCGCCGGCCGCTTGGGGGGTATCACTGGCAAGGTGTGCTTCACAACCAGTAAGGTCACCAGTCTGATCAGATAGCATTATTTAATACATTTGCTACCTTAGTTAGGCACTTTCTTTCTCCAGTATTATTTGTATGGAACCTAGTAGCCAATAGTTTGAGCATCTGTTAGGTTCATTTAGGCCTGGTTGTGTAGTGTTATAGAGCAGGATGATTAACCAGACTAATTTCGCAGTATAAATATTTTGCTTGTTATGACCTTAGGAAACTGAATCGGCAACTTCCTTTCCAGATTCTTAGCCTGAACCGCTGCACCACCTGTTGTCTGCTTTTGAAACTTTTTTTTTCCCGTGATGTAGCGCATGCGTGAGGAGATGGAGGAAATTACCCAGCAGCAGCTGGTGCACGACCGGTACTGCAAAGAGCTGATGGGCTTCGGCACCAAGCCCCGGCACATCACTCCCTTCACCAGCTTCCAGTCGGTGCAGTCGCCGCAGTCCAACGCGCTGCTGGGGTTACTGGGATACGCCACACCGCAGGGATTCCTGGGCTTTGGAGCCGCCCCTGCCCCCTCTAAGAGCACACTGGTGGAGAGTCGCTACTGCCGGGAGCTGATGGAGGAGCGCTTCGACCAGGTGAGGGCGGCTCCCGTCCCAGCTCCCAGCAGCATTGGGACTGTGATTCTGACCCCCACTGAACTACAGTCATCCACCAACGCATATGTGTCCCTAACCCATATGTGATGTCGTGACATAACAGGGAGCAGCTAATTCAGTGCACGGGGAGCAGTGGTGCCTTCATGGTCGGAGATTCGAACCTGCAATCTTTCAAATACATATGCGCTTCCCTAACCATTAAACCACCACTAGCCAACGAGTAGCGTTTCATCATACTTGCATCCAAGGTCCTGTAGGAGCCTTAAAATGTATTGAGTTGTGTCTGAAGCAGATGTAGTGGACATTAGCAGACTTATTTGACCATGTGTGCGACATGAGGCTAGAACCACAATAAGCGGATTGCGGTGCCAGTAGAGAGGTTTAGCTAAATGTGTGTGACATCGTATCTTATGTTGGGCTTGGTGATATGACCTTAAATCAATATCACAATTGGTTGAACATTTTACCTCAATTACGATTAATGAACAATTATTTTGGTTTTTTTTTTGTTTGTTTTTCTGCCCTCGTATTTTCTTGTCAAGGTTTATATTGTATAGCTGGGATATTTTTTCTATTGAAAGTCTGTAGATCTTTATAATTTTAAAATAATTGAAGGAAACGCACAGATGAATCATTTATGGTTATTTATTGAACATTTGATAAATGAAATCAAAGCACAAATTGCTTGAAATGAAAATGTCTTATGAAAAAGTTTTAGTTTAAATGTTAAAAGAAAGTTCCTTAAAGTGGAAAATATATACATTTCTTGCAAACAAAATAAACAGTCTATCGTGATCATGTCTGGGTGAAATTGATCACTATATGTGGATGATCATTAACATTTCTTTTTCTTCATATCTCAGACAGATTACCATCTAATTGGCATTTGTATATTTATTACATAAATATAATGTAATGAAACGGACAGCGTCGCTATTTACTGAATGTTATTGACTCTTAAAATACAGTACAGCTGTTTCAAACGCTTTTCAAGTTACAATGCTGCACAAATTAGATTACCTACTGAACTGTATAAATCTCATACACTATAACACAGTACTGTACTGTACATAGAATATAGCTTATGGTAGTTTCACTAGTGCATCTTATTGGCTCATTTTGGCAGTTTATCCTAACATTCATAAAATATAAAAGGCCCGTGTCCCGTTTTTGATAGTTATTGGGGGGATCAATCACAAACAAAACAGCTTCGACATCCCCTATTGTTTTGGGGTGGCAGTGTAGTTTCATATTACGTGTGAAGTTTAACCCACGAGCTTTTTGAGTCTCCCGTGCTTAGTTAGCGTTAAGGTCCCAGTTCCTGTTGTACGGTATGAGAGCAACACACAAAAGTGGCCTGAAGCTACAAAAATTCCAGGTCAAGACTACCCAGGGACTTAAACTGGGACCAGGTTCTGGAACTTTGGTGTGAAAGTGCTTATGGACATGTGTTGGAGATTTCACCATGAGTTCATCTTTGTTTTAGAATACCCCAGTGCACTGAGGACCCTTATGCATACAGGCTTGCTTTTGGTGCTAGTTATTTTTTTTGCAATCTTGCCCATGTACGTACCTGGATATTTTTTCTGAAGTATTCTAGGTTCATTTGGTTGAAGCCTCTCCTGTGATTTCGGTCCTGTGATGTTACGGCACCCTTCAAATGTTCTATGTTTGTTTCATAGGTGTGTCGCTGGGTGCTAAAGTACAGAACCAGCAAGAACCCTCTCATCCAGATGACCATACTGAACCTGCTGCCTCGCCTTGCTGCCTTCCAGCCACACACCTTCACCGGTCAGAGACCGTCTCCTTCTCACGCACAAACACGCATACACACAGATTAGCTACCTGTATCTTTGTGGGGACTCCCCATTCATTTCTATGGGCGTGACGGTAATCCCAACATGATGACCTTAACCCGGACCCAGCCCTATCCTTAGCCATAAGTAACCAGACAAAATACAAGACTTTTGGCATTTTTAGGTTTTTGATTGCATTCACAGATTTTCATAAAATTGATTTCCCTCTGGTGGGAACTGAAAAAATGTCCTCATATGGTCCAGATAGGTCTCCACAGTGTAATGCACAGAGTCTGCATGCATATGCCGTCAAGCTGCATTTTCGCTTGTGGCCCTGTGTGGATCTGCAGGGTGACCCTCAGTGTCTGTCCCTTCTAGACCAGTACCTGTCGGACACCATGAGCCACCTGCTGGGCTGCCTGCGGAAGGAGAAGGAACGTACGGCCGGCTTCCAGGCCCTGGGGCTGCTGCTGGTGGCTGTGCGCACCGACATCCAGCCCTACCTCTCCAAGATCCTGGAGATCATCAAGGCGGCTCTGCCGCCCAAGGACTTCGCGCATAAGTGCGTCTCCCCATTTAACACCCTGTACTGTCTGTGTGTGTCTGCGTGTGTGTGTGTGTCTGCGTGTACGTGTGTCTGCGTGTACGTGTGTCTGCGTGTACGTGTGTCTGCGTGTACGTGTGTCTGCGTG
>JAOYFF010000106.1:229767-255690 GCA_025773925.1 Cryptomyrus ogoouensis | reverse complement strand
GGGTTAGAGGTTCCTCTGCTGCCCCCTGGAGGACGGGCTCCCCCTTTGAGTCTGGTTGGGGTTAGAGGTTCCTCTGCTGCCCCCTGGAGGACGGGCTCCCCCTTTGAGTCTGGTTGGGGTTAGAGGTTCCTCTGCCAGCCCTTGGAGGACGGGTTCCCCCCTTTGACTAGTTCGTCCCAAAGTTGCTTCCTGCACGGGAGTTCTTCCTTGCCACTGTCACCTCTGACTTGCTCACTGGGGGCTTTGGGCAGGGATAATGTAAAGTGCTTTGAGACTAATGTTGCGTTAATGTTGTGTAATTGACTTGGAAAAATCAGCTCAGATATCAGGGTGCCTTTGAAATGTATGCCTCTCCTTATCAGAATCAGAATACTTTTATTATGGAAGAAGTTTGTGATTATGGACTGCACAATACACAACTACTGTGCACTAAATAAGTACATTAAATATGAAATGAGAAGGATAAATAGATATTGATAAATGAGTGATTTGCCAAGGCGTCCGGTGCAGCGTTTCTTGCCTAACAATCTGCTACTGATGTATCTATGTATAATATAAACCAGCTTTGTGTTTTGCCACAACTGTTTTGGTTAATGGCCCTGTTTGTCTCTGCTGTGATCTGCCCTAAAAGCAGTGTAGACCTTTGTAAACCCCCGATCTCCCCCCCCCCACCCCCCCAGGGCACTCCCTGACGCAGTTTGTACGTCACTGCGCCGATCACTTCCTGAGCAGCGAGCACAAGGAGGTGCGGATAGAGGCGGCACGTACCTGCTCCCGCCTTCTCACGCCCTCCGTGCACCTGCTGGGTAACCATGGCCACGTGGTGAGCCAGACGGCCGTGCAGGTGGTGGCTGACGTGCTCAGCAAGCTGCTGGTCGTGGGCATCACTGACCCAGGTGAGGCTGGCACAGCCCCGATGGCCGCCGGCGACGACGGTAGCAGCCGCCTTCATCGTCCCTTTTCGTCTCCCGCCACCCAGACCCCGATATCCGCTACTGCGTGCTGGCCTCACTGGACGAGCGCTTCGACGCCCACCTGGCCCAGGCGGAGAACCTGCAGGCGTTGTTTGTGGCCCTCAACGACGAGGTGTTTGAGATCCGCGAGCTGGCCATCTGCACCATCGGCCGGCTTAGCAGCATGAACCCGGCGTTCGTCATGCCCTTCCTGCGCAAGATGCTCATCCAGGTGCCTGGAGCGCTTACCAGGGCTCTGTCTGCTGGGACGGCGACATTTCTGAGTTTGCCACCAGATGGCAGCATAATACTCTATGTTTAAGCTTCTTTGGTATGTCTTGTGTGCTTCAGTGCTGCTGGTGTCCTGCTGTTGATTATCAGCATATGATAAACATTAATATAATTCTAAGGTATTATTGCCCCTTAGATCCTTACTGAACTGGAGCACAGCGGTGTGGGCAGGAACAAAGAGCAGAGCGCCCGTATGCTAGGCCACCTGGTATCCAATGCCCCCCGCCTTATACGGCCCTACATGGAGCCCATCCTGAAGGTACGTCTCCACCCCCCACTGTGCATGGGACCTCTCACAAGCATGTCACCTCACCCCTCTTGAATTCCTTTCTTTGCTGCTTCCCCCTCTTCTTGCAGGCCCTCATCTTGAAGCTGAAAGACCCAGATCCCAACCCTGGGGTGGTGATTAGTGTCCTGGCCACCATCGGAGAGCTGGCCCAGGTGGGGCTGCACTGGGAGCCTCGTGGTCTCATTCCCGAGCCACTGAATGTTGATTTGTGCCGCAGAAGCTGTTTGAGTCAGCCAGGTGGAGCCATCGGAGGGGTTTCTCAATACCAAGAACATAAAGACTGTACTTGTGGTCTTGGCAAGAATGAACTTGGGGTGCAGTGAATTACGGGATTGTTCACATTAGGCAAGAATGCAACCGATGTATCCTTGATTTTTGGGACGAGGTTAGAACAACATTGGGATTTTTACCATCCTCTGTACTTCTGTTCTTGAGTATTGGAACCGGTCTTCAGCAACAGGTACACGAGAACACAAAGACAGTCAAGCACACGTTTTGAGAAACACCCCGACCGTTCCTTGTTTTGAATGTCTGAGGCCAGTGTCTGTGTTCTAGACTTCTGCTCTCTGTGCTTAGGCACTAGTCTGTAAAACTTGTCACACCTCCTCGCTGTGCTACCCATTAGAACTTTTACTTCATTCGGGTTCAGATGCTGCCTTTAGTTTATCCGTATGTATGATGTCATCTCATGTTACGTGGGCTTTAGTGTCAGTTGCTAAGTAGAGTTTGACAGTCTTTTTATTTGAGGCGGTCTCCTTACTGTTCGACTGCATGTTAGTGTGCCGTCACTGGCACATTAACTGGATGGCTTTCCGAAAGATGGCACTTGCCCCAGGGCTTCCCAGCATGGCCACTACCGTGTCTCTGCACAGGTGAGCTACTGTAAGGTGGCCACTAGGGGACGACGTAGGGCTGGCAGTATGCCGGACCTGAGCTGGAGAGCAGGCAGGCTAAGTGCAGAAGCTGCTCAAGGACGGGTATTGGGGGAAGCAGGCCAGGTGGTGGGATAGAGACCAGAGCCTCTCCTCTCCGTGTACACTACTGTGCCAGAGAGATGCTGATGTCTTCTCATGCTCTGCTTGTATGTGTGTGTGTGTGTGTGTGTCTCAGGTTAGTGGACTTGAGATGAGGAAGTGGATGGATGAGCTGTTCCCCATCATCATGGACATGCTGCAGGACTCCTCGTCACTGGCGAAGAGACAGGTACACCACACTCTCCTGACTGGGATCATCTTTGGTTCCTGTAGGTGAATCTGGTGACACATTCTCTGCCCCCAACTCTTAGCCTACCTGCTAATGTACTTATGGTGAGGAAAAGGAAATGAATTTTGTAATGGAAAGTAATGCTGTAAATTTTGTTATTAATGTAATTAATCAGTTGTATGTGGTGACCTTAGGGTTTATTGGGTAATAAAGCAATGTTCATTCTGAAACTTATGGTTGACATTTAGCATAATTTAGCATTATGAAGTGCTGGAGGGGTGAAAATTAAGGTTCCCTTGAGGGTCGATCTTCGCCCCTGAGGATGGTTTGGTAAATTTGGTTGTGGGATTGGTGCCGGACATTCGCTGCCGGCCTGCACTTACGGCTGCCGGCCTGCACTTACGGCTGCCGGCCTGCACTTACGGCTGCCGGCCTGCACTTACGGCTGCCGGCCTGATCTGAGTCTTACTGCAGAAGATACCTGATGTTTTCCCCCAGCTGGAAACTGATAAAAAGTTCAGGGAATGTGGAAAACCTGGAGGGGAATAACCTGTCATGCTGTAATCCCTGTCTTTCATCCAAAATAAAGGTGCAGTGTGACTTTGATGTACAATATATCATGGATGCCAAAAAACCTTCATTTGAATCTTCACATACATCATGGTCTCCTCCTTGCCTGGGGTTTTATTTTCCTCCATGTTTTACTGATCGGCTGCCTCATAAAGTCGTTTTGATTTAGCAGTTC
The DNA here is from genome assembly GCA_025773925.1 of Cryptomyrus ogoouensis. NCBI lineage: Eukaryota > Metazoa > Chordata > Actinopteri > Osteoglossiformes > Mormyridae > Cryptomyrus > Cryptomyrus ogoouensis. Next base: position 252,209 of record JAOYFF010000106.1, on the reverse strand, counting down.
TGTTTTGACAAAATCCAGAAGTGGCCCGGTCATCCAGTCCTTTGAAAAATGAAGCTTGTCACTGGATGCTGTATTGCGCTTCATCCTCCCATCCTGCAGGTAGCGCTGTGGACCCTTGGGCAGCAGGTGGCCAGCACTGGGTATGTAGTGGAACCGTACCGCAAGTACCCATCGCTACTGGAGGTGTTGCTCAACTTCCTCAAGACTGAGCAGAACCAGGGCATCAGAAGAGAGGTAAGCTGCCATCTTGGATTTCATAGCTACAATATCGCTTATGTAAGGGCTACGAATTGATTAAAAAAAAAAAAAAAACTTATCGCAGTATTCTGTGATCACACCTGACAATAAAACTTACACAGAATACACACATGCAGTGTGAAGAATTGTGTTACGGGAGTGAGACTTCAAAACTTAGTAACTTACGCCAAACAAAATGAATTAAATAGTAATACGTTATACCAGTGGACAATAATGTAATTATATGCCTTTTAAATGAGAAATAATAATAATATAATAATAAATTATATCATAGACATCTATGGGTCTTACGAGTCTCATGAAAATAGCCTAGTAACCGCTTCTTCCAAACACACTGAACTCCCTAACTTGTTGATTGCCAAGACTTGAGGGGCAATCGTATTAGATTCGTGGTGTGGGATCAAGTGTTGTAGCAGGACTGTGTGTGTGTGTGTGTGTGTGTGTGAGTTTGGACACACCTACCCATGGAAAGGTTTACTTGTACTGTTATCAACATTTTAGAATAATGACATCAAGACTATAAAAAAAGCATTAATTTATGCACTGAATAAAAACATACTAAACTTGGCAGGAGGGCAGCTCTGTGGGCTGGGACTCAGAAGGTTGCCTGTTTAAATCGCTGGGTCAGCAGTGGGATCCCATCATTAGGCCCTTATCCCTGATGACTCATGGGACTGGCTGACCCTACTGTCTCCTTTATACCAGTTCCTTGAGGTGGCCTCCTGGGATGCTTTCCCAGCTGTCCTGAAGGAGCTCCCATACATGTGCTGCTCTGCCCAAACATTTCTACTGTGTTTAGGCCATGTGGCCAGGTCATGTGATGCAACACGCTATCATTTTGTAGGTGGCTTGGTGTGTCCAATCTTTTGACTGGTATTGGTATGTCCATAATGCATCTTGAAATATGCATAAAGCTCTTTGATGCCATCATGGTGTGACAAACTGCTTTAGAGTGGGGCTCTCCTCCCCCAGTCTGATAAGCAGCTTCCCCCCCATCCTGCCCCATGACTAGGCTATCCGTGTGCTGGGTTTGCTGGGAGCTCTGGATCCTTACAAGCACAAGGTGAACATCGGCATGATTGACCAATCCCGGGATGCCTCTGCTGTCAGCCTGTCTGAGTCCAAGTCCAGCCAAGACTCTGGTGAGTGCCGACTCTCTGTCCATCAGGTGTGGATTGCCTCGACATTAACATCGTTCCCCCTGTTTTTGTCCAAGGCACGTTTACCCACCCCTGGGGGGGGCGCTCCATGCAGGTTTAAACGGTAACATTGGAACCGTAGCTTCAAGGATTTGTTCATTGAGTACAAAGGTTAGATGGAACATCTCTTGATGGTCGCTATGAGTCATTTCTTCCAGGAATGTGCTATGTGAGGTGTTGGTGCACGTTCAAAATGCTACACGTGAGCAGATGCACAGCAAATATTTTTACCTGTTCTCCTCATGGTCCCAGTTTAATTTGCCTTTCAGATCCACCAGCTTATGTGTTTCCTCATGTCTGGCATCATTTCTTGTTTGCAGATTGTATCATTAACAATGTGGATACAGAGCTGTTGCATTGCCCTGTCGGTCAGACTCTATTTCAGGTTATAATTCTATACCTTAAGGCTTTTTGCCATAGTGGATCTTTAGTCTGAAAGTCCTGCATAGGCATCTGCTAGTTTTCATCAAACCAGGCACAGAAATGTGGTTACAAATAAACAATGGCCAGCAAAGGCTTGAGCGGATCGGTGGTTTAGCAGCCGTCTGAAATAGACACTCTCCTTAGACTGAGGTTTCAGGAACCTAAACACGGCCAGACTGCACAGCGCTTCAGTTTCCAGGCTTGTCAGTGTGGATTTGCGGTTACGCTGCCAGCAGGGAATCTTCTGGTCCTCTGAGCACCTGTTCTAGACTAATTGGCTATTTTAGTAAAATGTTAAGCTGCTGTAAGAGACTAGTGCATAAAGACTAGCTCTGTGTGTTGTGCTTCTCTCATGGTGCTCAGATTCTAGGCATCAGAGTAACAATTATGGCCGTCCTCTCTTGGGGCTGGAATATGTTCAGATGTGTGGTTTAGTGCTGTGAAAATAGTCAGCGTCTTACTGACCAATCAAGACTTATAACTCTTGACTGGTAACAGTTTACCTATAACTTTCTCAGCTGTATAGACAAACTCCTCGGTGGATTTTCAGGCTCTGATTCCTACCTGTGGTTCGCCGAAGCTGATGGGAACGGGCCTGGTGACTTGCATATACAAACTGTGAGGCCCCCGCAGGGCAGGACTTAATGCGTTTAGCAGCAGGGTGCTGTAAAAGCCTCGCGGGAAGTGGAGTGGCTTGCCGTGGGGGTGTGGGGACATGGCCAGTCTGTCGGCATGCGGAGCGCTGCAGTCTGTGTCAGATCAGCTCTCTGCTGCATAGCTGCCGTTGCTCCTGATTGCACAAGTGTGTGTTTTTTCTTTTTCATATTTTCCCGGTGTTGTGTACCACCCTTTTCTCTGTTCCTTAAATTGATGAATGATGAAACAAAGAGTTTGCAGGGAAAACTGGTTTTGACCGGTCAATTGCATGGGGTGACGAATAGAAGGAGCTACTGCTGCCCCCTACTGACAGCATTCACTGTACCTTAATCCCCCAGGTCTGTAAGAAAGGATGGAACAGTTCTGGGAAAATTGGATGCAAATTAGGGAACGGGGGTTCTCTCCCATCCTGATCCGGGTGATTCCGGTTACCCGTGGTGAACATTGCTTTGCTTGGTTATGTAGGTTTTCGCTGATTGCTCAGTGATGGGTAACTTATTAAACAGTGTAAACTGAGAGGAGATTTCCAGCCCAGGCAATATATCTGTGAGAATTACATGAGGGATCGACATGCCCAGGCTACATTCCTGTGACACACAGACACACAGAACGTCAGGTTAAGGTGCGCATGCATACAGAGACGCAGAGAGATGCAGACACGCGCACAGAACACACGGGTAGAGTGTGCGCGCTCACACACACAAACACACACACGTTTCTAGTGGTTTTGAATGTGCCAGCCAACCACCATGCCACACATTCCTGGAGTCTTCAGCTGTACAGCTACTAATGATAATTATTTTTTTGTGTATGTGTATGTATGTATGTGTGTCTGTGTCTGTGTGGTCGGCAGCTCTCAAGCCCTGAGCACGCTGACCCCTGACATACCTGCAGTATATTTATATGATGTGACACCTGCACTGCCTGTGGATCTTGCATCTGACACTGCTTGAAGATGGGAAGGTTTATTATTTCTTTAGAAGGCATTTGCATCAAAGTCACCAATAATGCTGACAATGGATATTGCTGATTTTCCTCTGAGGTGGTGAAAGGGTCTCCTTTGCCAGGTATGAGCTGAGTGTTGTTTCAGCGGCTTAGCCGGTGCCCGTGTTGTTCTGAGTCAGCGTGGTGCTTGTGTCTCCCCAACTAGCGGACTACAGCACCAGCGAGATGCTGGTGAACATGGGCAACCTGCCGCTGGACGAGTTCTACCCGGCTGTGGCCATCGTGACTCTGATGCGGATCCTGCGGGACCCCTCACTCTCCAACCACCACACCATGGTGGTGCAGGCTGTCACCTTCATCTTCAAGTCCCTGGGCCTCAAGTGCGTGCAGTTCCTGCCCCAGGTCATGCCTACCTTCCTCAACGTCATCCGCGTGTGTGACGCCAACATTCGAGAGGTACAGCTCCGATCACGCCTCAGCTGACTTTCCGTCATCCGAGAAATGATCAGAGAGCAACTGCTTACCGACTTTAAGCCAGTGAAATCAGGGGAGTGAAATTAAAACAGAGTTCAGTCTGCATTATTTAGCTCGTGACCACATTTGTTGTACACCCTCGTTCACAAATAGATTGGCCCTCTAATTGTATGTGCCTACTAATCTTTGATAATAACTTACCGTTTTTGTCAGTCCAGTATTATGCAGTGTTCAGATCTGCATTTCTATTTGTGTGAAGCTGTGCTTTCCAAACGTTTTGAAAATATTCACTATTACTCTTGAAAAGCTTAGAGCCGATAGGCCTTAATATCGATCTTCATTGTCAAAGCATTGGTTCAGACAAGCTTCAGGCCCATCAACAATGGCAGACTGTGTGTGTGCGCGTGTGCGTGTGTGCGCTCAATTCAGTCTGGGTTTAGTGATCCTCGGTGCAGGTGATCCGGCCATGTTACTCATGCCTCATCTCTCTCCTGCCAGTTCTTGTTCCAGCAGCTGGGCATGCTGGTCTGCTTCGTGAAGATCCACATCCGCCCCTACATGGATGACATCTTCACCCTCATTAGAGTAAGTGCTCAGTGCCTTCTGGCACCTACTGGTTTCATCTATACGCTTCTTATTTTTCAGTGGAATTTACAGTTTGTTTAGTCTTGTGTGAGCTGGATAATTAGCCTTATAAGTGCCACTCATCAAACTGGAAGAGAACATCCCATCGGGGTGTGTGTGTGTGTGTGTGTGTGTGTGTGTGTGAAGCATGGCTTCTCTTTAAAGGGTTCTGTAGCAGATTTGGACTCTTTTCACCCTGTGGATGCTCAGGAGCTACATTTTTAGATACTTTTCCTGATTTGAGGGCATCTGAATTGGATTTGAAGCTCCCTTTCACTACTGAATATCATAACTCCAAGATCCACCAAAAGCCCAATTCGGATGATGCCTATGCAGTGGTAGGACCCCACGTACCCCTGGGCGGCAATAATGTTGTGATCTGTGGAAGGAACGAACTAAAGCCCTGTGCTGATTTACAGTACAGTCGAGCGCGGAGGGGAAATGTGAGGAAACGTGAGACTCCAAGAGCGAGACAAAGGGGCCTTTGTTTTGCTGTCCGTCTGCCACGCTGCTCCAGATGGGAGCAGGAACGGCCATCGGAGACGGCAGGCTTATAAAATACCCCTGGCTGCTGTCCCTCGCCGAGCCGTCCCCGTCCCAGAGTGGGAAAGCAGAGACGGGCAAGCTGGCCAGCGGGCCGAATAACCCAGAGAGCCCCCATGGCCGCTGACAGCAGGCGTGCCCAGAGACTGAGTGGGAGGTTCCTCTCTAAGTGTGCTCATGTTACACTTCGCTTTACCATCAGGCCTTCAGGTGCCCCTTCAAGGTCACTGCGAGAGCTGGCTGTGACCCATCTCATCCAGGGTTATGTTTAGGTTACTCAACTTACAGAATCTTAGTTTGAGCCCTGTAATTCCCTGTTTTTTTATGGTGGACATGATTTAAGTTGAATAGCCTGTATGCCTGAGCAGACCTGTGCTGTTTTCATAGCGACGCACTCTGTTCCACCTCTGTGGTGTTGGATAGTGTTGGCTGATATCAGCACTGAGCTCCTCTTCCTTGGTGCTATGGCCGGGCGGCGTGATGCTGGCTGGGCGTTTAAAGGCGGCTTTCCGGAAGCCCCACTCCCCTCTTGACCATTTGAGCTGCTGCTCCTCTCCCTGCACAGTGGTGTAAACCTCAAAGAATGACTGTGAATCAAGCCTCAGTATTAATCTATTTGCCAGTGAGCCTCATTTCCTCTGAGAACCGCAACCAGCCCTGTGTTTGTGATAGAGCAGAATGAACACGGGCCTCTGGTTTCCCCAAATGGGCTGCTGGGTTTGGCACATTTCCTCGGCTCACTGACTTGCCTTTTATTGCAGGAATACTGGACACCCAACAACCCCATGCAGAACACCATCATCCTGCTGATCGAGCAGATCGTGGTGGCTCTGGGTGGGGAGTTCAAGCTCTACCTGCCCCAGCTCATCCCCCACATGCTGCGGGTCTTCATGCATGACAGCAGCGCCGGACGCAGCGTCACCATCAAGGTAAGAGGTGATGCGGCTGTAAGCTTGGCCAGGCTTCCTCGGGTCGGTCTGGGACTGTCCGGACCTTGGACCCCCAGACAGTCCACATTTTAACTTTCTCTTAGTGGACTGTTTGACAGAGAGTTTGGCTGGAGCAAAAATGTCTCCTGTCTGGGTGGGAGCTGGGAGGGAGCAAAAATGAGGACCATCTGGGGGTCCCCAAGGACCAGGTTGTTTTGTTCCAGCCCCCTGAAAAACCACCTCATTCTTATAAGTTTTTTTTTTTTTTTTTTTGGTTTAACTCGCAACCAAGCTGGTTGCAGTACTGCCCTCTGATTGGTCAAAATGCATTGAGGTTCCAGTGTTCTGCACATGGATTTTCTGAAGAAAAAAGGGCATATTCTGTATATTATTCATTATTAGTACTATCATTTATTCATTATTAATAGTATCGCACATTGCAATGTATTGATGCAGAACTTGAAAATTTGAAAAACAGCTGAAAAGAATGGATTTGTAATTTATGCAAGCTAATGCTAATTCCCCAGCATTTGATGCTAACATGACACTGTGATTGTCACATATAAGTTAGTGGAAATTAGCACATAGTAAATCATGATGTACACCATTTTTGGGCAAGCGAACACCACACAAACCATATTGTCTAGATTTACTACAGGGGTTGCATTATTGTTTAGCGAGAATTGGTGTTAATGATTCTGCTGACCTCAAAAGAAAAATCACTTTTCTTTGCTTGCCATTTAACTTCGGATTTTCGATCAACACTATTACCTAAATATCCCACGTCTGAAATATTATTTTATATTTCCATCAGCTCAAATGTAAAATGAGCCTGATATAGTGAAAAGAAATGTTAACTGGATCAGGTTGGGTCAAGAAAATGTTGTGAAATAAAGTGGTACACATTGGGCACTGTCGTAAAAATCCGTAAATTGTATTACTGTGGTAAGTTACAAATCAGACATGCACACTCAACTCTTTCACAAGGCAAAGTTCACCTGCCAGTCTCTGCTTTCTGCACGTGGCACCAGTGCCGGATCTGTCGGAATGGTTTCTGGTGCCATGGACAGACTTCGTGGCACCAAAGTTCAGAAGCTGTGCTTTGGCAGAGTGTGGGCCAGCTTTTCAAGGTGCTTTAAATCCGGATAGTCTGCCCCTTGGCTCTATTGTAATGATTTAGTGCAAAGTGTCCTTATTGGGAACACATGTCTTTGCTTTAACCTAAAACAAACGCTGAAGCATTTTCAGTTTAAAATGGTGAGCAGATTTGATACCGATAATTGGGTTTCAAGGTAAAACTCATCCCTCACATGCCCACCTCAGCAGCAGGGACCTGGAACATGTCCTAGACGACTTTCACTCGGCAAAACATGACAACACTCATGCGGTGATCAAAAAAAACCACCTCCCCGTCCAACATTCTTTGGAGCAGAGGCTTCTGGGAGATGCTGCGATAGATTAGAGCAATGAAAGTCATTTGCCTTTGGTAACCATGGACAGGAGACCCTCTTTAACGTCTGTATTACTGGAAATACGGCCATGTCCATGTCCAGGACCCGAATCCCGTTTTTCCGATTAGAAACAGAAATGACCTTCCAGTGCATTTATTTTCCTTGCTGTCTGACTGTCTGCTCTTCCCATGTGGAAATGCTATTCATTATAGTGCCTCATAAAAAAACGTGAAGTAATAACTAATAATTTGGACATATTTTTTCAGCCCTTATTTGTCTGCAAGGATTAAGATGTCCAAACTCATCTCATCCATAAATTCTGGGATTGCCAGCCGGTGTTTGGACCCAGGTGGCCTCATAAAAAAGAGAGAAAATTTTGGCTTTGCGCTTCAAAAGAGAGGAGCAGAGCTGTCATTTGGCAGTGGGGGGGTGGGTGCTTCAAAGAGGTGTCTGAATTCTGCTGTTATGGTCTGATCATAGTGTCATGTCTTTGTGCCTGTATTTCACACATCCCGTGTAACGTGTTAAGATGCCCCCCCCTCCAAAAAAAAAGAAATTGGACGCCCAAAAGGGAAAAAACAACTCGAACTCTGGTGTTTAACAAGACGTTCAGGTAAAGTGCGACCAGCAGGAAACTCCGGCTCCGTAACCCCAAGGTCCTGATCCCAAGCAAGTCCTGCTGTCACCTGTAACTCTCAGCCCATGTGTGGTGTCCTTGGCAATGGCTCTGTCTGTCACCTTAGGGAAATACTAGCAGTGCACTCTCTGCTGGTTTGGGGGGCTTTTACAGTATGGGGTAGGGGAGCTTGACTGTTTCTCCATGGTGAGAATCTCACCTTCCCATCTTCCCAGTGGTGAGAGTATCCTTGGGGCCTCAGGGTGCACTTGGGTGACAGACTAGAGTGGAGGACTGCGCTGCGGGTAAAGGTGCCCCTGCTTCCTCAGGGGCCTGAGCTCCTTCGGTGGTGAAGCGGCATCTCTGTCTTTCTCTGTCTCTACCTGCCTGTCTGTCTGTCTGTCTCTGCCTGTCTGTCTGTCTCTCTACCTCTGTCTCTACCTGCTTGCCTGTCTGTCTCTCTACCTCTCTCTGTCTGTCTGTCTCTGCCTGCCTGCCTGTCTGTCTGTCTCTGCCTGCCTGCCTGTCTGTCTGTCTCTGCCTGCCTGTCTGTCTGTCTCTGTCTCTGCCTGCCTGTCTGTCTCTGTCTCTGCCTGCCTGTCTGTCTGTCTCTCTACCTCTGTCTCTTGTCTGCCTGTCAGTCAGTCATCATTACTTAACAAAATAAAAATGGAGCCCGCCAAAGAGGTATCTGTGCAGTTCAGTTACCTCTCACCAAATCCCCACCCCTCCAGCTCCTGAACGCCATCCAGCTGTTTGGTGCTAATCTGGACGACTACCTCCACCTGCTGCTGCCGCCCATCGTGAAGCTGTTTGATGCCACAGACGTGCCCCTGCAGGCGCGCCGGTCAGTACTGAGGGCTGCCCATGTATCTGGGGGGAGGGGGATATCATAAGCCATCCAATGCGTCTTCATGCTAATTTAAGTAGCATGTGGCCTGAGACTTGTGGCAGTGGTGATGAGTGTGCATGTGGTGCTTGTGGTTGCCTAAATCTCCCGGACACCATTTCTGTTTGCCCTTTTCTTTCCAGTTCCAGATGCACCAGCACCTCTGGTATGAAGAGTAAATCTACAGAGTAAATCATTCTGGACAAGGGTTATTTTTAGGAAAACTTCATGACCTAGGTCATTGTGCTGAGTGCTCTGCGATTATGTGCGCACTGAACCGGAAATGTTTTCGATTGTGCAAGGTGGTTACTTCAGTTTTTGTACGAGTTTAGCTAATATTTTTCTAAAGGTATTGTATTGAAATGGAAGGAGGATGTCCGACCGCGACTGTGCTGAAGGGTCGGGCCACATCAGACTCAGCTGAGCCCTTTTGGAGTTTTTTTTTTAGGATGAATTTGTTTACCGTTGTTTGCCATGTGAGCGGAGTCCTGTGTGTTTGGGGATAACAGTGCTTTAGGACCAGCCTATGAAAGGCCAGGCACACACACACACACAGGGTATACATACACACACACGCACACACACACACACACACACACACACACACACACAGGGTATACATACACACACACGCACGCACATAACGTATATCCTGTGCACAACATTCAGAGGCGGCCTCGCCCCTAAGTCACCCCTCACACAGGGGGCTCTGCCAAGGACATACCTCTCTCACCTGTCTGTTTTTTCATTCCTTGGCACTGCAGAACGACTTGCAGCGGCAGCCATTTCATGCTTAGTTTAGACAAGTGCTCATTTTTCAGCTGTGATGCATACGTGTTGGGGTGGGGGGGCAACAGCACCTGGGCTCCCATGCAGCGCTGTGTGAGTCCCTCCCCCCCAACGGGGGGTCCTTTTCCATCACCCGGGGCACCCCCAGGCCTTCCTGCATCTCGCACCTTCGCATAACCCTGTGCGCTTCCTCCAGCAGGACGTTATGTAACCTGTTGACTCCATCTCACCCCACCCAAGTCTGAATGCCTGAGAATTTTAAGCATGTGGGGAATGTATTAAGTTTAACATTTTGCAGTGATCCTGAAATCTTGCTATCTGTGATGGGTTTAAAACTTGTTTAGTGTCTTTTGGAGAAAGCAGTGTCTCAGGTTGACAATATAACTTTTATTAAAAGCTTCTCAGTACAAAGTGATCTTCCAGTGTTTGGAGGGAGGGAGGTATCTCTGTTCACTGTGTCCGTCACTCTGCCCCCTGTGTCTGTCTGCCTCATTGCCGTCCTCAAATGGCAGGGTTGCCTTGGAGACCCTGGACCGGCTGACGGAGTCTTTGGACTTCACGGACTACGCCTCCAGGATCATCCACCCCATCGTGCGCACGCTGGACAGCACGCCGGAGCTGCGCATCACTTCCATGGATACCCTGTCTTCCCTGGTCTTTCAGCTTGGCAAGAAGGTGCCCGTCCTCTTTGTTCATATCTCAGTCAGCTGGTACTTCCTTGGCAACCTAAATAGGTGAATACAATGCAGCCTTTAGTCATGATTTGCAGTCATTTGGTAACAAGTTCCTTATACACTACACCCCCTGCTGGGTGGACTTGGTGTAGCGGTTGTCACACGGTGGTGAATCATGGCCCCAGTGCCGGTGTCGCTCTGAGACTAATCCCAGTGGCTTTGTTAGGCTATCCAGAGATGGGTGGCCTGGACTGGAATCCCGGTCAGCTTTTCTTATGGTTCTTGATTGTTCTGTTTCAAAGAGTAAACGCTGTTTAGGGAGAAGCAGTGACGCCATGCTAGTCAGCCAAGCTAAGCGGGAGCTTGTGAGCCTCGTTTATCTCGCAAGTGTTGGCTCGTTTTATCCACTGTGATGTTTACTGTTCCATGCTGATACGGATGGAGATCTTACTCAGTCCACTTTGCTTGACAGGAGCAGCTGGCGTTTTAGACAGACGTGCTGGCAGATGTCCGGTTCTTTAATCACCAGACTCACTGCTGCCCAGAACCCTGTGCTGATCTTCAGCTCTGTTGTCACGTACTTTCGGGGTCTCTGGTACTGAGCCCTGGCCAGTGCACAGAACCTGGGCATCAGCATAGAGCAGCTCTGGTCCCTGCTAAAGGACGACAGAAAGTGGAGAAAAGACTGAAAGGCTGGGTTAAGCATTGGGCCTGTAAACTGGCACCCCCCTCACAATGTGCAGCATGTGTTAGTAGATATGGTATGAAATGGGCACTGTGGGCCCCCCCCCCACTCCATCTCCCTCCAGTAGCCCAGTTATGAGGCTGGAAACGCTCATCAGAACAGCTTCGTGGTGATGTCATCGCTGCAGGCCCCATGGCCCGTGAGAAAGCATGGGGGGGGGATAGGCAGCGCGTATAATGAGGGCTGAGGTTGTCCAGGCCGCTGGTTCCCATTATGCAGACATGGCGGCTGCTGCCTCCGTTCTGTGAGCGGCTGCCCTGAGGCCGGCCTGCCTCCACATGTCTCCCGGACCCATAAAATCCCTTTGTGGGACCTTGCCGCTCCCAGTAAACGACCTTAATGCTCTGTTTGTGCAGCTCTGTGCAGAAGGGCAGCTCAAAAGCAAACCGTGGCTCTGCGCTTGTCTTTCAGTACCAGATCTTCATCCCCATGGTGAACAAAGTCATGCTGAAACACAGGATCAACCACCAGCGCTACGACGTCCTCATCTGCCGCATCGTCAAGGTCAGCTCCTGCCTTGCCCCCCCAGGCCCGACCCAGGAAGCCTGTCTTTCGGAAGTCGCTGGCAAACAGTTCTGCTCGCTTGGTGGAAGCTGGCCTGCTGCGTGCAGGTGTGAGGTTTGCCCTCAGGCTCTCACCGCCGGCTCTCTGTCCTTCACAATCCCCAGGACACATTCCTCAGTTATGACCTCACTCTTTCCGCTCCTGCTCGCAGCTGGCCGAGCTGCAACCCGATGCCCCTGCGCGGTGCACCTTAGCGTTCCCTGCTAGCAGTGCCAGTGCTCTCGAGTCTCCCAGACACACTGTGACCGCCTGACCCCCGCTTCTCTGCCTGATTCAGGGTTACACGCTGGCAGAGGAGGAGGAAGACCCCCTGATCTTCCGGCAGCTGCGGAGTAGCCAGGGCGACACACTGGGCACCGGCCCTGTGGAACCAGGGCCCATGAAGAAGCTGCACGTCAGCACCTCGGCCCTGCAGAAGGTCCTCCCTGCATACCGCGCATCACACACCGCATACACACATGCAGGCCTGCATCGGCCTATGAAGACGCATTGTATAGCACTATATATGGCCTCTGTACATAGATGCTTCTTATCCCCTGCGTCAGATATATATCATACACAGTCCTGCGTACACCAAGTGCAGTTGGCGCTCCATATTCGCGGGATCCGCCTTCCACTGATTCAGCCAACCGCGATTCAGAAAAACTAATCATATGAAGGTCCAATAGGCGAACCTTGAATTTTTCATGCACCGAGCTCAACGCTGAATCCACGCGAATGAGGCGATGTATAGGCTTACCCTGCCTCTGAACATGTACATACTTTTTTCTTTTCTCGTCATTACATAACATTCACATTGTGTTGGGTATTAATCTAGAGATGATTTGAAGTGTACAGGAGGATGTACATAGGTTATGCAGATACTATGGCACATTTAAATATCAGAGATGTTTATTGCACCTCAATCTTTATTTTCCGGTGGTGCCTCAAAGGTGCTGTGATATAATATGGCAGAGCCCCCCCTGCCAACCCCCCGTGCCACGACACCCAAGGGTGGCTGAGCTGGCATGCCATGTGGTCAGGGCGATCTTTCTGTCGGGAGTCCAGGTCTCGGTCAGCAGGTCCAGGATTCAGTGCAGCTGGGCTGACGAGTCTCTGCATGGATGCTGTAACTAGGCCGTCCACTGAGTGCGTTTCTATGGGTTTGCATGACATTATGCTCGAGGAAGTCTGCACCTCTCTGGAAAATTATTTACCTGCTTAGCAGTCTAATGAGAACCCTAACATTTTATGGCCTCCCTCCGTCTTTTATGTGCTGCGCCTGCAGTGTCCAGCTCTGAACCTGATCTCAGGGCTGCTGAGGACTCGGTTTTTCCTTCCCAGCTCGGCTCTGCTTCACGTTTTAGCAGGAGCATCGTTCCATTTTCCCAGGCCTCTGTTCTCCTTTCTCGGGCGTGCCTGCTTTCGGGAAGACGACTCGCTCCTCGCTTCAGCCCGTGTCTGACGCTGCCTCCGATCTCAGAGGCACTCGCATAAAGTCTGAGCGTGCCGTTGTTTAGAAAACAGAAGGAACCCCATCGATAAGGCAGGCAGTCCTGCCAGGCTGCTGTAGCTCTTAGTAAGATCCAGACATTAATTCTTGACCTGCACTTCCCATTAAGGTGTATGTTAGATGTATAATTTTCTTGTTGTCGTCAATAATACAGTGGAACATTGTTGCCTTTTTAAGTGATGATAATGTATATAATTAGCATGACTGACCTCAGGATTCCCAGCACGATAGTAAATAGTTTGCTGCGTTTTGTTCGTCTGGTTGGTTATGAGGTCGCCCTCATTCTTGGCTGTCTGTCTCCCCTCCCCTCTTCTCTGCTATCCTCTTTGGGGCGGGGGCGGTCGTCATGGCGCTGGCAGGCCTGGGGCGCTGCCCGGAAAGTATCCAAGGACGACTGGCTGGAGTGGCTCCGGCGGCTGAGTGTGGTGCTGCTGAAGGAATCGTCCTCCCCAGCCCTGCGCTCCTGTTGGTCCCTGGCGCAGACCTACATCCCGCTGGCCAGGTGCTCCTTACCTACACGTCTGTGTGCCCGCCCTCGGGGGCCCCCTCACTCCCAAGCAGTGTGACCCAATAGCCACCAGGCAGCACACATGATGGTCACATCTCCTGAACCCCCCTGCTCCCCCCTCCCAGGGACTTGTTCAATGCCGCCTTCCTGTCCTGCTGGTCGGAGCTGAGCGAGGACCAGCAGGATGAGCTGATCCGCAGCATCGAGCTCGCTCTCACCTCGCAGGACATCGCCGAGGTCACGCAGACGCTGCTGAACCTGGCCGAGTTTATGGAGCACAGTGACAAGGTGTGGCCACTCTTACACGTACACACGTTCACACTTAGGCACACGACTGCGGCTCCTCGTGCTGCACCCGGGCTCCGTTTCTCACGCCTCTGTGTCTTTCTGCTGCCTTGGTCGCCATGCTTTTCCCCGAATCCTCACACTCTGCCCTGTCAGTCGCTTTCTGCGGGGACGTAATGGAACATGGAGCGGCAATGATGTCACTTCCCAGCCATTATTTACAGTTTTATTTGTGTCTGTTGAGGCTTCTAGGTCTTTCCTTCCTTCCAGAGTCGTTTGGTTAATGAGACCTAGTAAGAAGGTCACTGCTGTGGGCATAGTGGGGAAGAGAGTGTTTTCCGTTCGAAGGGTGTTAGGCTAAGGTAGGGAGGCCCTTTCCTGGCTACTGGTCCATATGATCCAAAATCACATGCTTGTGGTGACGGTCGCCAGTTAATGAGCAGTAATTCAGCCAGACTCTTAAAGTTTATGACCAGCTGGATCAGGCCCACCAGAACTGGGTTTTTTAGCACTGCTATGCTGTAATTGTAGGTCACAGGTACAGCACTCGTTTTCATTTAGCATAGTCTTCTCGTGGCATTTTTCGTGTTCTCGGTGCTGAGGAGGTGGTTTTCCACCCTATAGGGTACAGTCCTGTCTCACACCATGGATATCAGGTGCTGTGGTGACACCTCTGCTTTTACCCGTCTGTAGGGTCCCCTCCCCCTGAGAGACGACAATGGCATCGTGCTGCTGGGTGAGCGAGCCGCCAAGTGCCGCGCCTATGCCAAGGCCTTGCACTACAAGGAGCTGGAGTTCCAGAAGGGCCCCTCGCCCCTCATTCTGGAGTCCCTCATCAGGTAGGGGCCCCATCCCAGCATCCGCTTGGCTTTGCCTGTGCTCCCGTCTCCCAGTACGAGGAGGAAGGTCCTGGGAGAAGGTGGAAGATTGGTGAGAAGACTGGTATGTCATGGTGCAGACTGCCCATCTGAAGTTTGTTTGTGGGCCTAAAGGGTTTTCCTCTGGGCTTTATGGTCCAAAGGTGGGGTGTCTTGGTTGGTACGACAGAATGCTCTGTGGTTGCTCGAGACAAAGAGTGAGTTGATATAATCTGCTGAGGTCCCCGTTCTCATAGCAGACTCGCTCTTGGTGCTGGGCCTCTGTTTTAACCGGTTTCTCAGTGGGTATGGAGAAGGAATGTCACTTGAAGGCTCTGGAAGACAGCCGCTCGACATGTGATAGCTTGCAAGGACGGATCGGGCCGGTGTCACTTCCTGGAATGGGGATGAAGGAGGCTGTAAACAGTGGCCCGAAAGCAGACTCTGCGTGAGGACGAGTTTAATGGGATGTTTAGGCTGCCAGTTTGCTCTGAAGATCGCATAGCCGTGCAGAGCCACGTTTCCTGCTCCTACTTCCTATTCATCACCCTCCAGCAAGTCCGGCAATCCTTCAGCTCCAGTGAGGGTGTTGACGATCATCAGGATAATAGTGATAAAATTCTGAACTCAGTCATTTAAAAACAGGTTTTATCCTAAGTAACCTGCCATTTTGAGTCTGGCTAGAGCAGCGGTCTTCCTACTAGGGCTGTGCCGTGTCATGAACTCTCCTCTATGAAACTGCTTTGTACATATTTCCCAGAATGGACCGTAATTCTCAGTGATGATGGTAATTCCCTCTGCGCGTCAGTGTCTTCCAGCACCGTAAATGAAATGAAGTGGACATATTTGCTATTTCTCAGAGTACGTACGGCACCGGCCGATGCCAGCCCAGCGGTGACCCATCTGCTGCTTCTGCTAAATTCTCAAGCTGACGTGTTGACTGTCACTGGCTTGGCGCAGGGTGTTAGACAAACACTTAACGTCATACAGAAGTTTTTCCTTACTGTGGTGTGATTATTGCACAGTTGCACATGCCGGCGACAGTGCTGAAATGATATGTCGTGCCGCCCCATTAAACGAATTGAATTTCAGTGGCATCTATTCAGAGTCTGTTAGTAAAGTATGTGGTGAGCGTTTATCAAAGCATGTTCTGACGGACACCCAAGCTTTGATGCTTATTATTCTCACTGCTTAGAATTTGATAACCAACTGATGCCGCACATCCTGAATTGGGTGTAGCCTGTGAGGTGGCTGACTTTGTGTGGGCACAGAGCCCTTCCATCCACCCTCACCCACCTGCCCTCTCGGCTCGCATGGTCGGGCTCTCCTCAGCGTGGCTGGATCTATTCTCCAGGCCGCTAATTGCAAGCAACCTCAGCTGCTCACATGCTCTTTGCACCTGGCTGCCTTGACCTGGGGGTCGGGGAGCCTGTTTTCACTTTGCCGTGGGGTTTAACCAGAGCCGGCCAGGGGCGCTGTGACCCCACCCTGCCCCGCTTCTCCAGTACTTCCTACAACAGCCCGCCCTGTACCGGCTGGGACTGGTCTGTCTGACCATGGCGCTAAAAAGCTCGTGGTGAACTTCTGCCTGAACCACCAGTCAGACAGCTGGCCATTTTATTCATTTATTTTTATTTTTTCAATAAATAGTGTCTTACATTAAAATAAATAGCCCCCTTAAGGAAATATTTATGTCATGGCTGAAAAACTAATGTGTCATACATCCCGTTACTGCAGGATCATTGAAAAATCAAGGGAGATGATCCCGTTTTTGTTGTCTTTGTTCAAAATTAGCTATTTTTGTAATGGCGTCGTGAGTCATCGGTACACAGCATACACATATTAAGATGTTATAGGGTCTGTGGTATCCTGCATTAATCTGGGCCCAATTGAGGGGATTAAGTGTCGCTGAGGTACAGCACTCGGAAGGCCCCCGTCAAAAACAGCCATATAACCCACATATGGGGGATATTGCATCTTTCTCTAAGGCTGGAGAGGAGCCGATCATCGACGACATTAACGTCTCGCCTTGGAGCCGCTGCCTGCCGTTCAGTCTTACATGGTCAACAGACTCATCGGCAAATGCCTGTCGCTTTTGCACCCGCTGAGCATCATGCTGATACAACTGCATGACGGCACTGAGACCCGCTGCAGACTCCTCAGGCTCCTCAAACTTGGTCACACGTTGTCTGAATATAAAAAAGCAGCCAGCATTGCCTTCTCTGGTTTCCCGAGCTCGCTGCACAGCATGGCCGTTTAGCGCAGTGTTTCTGCTTCCTCGTTACCGTCCCGAGCAAAATTTCCTTCCCCCTCGGTTATACAACAGTCATCGTCACACTGAGCCCTGCAGCCCCATCTTGTGCTGGATGGGGATTTAATTGTGCTGTACATGTGGCATCAGACGGAAACCCAGCTGATTGCTGGCTCACACAAATTCAGAAATGTGTCTCTCCATCCATTTTCTGTACCCACTTCACCTGTGTACGGTCCGGATCCTATCCCAGACACTGCTGGCACTACAGGCAGAGAGTAACCAAGGGTGGGGCACCGATCCCTCGCAGGGCTCACACACCATACACACCACAGCTAATTTGGCAACTCGGCATGTTTTTGGATTCTGGAGGGGGAGACCAGCGGACCCACAGGAAATCCCACAGCGGCATGGGGAGAACTCGCGTAGCACCGGGGCAGAAACTCGAACCCTGGCCCGTGAGGTGCCAGCACTATGCCTCCCCAAAATGCATCTAACATAAGGAAAACCTTACGTAGGCTTATCGGTGAGTGCCATATTAAAAGTGAGATTAGAGATTAATTAGTTTAAAGACATTAGAGAACTGGACCGACATGAGCTTATGGGGCGTTGCGCTGTCCAGCCTGTATGGTTCATCCACACCAGCCATGAATTATGCCAGATTAAAACTGTACAGTTGACTATCTTGTTTCATTACAGCTGCTTGGGTCATTAGACCTGGTTATGGATCTTTTTCTGACCACAGAAATTAGAAAATGCTCATCGATCAGTTGTAGGTACTGTGATGTATATGAGTATATGAGTAGCGCTTGGGAGTAAACATCAATAGTGTTTGAGAGTCTTTGTGGACAATTACCTGGTAGGCATCAATGGGTCCATCAAACTCCATCCCTTTCCTTCCTCTCCTTATCTGTCACATGGAACTGGGTACAAGTTGATTGTTAACTGACCTCAGAACCACTAAAAATCCAGGAAAGCGTGTGGATGGGCCGGATCCCAGAGCAGACAGGACGCCTGCAGCCGTCTCTCACACGGGATGTCATATGAGAGGGCATTTGGGCTGCACAGCTCTTCCTGTATTGCAGTGGGAGCTGTATTATGATAATAATCCCCCCAGAATCCTTTAATCTAGTGTTTCCCAGCGCAGTCCTCAGGGACCCACAAACAGTCCACATTTTTGCCAGGAGCTGGGAGGGAGCAAAAACATGGACCACCCGTTGGTCCCTGAGGAGCGGATTGGGAAACGCTGTTTTAGTGAAACAGGAGTACGGATATGGCCATGTTGGTGCTCCAGGATTACACATCTGTGTCTGTCTGCTTCACTTACCTTCTCTAATGTAGGCTGGAGACCTCTGACTACACCCCCAGCGCTGGAAGATGGTGCAGCTTTAAGGCAACATTTTTATTCCTGTCAAGGGTGCAGAACGCAGGTTGCGAGACGTAGGATCGTAGCTTGTTTGTGATGTCTAGGATGGGTCTGTGGCAAGTGATGGGCTCCCTTTGGAAGCGATTAGACACGACTCTAAAAGACACCCAGGCTAATTTAGTCTACAGTAAAAGGGATTAGGAGGGAGGCGGACTGCAGTGAGCTCATCGGGGGGGCCACTGGGTGTCTTTTTAAAGAGACTAATTAAAGGGCCTAATTCTTTAAAAGCTAATATAAAATCCACAGTGATGGCTTCATTTATATAGCCTTCCAGCGCTAACCGAAAGCTCCGTGCCATCTCAGGGTGCAGCCTGCTGGCCCAGCAGGGTGATTCTGTGTCCCGAGCCACCTGTGTAGCTCCCTTGGGTGTTTTTAGGCCTTATCATTCAGACAGAATTCCAGCTTTGTGTGTTTTGTTTGTGTTGCTCCTGTGAGGAGTAAGCAGGTATCGGGGTGAAGCGGCTGAACCACGTCGCTCCGGAGCGTCACGCCGCAGGCCCAGCTCTTAACCGCTGGGAGACCGGCCACCCGTGACGCCTCATGGTTCACATTTGTGTCTTTCTTTTGAGCTCTGCCTCTCTGCTCAGCTTTCCAGGCATTTGGGCCCTGTTTCAGAACCGTCTGTCTGAAACGTAATATCATGCTGTAAAACGGCTCCTTCAGATGCGGCTGACGGGCTTGATCTCAGCGGGCTTAGCACATGGTGCTTCTGCCAGACCTGACCCGGAACGGCCCGTTAAGACATTGGGGAACAGCCCTTTATGGCCTATTGGTTAGTTCCTGCTTTGAAGCTCGTTTTAAAGTGACCACAGCAGCTCTTGCATCCTGGCTGTAATTAGCACGGTCACTTGGGCATCACACGGTAAATCCGGACTGAATCTCTAATCGGCTGCCCTTTTTAGCTGGGTACCATGGGAGACGCGCCGGTGGCTGTCCCTTGGGGCCACGATGAAGTCACGTTAGGACATTCCCCTCTCTTCTCACCCTGAAAGCCCTTCGCACGTCTCTGGTTCTCTGGCCTTGTATGGGGTCTGGTTCATGGGCTGAGCTCAGCTCAGAGTCTGTTCTTTGCTTCACACGGGGTGTGAATGAGCCAAAACGAGTGAATTAGTGCTCATTTCATGTTCTCCCCTCATGGCACAGGAACAAGCCCACTTCGACCTTTAATTAATGTTGAATGCTTGTTATTTGGTGGATGTTTTTGCATTTTTGTTGAGTCCAGCTGTGATTCGTTTGAATGCCCTTCAGGTGTATCTGAAACGTCCCACGGACCGCCGACAAAAGAGGGGCGTGTCCCCACCACAGCCCTGAGCTTGGGGACGCTCTCTGGGCCACGGTGTTTCCGGGCCCCCCTGGCTGACGGTACCGCCCTCTGCCGTGTGAAGCAGGGGGGTTGCCGTTCACACAGTGCTGCATAGAGACAGCGGGGCCACACTGGGTCAGGGGTCAAGCGTGAGGCCCTGCTCTTTATTTGCTAGAACTGGGGGTGGGGGGCGGTAAGTGTTGCTGAAGCTTTTGTTCCAATCTGGTTCCTAAACTCACTGAAATGCTCGCTGCTCTGTTAGGATTCAGACCCGAGCTCGATTGCACAGCTTGATGCTTATAAGAAACAGACACATCATTAAAAATACAAAAGTTTTTATTCAAACAGAATAATACGTTAAAGCTGTACACATTTTACAAATTACACTTTCATTTAGGAAAAAAATATCCAAACTGCAGTGCACACTGGCTGTTTTCTCTTATGGTCATCATCACACAGTGTGGCTGTCTGATATGGTTCTGGGTAAATTTGTCAGGATGTTTACATTGGCTGTTTGATGGCTGAGCTCTGCCCTGTAAATCTGGCTGTGCTCATGCCTGGAATTGATAAATAATGCCAGTTGTCTCATACTGAGGATTGCCAGTGATGCCGTGTTGAAGTGCCCCGTTTGTAAATCTGGCCCTGGTGTGAGACGTCCCCCCCCCCCGGCCGAAGGCCACAAACATCTGGGCCTGCAGACATGAAGCAGTCGCACATCTGCATGGTTTTCAGTCCGTGTCATTTGACTGCCGAAGACAAACTTTTTGCGAAAGATAAATACATAATAAACTACAATTTACAAAACCACATTACAGAAAAATATGAAAACATGGAAATCTACCCTCCTGAAAGAGTTGTGTGTGATTTATTCATTTATTTTCTCCCTTCCTGTCTAGATTTGCTGTAAATTTTGCCAGAGCGTGTTACAGATGTTTCATGGTTTAGTCTATGGCCGGAAGTTCTGGGGCCTGATCTTCATCTCGACCCTCTTCAGTGAGTAGTTGGGTCCATGCCAGCCATACCAAGTGATGCCATCCGTGCCTGTTCTGTGCTCCCCGTAGCGATAGTACACGCCATTCAGGTTGGAATCCGTGCAACAGTTGTACCAGTAGCCCCCTGGTAAGGAGAGAACACAGATATGTGGTCCTGATGTGGTTCCCATAGCTACCCATAGGCCTACAATGGTTCTGGTCATTAATGGATGGCCGTTAATCGCCCCGAGGATGCAGAGGTGCATTATCTTGAGGGCGGCAGTGAGGGGGTGATGACCCAATCCCTCACCGTCTTACCTTTACGCAGCTGGGCACAGTTGTCCACACACTTGTCGTTGTCCTTGTCTTTGGAACTGAAGTTTGTGTTGTTGTGGTACCGCAGAGAGTCCTGCCCAGCGTTGCCGCTGTACCCGGCGATGTGCAGCCTGTAGCTGTTCAGCTCGTTGCTGAGGGTGAAGTGCTGGTACTGAGCGTACCGGACCTCGCCCTCCCAGTCCTGCGCACACAGACAGGGTCACTCGCTGCTTTTGGTTATTGCAAAGGTGAACCTAGCTGGGAAGAAGGGAAGGGTAGGCCACCTCCATCTCGATGCGCAGCACGGTGGGCTGGCGAGTCAGCCGGAAGATGTTGTCGTTGCCCAGCCAGAAGTCGCCGCGGATGGCACCGAAGCCACGCTTGTACTGCTTCCAGTCGCGGTCGAAGGACGTCAGGCCCACCTTGCGCCTCTGGATAACAGTCCAGCCTCCGCCATTGCTCTCCATGTCGCAGTAGACCTGAAACGACAGCGGGGGCATGCAGCAGGCAGGGGGGGGCCACGGCTCACATTAATGGAAAACTTCTTGGTATTGCAAGGATACAGTAATATGATACTGTATGCAGTATGTGCCAAGTATTTATTAGATATTGGGAATGACAACGGGGTTTGTTTTTAAAATTTTGGGCTTCTGATCATAGCCTCCTTGAGCCCCGAGGAGGCCTGCTCGTGGTACTGATTGGACCGGGGCTCACCTCCAGCTCCGGTGTGCCCATGAATTCGTCAGCCGGCAGTTTGTACTGGCCCGAGATCTTGTAGTTCCTGGTGTACAGCGAGGCACAGTCGTAGATGGCCTCTGGAAGAAGAGTCGCGTGTCAGTCATGGCGCTTAATGCCACGCCAGGGCTCCTCTGTGGGCAGTGGCAGGTGACATCACAAAGGGGTTATCTCAGCCGCTACAGAGAGAAGGGGGCTGTGAAACGGGCTTAGCATCCCCTCTCAGGAGACAGGTGTCACAACGGACCCCTTAGTGTTCAAAGGAAGGAAAGGCGACCCTATCCCAGGGCGTAACTGTTAAAGCCCCCCCAGTCAGCGTGTCCCGGGGGCCTTAATGTACAGCCTCTCCTGCACCCTGGGGATTATAGGTGCTCAGTGCCTCTGGCTTGGCCTCAAATCTTGGGTGTCATCTGAAAGGCACTCTACTTGATTACCGTTTGGTACAGGGGTGTCAAACTCCAGTCCTGGGGGGCCGGAGCCCTGTGTAGCTTAGTTCTTTCCCTGTTCCACCACAAATGA
>JAOYFF010000106.1:208568-221092 GCA_025773925.1 Cryptomyrus ogoouensis | reverse complement strand
CGGGGTGGGTGGTTACATTTTTTCTTGGGTTTCCCTTCCCCCCCCCCCCCCCCCCCCCCGCTGGGGACCATATTAAGGTGCTGGGAAAAGCATTTTGTTATTGCAGACACTTCATAGACCGTGGAACATATTTTGATTTATTTTTTTTTGCACAGTGTTTTTTTTTCTTCTTTCCATTGTTAGTTGATTATTGATGAAGCAGCACGCCCTCTACAGGGCACCAAAGCGCACCACATGAGGCGACATCCCAGGCTGAACTCTAACATGGGACCTAAGGTCATCAGCTGACATTTCCTGCCTGTCATTAACTCCAGTATAAAGCTGGTTGGTGTGCTAATGGTGCCGTTCACTCGACTAGGGGAGTCCCGTTGGGCCTTCCACACTGCCATGGCTCATGTTGCGGTTCCTTCTGCAGGATGGATTTAAGGTGATGTCAGCAGAACCTTGGATGAGGTGGTCAGGTTTCTGCCTTAAATGGGGAAATTACAGAGGTACTCTGCCTTTTCTGCAACAACTGTGTGTGTAGCGTCGTTCTCCATCGTTTTCCCATTGTCCGCAGAATGTACCTGGTCCCACATGGGTCCACCGTAGCTGTTTTATCAGTTGTTTGGATTAGTGGGGGTGATTTCCTGATTCCAGGACCACTGGGATTGGACAGCACAATTTGGTGAAAGCGAAAGACCCCCCCTTCGGCAGAAGCAGAGTTTTTCACCCCATGAAATATGCGTCCATTTCCTTAGCCCCGATCACATTCTGTTATTTCTTCTCTCCTGAAACCTGCTGAATCAGATTTTCTGCTCTGGTATTAATTTGATAAAATTTTCTTGAAGAATGCTTCCAGACCTGTTCTACACTGCGGTATGCTGTCTGGAAGCTTGAAGCAGACAGTAGAGCAGATATTCTGGCTGAGTTCCATGTGTACGGCTTGTCGAAGCGGGCATTGGCCTTACGGTACCTAATGATCGATAAAAATGTTTTCAGAAAAAAATCATTTTCCTTTGCTATAGTTCCAAGGTGCAGAACTTCAAAAGAGCCTTGTCCTGATGATACCGAAGTATAGGGTCAGGGTGCGCCGACCCTTTGCAAAAACAGAAGGTTTATGAGTCGTGTGCTTAAATGCAGAATCGCCAGGGCCTTTGTTCCTGCATATCTTTCTGCCTGCCGAGGGCATGACCTCATCTTCATGCCGATTGAATCTCTCTCCCCCCCCCCCATTCTGCCCCTGCAGTGAGCCTTTCTCTGCGGCGTCAGTGTTCCCTCTCTGCGTCACTTGATATCATCTCTCCTCAGGACTAAGGAATGGTGGAAAATAAAATAACCCCCAAACCCCAAAGCATGACGCGTCTGACCCGGTCTTCACTCCCCAGTTCCATATGGAGATGACCATTACTTAGTCATCAGTACGAATCAGTGCTGCATGAGGCAGGGCAGAGCCTCAGTGGATGCTCATACTCTACCTGCAATGCTGGGAATGACGACAGGTGGCGCTGGTTAGGGTGTGGCAGGCATGGTTGTAGCTCCACGTATCCACAGGATGTTGCTGTCAGTTATGTCACTTCATCTCCTTCAAATGTCAGTTGAAACCTCACGAGGCCCCGGGGCCAAAGGGTCAGCTGACAGACCCCCCCCAGACATTCCTCCTCCTTCCTGGCTCATTTTATTACCAGCTGATTGCCCCTTTTTCACACTTTTCTCCCCCCGTTCAAGCTGTCATAGCTTTTCCCAGCTTTTCCATGATCCTGCTAACTCCCCTGCGCTCTTTCTCCATGTGATAAGTATTAACCATTGGTGTTACATAAGGCACATTGATCCACATGCGTCGCCTTCAAAATATGTGCAAGCTGCAGTGTTTTGAGAAGGCTCTGTCTAAAAACACATTGAGTTCCTAAAGTCACAGTGCCTGACCCCCACTGACCCTGGGGGGTGTGTCCCGTTACACTTTTATTCAGCTTTGTGCTGAAAGGGAAACTTTACTCTGAGTGCATTCCGGATGGACAGTAACAAATGTCCTCTTGTTTTCTTAAATAAACTACTTGTTTGTGAAGTTCAGTACATCTTTGTCCCAGAAAAATGCAGGCATTTTTTCAATATTCAAGTAAATATTAGGCCTAATTACTACTAAGAGTAAAAAATAGCATTTCTTGTCGAAAACTCACTTTTTCACAGACATGGGAGCTCCCATCCTTTGAAGCTGGGTGGATGCAGGTTCAGGCACCAGGCACCTGCTGTGGCGGGTGAGCTGAGTTCCAGTCGTGGAGGGGGGGGGGGCGGAGGTCCTGGAAAAAAGACTCCTGCTGCTGTAGCTGTGATGCTTTTTCAGTCTATATGTAGGTGATGTTAATGTCAGGTCTCCCTCCCCACGTAGAAACACAGATATAAACGGACTTTAAACAGCCTCGCGCTGTCACCTTCGAGGGACAGGATCCATCGCAGGTTCAGGCCAAAGCCGCCTCCCACAGACTCATTATCACCTTGTCACATGATCCAGGACACTAATGTAGAGTTTTACTCTCTGCTTCCCCTGGGGGGGGCGTAGATCACATAACTCACGGTACTCAGATATTTGGGGAATGTCGCATGAGTGCTGACCGGTGTCCTGCAGTGGATATCCACGTGCTGGCCCGGGTCCTAGACACCCAGTGGGAACTCGGTGGCCTTTGAAGGTAAACAGGCCTTCAGTCTGTCCCCCCCCCCCCCCCCCGTGCTGTTAACCTTCGGTTATACGCAGGCATGCTCAACCACACAACATCTGTGTTAATCACGCTAATCACGGAGTAGCCAGACTATCGGCAGAGTGTTATCGGCTGTCCCATGTGGGCGCGAGATGACTGTCTGTTCTCCTGTCAGAAGTTACATCACTGCGCTTGCAGGAAGGCACGGGAGCCTTTTGGGCTCATTTCTGTATTTATCTGGCCCCCATTTGGCTGAGCTGGGGGTGGGCCCAGCAGGGGGAGAAAAGCCTGCTTTGTTCCGCCAGTTTTAGCCCCCGGATGCATTTTTGTCTGCAGCCCTAGGCCTTCCCTGTTCTTCCTAGAAGAAGGTGGGACAGGAGGCCAGAATCGCTTATCCGCCTGCGCCTCTGCTGACTCCTCTTCGCGGATGGGGATGGAATGGGGGGGGGCTCATCTGTGCACCAGCTGAGGCCTCAGTGAGCAGTGCTGGTGTCTTATGGGCCTTTAAATCTCACCATGACCACGGCTAGTGGTGCCCTCTAAGCTCAGAATCTGCACGGCCTTCTCCAGCGTTCAGTGCCCCCCCCCCCCCATCAGAATAAGTACATGACAGCCTACACAGCTCCTTTTGTCATTTTTTTAATAAAAACATAATTGACTATATAATTTTGCAGTGAAACTCTTCCCCCTGAACTTTATTCCCAAAAAGGGCATTTTTTTAATGATTCATCAGATGTTTTTTTTTTTATGGCAGACATTCGAATTCCTCTACTAGACACATTTATCTTTTGGATCTGGCCTTTTTTTACGACACCTTATTTACTTGCTGTCGTTTGGACGTGGTTTTGTCGTACTGCCTTTCTGTGCTTAGGTACTGCCTTCTCACAGTGGCTCAAGCAGCTTGCAGGCTTGCCTGTTTAGACAGCTTATAACACATTACTTATGTCCTTAAGCACAAATGGCATAAGGCAGGGGTGGCCAATCTTATCCGCAAAGGGCCAGTTTGTGTGGCAGGTTTTCGTTGCAGCTTCCTAATTATATTACTAATTAGAGGACTGATTGGCTGAAGAGTCCTCACACCTGGGTTTGAACAGCTGACCTACAGGTTATCCCAAAAACCTGCACACACCGGCCCTTTGCGGGTAAGATTGGCCACCACTGGCATAAGGTATGCGTACGTTCACGTGTGTGATGTGTGTGTGGGTCAGATACACATTACATTGTGGGAACCAAAAGTGAATGGAGAGTCCCCACAAACATATGAGTACAGGTGTTTGTGTGTGTGTATGTGTGTGTATGTGTGTGTGTGTGTGTGTGTGTGTGTGTGTGTGTGTGTGTGTGTGTGTGTGTGTGTGCGTGTGTGTGCGCGCGCTGATATCTGCACCTATGTCCCCTTTCCTGTCTGTCTTGCTCGTAACATCCCAGTTTGTCTGCAGCTGGATGCCATTAAGAAATCCAGATGTGCTAATAAAGGGGTGGCGAGTGACTCACAGGTGTTGTTGTTGGGGGGTGGGGGGCCTTTATCTCTCTGCAGTCAGGCCCCTCACAGTCTACATCAGATTAAGGAGCAGCAGCCTGCTGGCTAAGGCCCCTAAAAAGAAGCCTTGTTCTCTTGTGTGTATCTAAAGTGTGACAAGCTTGTCTGCGGACTCCTTTCAGCTCAGTGGCCCTTAGTGACACGGGTTACAACAATATTTTAGGTTCATTCCAGGCTCCTGCTGTCATGCAATGTCCTTCTGCGAGGGGGCTTGAGCCTTTCCTGACGACTCGGCCAATCAGTGGCAATGTTCATGTGTGCCATGTTCATGTGTGCCATGTTCATGTGTGCCATGTTCAGGTCTGCCACGTGGTCCAAAGTAGCAAAAACGATAAGATGCCATTAAACTTGTGCTTTGGTAAAGTTGCATGTGAGGCCTGCTTTCTGTGCGACCTGTGTGAGGTCTGCATTCTGTGTGAGACCTGCTCTCTGTGTGACCTGTGTGAGGCCTGCTCTCTGTGTGACCTGTGTGAGGCCTGCTCTCTGTGTGAGGCCTGCTCTCTGTGTGACCTGTGTGAGGACTGCTCTCTGTGTGACCTGTGTGAGGACTGCTCTCTGTGTGAGGCCTGCTCTCTGTGTGACCTGTGTGAGGACTGCTCTCTGTGTGACCTGTGTGGGGCCTGCACTCTGTGGACAG
Organism: Cryptomyrus ogoouensis; assembly: GCA_025773925.1. NCBI lineage: Eukaryota > Metazoa > Chordata > Actinopteri > Osteoglossiformes > Mormyridae > Cryptomyrus > Cryptomyrus ogoouensis. The sequence continues at coordinate 216,246 of JAOYFF010000106.1, read as the reverse complement.
GTGAGGCCTGCGGCCTGCGCTCTGTGTGACCTGTGTGTGGCCTGCAGCCTGCGCTCTGTGTGACCTGTGTGAGGCCTGCGCTCTGTGTGACCTGTGTGAGGCCTGCGCTCTGTGTGACCTGTGTGAGGCCTGCGCTCTGTGTGACCTGTGTGAGGCCTGCGGCCTGCGCTCTGTGTGACCTGTGTGTGGCCTGTGGCCTGCGCTCTGTGTGACCTGTGTGTGGCCTGTGGCCTGCGCTCTGTGTGACCTGTGTGTGGCCTGCGGCCTGCGCTCTGTGTGACCTGTGTGAGGCCTGTGCTCTGTGTGACCGCAAAGCCCACTACAGCCAGCATACCAGCACTATCCAGTCATCATTTCCCTTCACCACAGCTTATTATCACTCTGTGGAGTCATTAAAAAATCAAGCTGCTTTCAAAAGTCATTTTCAGTTTAAACTTTTTTTTGTCAGGTTTTACAGTTTCCTGTTTTAGTGGTGCAAGTTTTTGATCCAGTTCTTTAACCACTCTGCCCCCTGCTGTTCTTGCAAGGTGTTGCAATGCCTGAAAGTGCTTTCTCTCTCTGTTTTGCAGCATTAATAACAAGCTCCAGCAGCCAGAGGCAGCAGCAGGGGTTCTGGAGTACGCCATGAAGCACTTTGGCGAGCTGGTGAGGCTCCCTCTACCCGGCACACCATGCATTGGCCTAACTCTGCTTCGGAAGGATTATGTGTGCTAGAGAAGCCGCTAAAAGTCCCAGTGAAGTAACCTGCTACTAATGCATGACTCTAAGCAACAGTCACCAAAACAATAAACACCAGCCTAATACAATTACACTACATTTGCATGTAGTTCCTTAGCTAATGCTTTTGTCCAAACAGACTTCTTACATAACTGAACAGCTGGATGCTTTACTGGAATAATTCACATTGAGTAGTTTGCCTAGAAGTACACAGCCGGGGGTCTTTATGGGAGCCGATCTCGCAACTATAAGTGTAATGCATTATTAAACAAGCGCCGTATTCATATTTTTCAAGGGTGCCCAATAGCTATCAACAGCACCAGAACCGCACATTAAATCCTTGGTGTGGCTCGTCATTTTGGGAGCCCGGATAAAAGTTTTTTGTGATGTCGTGTTCATGAGTCCTTGGCCCCCGGACTGGAGAGAGCTGCTGAACACGGACCCTGTCCTGCCTTTCGGTGACCTATGCAGAGACCTCGGCTTTGGTTGGGACCACCTCTGCCTGCCTGGTAGATCCTGTGGTTGTTTCCGTGTCAGTCCCCCGTACTCCCTGCCACGCGCACTCTTTGGTCTATCGCTGAGCTGTTCCCCTGTGATGGGGGCCTGTCTTCCCCATCGTTCCCTTTTTTCACCTGGATTTACCAAAGAGCAGAAGCGTCCCATCAGGGGTGATGGCGCAGAGAGAGGGACAGATGAGTCACATGGCCAGCGAGGTGTGAATGAGCGAGCGTGTTCTGTTTCCGGCACAGTCGTATAAACAGCCGACCGCAGCTGAAGGTTGCCTCTCCCTCCGTTTCTGCTGCTTGTTTGTCTTTTTCCGCTTCCCCTTCTTCCTCGTTTGATATTCTGCCAGTGTCAGCGTGGCGAGCGCTCAGCCTTTCCAGACCCCTTACATCACGGTGTACAGACCATTGCCCAGGCCCCTCTCCCAGCCATCTCGAGTCTCTCAAGGCAAACGGTCAGCCGGGTCAGCCGCTTCGGTGGGGCCGGGCACTCGACGCGAGGTTGCTGCCGTGACGACAACTTGGTCAGGCAGTCATCTGTGACCGACGTTTCTGTCTGTCAGGCGGTCTGAGAGAGCATCGCGTTTCACTGGTAGATGGAGTAAATTCCCAGGTGGGGGGGGGTGGACACGGAACATGCTGGTTCCAGTAACAGAGGGTCAAGAAGAGTGGAGAGTGGAAAATAAAACAGCAGAGTTGTTCTGGTTATGTAACCAATTCAAACATGCAGTTTTTAATACACTACAGGCAGAAGGTTTTGTGTACTGAGTCTGTCAGTCTGTGTGTCTGCCACTCAGGGCAAATGCAGGTTTGAGGATCTGACACACTGACATAGGCCTCACAGTGTGTCCAGCAGGGGGCAGTGGACCGGGGTGGGGGTGAGATCCAGCTGTTCTGGGTCATAACCGTCTGCATTTAGTGGCTCTAGTGCCGATTAGTTAGCAAGCAGCACCTGTAGCAGGTACCCATCCTCTGGTCCTTATGACTGAAGATACGCTGCATGGTAACCTGGCACCACGGGGACAGCGTCTAGCTTGAAGTGCTCCCTGCGCTCTCTCCCGTGAACAGGAGATCCAGGCAACGTGGTACGAGAAGCTCCACGAGTGGGAGGATGCCCTGGTGGCCTACGACAAGAAAATCGACATGAACAAGGAGGACCCAGAGCTGATCCTGGGCCGCATGCGGTGCCTGGAGGCGCTGGGCGAGTGGTAAGTGCGGCTCAGCGCCTGAGCATCCGGGCCCACCTCCCGCAGCCCGGCTAGGTGACTGCGCCGTATCCATGGCGCCGAGGCGGCAACTGAGCATTCTGGCTTTGGAGTGATACCACCATACACAGAGATTAAATATCATTTCTCATTGGTCAGATGCAACAAGGTAAGAAATAGTATATGAACGTCACATATTATGACATAAACTCTAGTCATGGACATAAGGCATGACAAAAAGGTACAGTAAAAATAAACATTGTTATAGTGACAGCTTTTCATCTGAGACAACGGGGGAAAAATATGTCATATCTGGCCAGGAATGTTACTGGAAAACCTAAACGCAAGACAGCAACCACTGTTTACCAAACCTGGAATCTGTCGTCGTTTGACAGTCAGCGATTAATTTTTTTGTGCTGCCCATGAAATGTGTTCCGGACTGTGGCGTTTGTCCCCAGCGTCTCTTTAATCCTCCACTCTTTATGTATGAAGATCCTGGACTGGGGGGGTTGGCAGGAGTGAATGGACAGGGTGATTAGGAACAGTGGGAACGAACTGGGACTTGCAGTGGGCGGACAGGTCGCTGGTCTGAATCCGCCGGATCTCCGCTGATGTCTTCGCTTTTCCTTAGTGCAATGCACAGATGGAATCTGACATCACAGCCCCTTAATGCCCAGACATATACCAAAGAACAAAGAGAATTGGACAGATTCCTGTAATTGGCCCTTATTCTCAGACAGAAATAGTTGTCAGGAAATTGAAGTTCCCTGGATTTACCACCAGGTGCCCTAAAAGTTGGTTGCAAACTTCAAACAACGTCCAAACAAAAACAAAATCCAACCCATCTGTCGATAACCTGTCACATACTTTAAACGACGTCGTCCCCTCATTCATTAGGTGTCACATCACATCCCTGGAGGGCGTAGAATGTTTTCAATGCAGCAGACCCACAAACGGAACGCAAATAAACATATCGTGGAAAGTGTGTGACATTTTACTGAAGGATATGAAGCTGCTCTCGTTATTAACTGCCGTTGCTGTTTTAATACCAGCAGCGGCACAGACTGGGAAGCCAACAATTCACACGACAGTCACAGTTACACACTAACGGCAAACATTACATGCTGATGCCGTTTACGGTTTACAACCTAAATGCACAAATACACATATAAATTTACACTATTTAAAGATTTGTACGATGCAGTACAAAGTGTGCTGGCAGCTGCATAATTAGCCCTGCTCACCAACAGCACGGCATGTTTATATCAGCCAGTCATGGACAGTGGGTGGGACGGAATGAAAAAGTTCCTTCTCGGGGAAACGGTGATCACTGCTAAAACGACGACGATTCCATGGATTTTGTTTGAAGTATCCGGCCACCTTAACACCCACTGTGCAAATTGTAGAGATCATAGGATTGATGGCCCAGCAGTGCTGGACTCACTGTTCGTCGGAAGGCAGAGTGACACCCCCTCCCCTTGTGCGAAAGCGTTTATACGCCTATAAGCCATGCATGAGCTCATCGTCTTTGCTGGGGTTCAGCCCCCCCCCCCCGCAGGCGATACGGTTGTTAAAAATCGAGAGAGGCTGCGATTCTTTTCAGCAGTTAACAAGATAATCATACAAAGCCTAAAGAAGCGGCCGTTCCAGTTTGGTTTGATGGCTGTTTAAGGATTTCCAAGTTATAATATTACTGCACATCCGTGCTGCCAAAGAATCCTGTCTGTACTCCCTGCCGGACCCTTCAGCGAGATGCTTGCCGGCTTTAGCGATGTCAAAACAGTGCTTCAGGTGTGGCGCCATTTAATACTGTTTGTTCAAGGCTTGTGTGGATCTAATAATAATCATGCTGCCCTGCGCGGCTCCGCGGGCCACAGGCAGCAGAGGCACGAGGGCGGCGCTGAGCCCGCCTGCGGGGGGGTTTTGGGAGCTCCCGCGAGGCCCTCGCCGGACAGCAGGAATTCCTCCCTCAGGGCTTTTCAGAATGCTGTCTCCTGTAACATGCTAAAAGCAGATGGAAGGCGAGGGGGGGTTAGCGAGAGGCCAGACCGCCGTCAGACCCGCCTACGGATTTCCCGTGACAGAGCGGGGGGTCTCTGTGCGTAAGGTGCTGATCTGAGGTATTCTGGTAAGGATGGGAAGGTTCCGGTCTTTTCTGGAGTGATGGCGGCGGGGCCCATGTAAAGGCTGGGGTTTCCCTCGTCCCTCCAGCAGACGCTGTCATGCTCAGATGCCGACGGTCAGAGCCATGGGGGAGTCTGTCTTTTGTGCCCCCCCCAGGGCCTCGTGTCTGGGCCACGCATCTGGAGAAGCGCTTCACACCCCCACAGCCCTGGCCGCCGCTCCTGTTATGTCATCATAGTAATACGAGCTGATGCTTCCCGCCGACCCCCACCCCCGCACGGCCCACATGGTGCACGCTGTGCGTGTCATTTCCACGCCAAATTGTTTAAGCTGGAATTTCGGCTATCAGGAAGTGATGCGTTTCATCGCTGGTTTAACGGTGTTTGGTGGTTTGATGATATCATCACTGTTATTGACATGCCAGGTTAGTCTCACTCTAGACAGCATTAAATATAGAGTCGCTGGGGACTGTGACCGTCTTTCCTTCTGAGGCGAGTTCTGATTGGCTGCTTGTGCTTTTCCCAGGGGGCAGCTGCACCAGCAGTGCTGTGAGGAATGGACCCTGGTCAGCGAGGAGACCCAGGCCAAGATGGCGAGGATGGCTGCTGCAGCGGCCTGGGGCCTGGGTGAGGCCACCGCTCACTTGTCTGTCTGCTTATGCAACCACACGACTCCCTTGAATGCCCACGATCGCTACCGATCTGCACGTCCTCTGGTGTGAAGGGGTGAAAGGGACCCCCCCATCGGCTTTCAGAAGCAGAGGAATCATAAATTGGAAAGGCCCTAAAGGCCTTGTGTATGCTGGCTTGCTGTGCCCCCCCACCCAAATAACCCAGTGTGTGGTTTAGGCTGATCCTGAAAGATGGGCCCATGCCTGAGGTCATTGCCCCATGACCCTGACCAAAGTCCTGGGTGCCCCAAGTCACTGCCTATGGAGAAAACGTCCAAATGTCCCCAACATCAATGGATATTAATGGATTATGTTTTAGTCCTTGGCTTCAGTGGCACCATTTTCCAGGAGCCGCGTGAGTAGTGAGCTGCAGCGTTTAATCTCCGGGATCGTCGGTAATGTCCGAGCAGAGCAGAGCACAGCAGAGCAGAGACCGGAAACAATATGAAACAATCAAAATCTTATAAAAACTTAAACTTCTGTCCCTGCTGAAAACTGCCGTGCTCACGCTACACACAGACTGCACATGCTCTCCTGTAGGCTGCCCATGCCAGAGCAGGCCTGCACTGACGATGATCAGTGGGGACAGCGCCCCATGTGGCGGTCGTCTGAACTCCTCCTGCCCCCCTCACAGCCCTTTACATATGTCTGTACCCAGGGCTCCAATGGCAAATATATAAGTCGGTATGGTTTGCAGTGCTGTGTAATTTTAACTAATATACGGTCCTGTATTCACCACAGAGCAATCATAGAGATTTTTTCATTTTTCATTTCCTTGCACACAATCCTATGAGAGCTGGTTACTCATGTAGTTGTTTTACACTCTAACGATGTCATGTGACCAGGACACTGGGATAGCATGGAGGAGTATACCTGCATGATTCCCAGAGACACGCATGATGGCGCCTTCTACAGGGCTGTGCTGGCACTGCACCAGGACCTCTTCTCTCTGGCACAGCAGGTGAGTGTGCATGCATTTCCGGCCATGTGACTCCCCCCCCCTCATATCTCCTCTGCTTGATGAATGAGTGCAGCTGCCACACGAATACATCCAGAGCAGTAGGCGCCTGTCAGCACCCGTACTGCCTACTCTCTAACCCTTATGCCCCGAGGTACCATAATGGTCACCCCAGCGGCCAGATGCAGTTTAAACAGTGTGCTGGAGTCTGTGGGTTGGATTGTAGTCTCATACCTTCAGGGTTAGGGGTTGAAAGGGTGTGTGTGTGTGTGTGTGTGTGTGTGTGTGTGTGTGTGCGTGTGTGTGTGTTCTCCCCGTGTGTGTGTGTGGGCTTCCTTCCGTGATCAAAAGACTTGCGTTTTAGGTGGATTGACATCTTGAAATTATCCTGTGACAGCCTGGTATGTCCTGCTGGAATCAACTGCAGGCTCACCACACCCTGCACTGGGGAAGCAGTTATGAAAGATGGATCAATGGATGGAAACTAAACAAATGAATGAGATCTTTATGCCAGGGGTTCACAGCGTGATCTGTGAGACAATACTTAGGATATAACTAATACTTAGTTGGCCATCAGTGAAATAAAAGCATTATCCATAACTCTTGTGATTGACCTGGAAACACAGTCGATCGCGATTGACTGGTTGGGCACCCCTGCTCTGGTCTTATTCCAGACTGAGTAAGAAATGCTTTCGGTTTCAAGACAAGACAGAAGTCGCCTCGAGACCGAACTCGAGTACTACAACACAGGCTGTCAGGCCTTCCCACAGCAGGTTAAAGCACAAGCACAGCCCCAAGTGTGTCTTGGTGGCTCAGATCCACACTGCTGTGCCGGTTCCTGCTCTGTGAGGCTCTGTGTGCAGATTTTGACGTAATGTTTTAAGAATGAGAGAAAGGAGCCAATCTCCTTGAATACTTGCAGAGACCAGATGAGCTGAAGATGGTGGATTGTCAGGGGCTCTGCTTATCCTCTTAAGACTTGCTTTCCCGACCTTCCTAGAGGCCTTTCTGGCTCAGATCTAAACGTGTATGAGTAACGCTTTTGTGTTCAGACTTTGTGGACTATGTTTACCTCATGCATTCTGATGATAATGACAGTACGGCTTCTTTTGTAGTTTATGCGATTCTAACCTGTGGTTTGGAAAATGTTGTACATGTTAATGCTTCACATACTCCTTGCCATGCCAGTGGCTATGAGATGCTGTGTCTCCTGGTCATCAGCAGTAGACCAAGCTACTGATTAGCTGGCTGACGTTATCGAACGTAGGGGTTCTGAAGCAGTCTGCTCTAGTATTCCACCTGCTGCAGAATGATAGAGGGGTTGGTTCATCTCCAAAAAGAAACAATATATTTTTAAACCATTCGAAAAGAACGATTAAACTTATAAAATTGCAGATCTGCCAGCATTGCCCCCCCCCCCCCCCCCCCCCCCCGCCCCCCGCGGCCCCCCCCCCGCGCTTCGGGTGGGTCGCGACCACCCGCGCAAAAGGAAGCGGCCGCC
>JAOYFF010000106.1:196545-208558 GCA_025773925.1 Cryptomyrus ogoouensis | reverse complement strand
TCACCCTCAAAAAAAAAATACTTTTTTTAAACCACGTGAAAAAAAGCATTCAACTTTTAAAATGGCTAGTTTGGCGCCATTGCCCCCCCCCCCCCCCCCCCCGGGTGAGAAGTTGCACTGGTCCGTGTAATTGTTGTACGACGTAAACCAGTCCGCAGACATTAAACGGCTTGGGAATCCCTAATTTGACCGATGGCTGAGTGTCTCGCATGGGAGCTGGGCTGATCTGATGCTTTAGGAATTGCTCTGAAACGGTTGCAGGTTGCAGGTCCACCGAGGTGGGACCTGGGATCAGATTACTACACAGGATCATTCAGAGTGAGATATTAATTAGGCCACTCTGCAGGGTCATAAAATTTGTGTCACCTCATGTAGGGTCACAATTTGTGGGTTCCTGATTAATAAATCATTAACAAAAATCAGGGCAAAGACTTGTAGTAGAAATGAAGGAGGTAGATTGTGATTTTTGGCTGGAGGAATGTGTTTTAAGGACAGTTTAAGTGTTAAGTATCTGCACTTTAAGGTTCCTGACTCAGATCTGATGGGATGCAGCCTCCAGCTCACTCTTGAGGGCTTGAGGTTCCAGCAGGAGTCGTACATGCAAAGTGCTTCACTGGGTAACCATCGTATCTCTGTGTCTGATATCAGTGCATCGACAAGGCCAGAGATCTGCTGGATGCGGAGCTGACCGCCATGGCCGGGGAGAGCTACAGTCGGGCGTATGGGGTAAGCCGGTGAGAGAGCCTGTTTCCGTTTGCACTGGCGTGGGGCCCCTTGGTCACCTCTTGCTTGCACGTTTGCTTGCAGGCCATGGTGTCCTGCCAGATGCTGTCGGAGCTGGAGGAAGTGATCCAGTACAAGCTGGTCCCAGAGCGCCGTGAGATCATCCGAGAGACCTGGTGGGAGAGGCTCCAGGTGAGTGCCGGAGGAGGCCGTCGAAGCACGTCTTGGACTAGTGTTTATGGGGGCAGGTCAGGAGGTATTGCTCCTCCCGTTGCCTGGATACCAGAGCAACAGAAGGATGTTTTCCCATCTGCGGGCTCTGCCTCACTTTCACATCTATGACTGCCCTTAAGTTCTCCGAGATCCTAGATTTATGAAGGCAGAAAGTGTGAAGGCCTCAGTGGGCTGATTGATGTTAGTCTGTTGGGCCGTGTGGAGTAGCCCAAAGGCTGGCCTGTGTGCGTGTCCGTGTGCATGTGCGTGCGTGTGTGGCGGCGGGGTTAGTTTGATTTACCAGTAGGTTTGGGTATATGCTCGTCTCAAAGATGTTATCCAGCTTTTAGAATAAGCGTCAATTTTTTATTTTTTAATTTAGCGTCTCTGTTAGATTTCTGTTACATTGGCATATTCTGCTACAGTGTTAGTGAATGTGAGTTTAGCACAGTGCTGGGTAAACATGCACGCCGCTCACCCTGTGCCTGACCGCCCCCTGCAGGGCTGCCAGCGCATGGTGGAAGACTGGCAGCGCATCCTCATGGTGCGCTCGCTGGTCATCAGCCCCCACGAGGACATGCGCACCTGGCTGAAGTACGCCAGCCTGTGTGGCAAGAGCGGCCGCCTGGTGAGTCAGCTCGGCGTGATGGAAAGCCAATGAAAATAGAATGGAAATGCATGTTAAGATGTTGAACGGATGCAGGCCTGTGGGGTATTGCAAATGTGCAATTTAGGTATTATAGGTTTTTTATTCTTCTTTGCAAGCAGGTGTACCTTTCGCTGTGCCGTCCTTTGCCTCGTTCCCTCATGCTGTTGTGATTGGGGGGGAGGGATGCGGCTGGGCTCATGCTTCTAAATGGAGCCGTGTGGCTGTGTGACTTGATCTTGTTTAGACAGGGAGACATGCTTGTTTATGGACGAGCCCAGATTTTTATTTCCTATGTGTAAATATTATGGAGTGCGATCGTCCTGGTTCCAGTGTGTCAATGGAAACTTGGGCCGTGGCCCTGGTCAGATCTACCAGTAACACATTATCTCACAGTGGGGCCCCGGGCTCCCAGAAAGACGGGCCCATCCTTGGGGGGTCTGCGGTTCACTACCCCCCCCCCATCCCTCTCCCCAAGGCATTTAGCTAGTTATTTACACAGGCATCGGAAACGACTTCAGACGGGCTTGTAAAACAAAAAATTAAAAGGGAAGGCAGGATGATGTGGGTGGAATGTTTGGGTGGAACACTTACCTCATCTCCCGCACACGCTAGGCGCTGGCACACAAGACCCTGGTGCTTCTCTTGGGTGTGGACCCCTCCAAGCAGCTAGACCACCCTCTGCCCACGGCTCACCCCCACGTCACCTACGCCTACATGAAGTATATGTGGAAGAGCACGCTCAAGGTAGGCCCCATGTGAGCCAGTGCCGATTCGGGGGGGTGCATGGTTTAGCTTAAAAACATGTGGTTCCAGCATTACTGAGGCTTCAGGATGCCCCCCGCCGAGAGGAGAATGCAAAGATCTCACACATAAGCAGGCGTGGTCTCAGACGGCCCAGACGTCATGGCTGTCATCATCAGAACCCGAGCAGAAGAGTAATGGACACGGTGGTCACAGATCTCTGACTGCAGGCGGAGAGCACTGGCGATGATGCAAAGCGGTTGTCTTGTGCGCGTCGAGACGCTGTCATATTAAAACGTGTGGCCCCGCTGGCGCTCTCTCATCGCGCGTAACGATCCGGAGAAGCCGGTCAATCTGTCTGGGTCTGCACAACGGCCCCCGGGGGGCCCTACAGGAAAAGCCCACGTGGTCGGTAGAGTTGGATCTCTGAGGTCTGGTCAGCAGGGGAAACATGAGTCTCCCTAACACAGGCCCTGAACACGGGAGGTCGCCTCAGCTACAGGCCTGCTGAGGTTACGCGGCTCAGCCAGGTGTGCATACTAGCCGTCGGTCCAGAAGGGCTCTGACCCGAAACAGCTGCTGTGAGATGGAACGTGGCACCGGCTGTGTGGACTCGCCGTTAGCGTGTGGGGGGTGTGATGTGGTCCGCCGCCCTCCGTGCTCCCTGTGCGTACACGGTTTGTAACCTCTCGCCCTCATCCGCCCCCACCCTCCCCCCCCCTCGCCCACAGATCGATGCATTCCAGCACATGCAGCACTTCGTCCAGAGCATGCAGCAGCAGGCACAGCATGCCGTCGCCGCTGACGACCAGCAGCACAAGCAGGAGCTGCACAAGCTCATGGCCCGGTGAGAGGAGCGCCCTGTGCCTCGCCTCCCTTCATCATCATCCTCTTCATCACCGGCGCTGATGTTTTCACCCCCCGTCTGTGTTTGATGCTACTGGGGGGGGGGGGGGTAACAATCACAGTGTCACCCCAGTGCCTTTGGTGGTAAAGCAGACATTCATGCTGCATGAATATGTAAGCAAAGCATCATGGGTACTGATCAGCAGCATCGTTATGGGTCATAAGGGGGCTCCTGGTTTCTGTTGAGGTCCGACATTCACAGCATAAGCATGTCAGGTTTATCGGACCCCAGGTATCAGGTTTAAAAGCAGATTAGTTATGGGCTCTGGCAGGATTCAGGATATTCAAGAAATATTTATCGTCAACCCATTGATAGAAATGTGTGCATCTGAGATGAAATATCATCTCCCTATACATTTACAGTATACTATAACATGCTAGCATGTACACATGTACTAGGCCAGGGATGGCGATCCTGATCCATGGAGGGCCGGTCCGGGTTTTTGGGATGACCTCTGTCAGCCAATAACAAACTCCAGGAGTAGAGTTGAGAACCACTGCTTTATTATTGGCTGATTGAGAGGTCACCCCAAAAACCTGCACCCACAGCACCCCTGTACTAAACAGTCTACTTTACATACTACATTCACACAGTGATTAGACAGTATACTACATACTGTACAACACAGTGCTAAAGTGACACAAGGGCTAGACATGGCAGTGCATGAAAACAAAAGGAGCTCAGCACACAGCACATAACGTAATGCTCACCCAGCCAGTCCCCCATAACTTAGCTGCTGTTAACATCAAAGCAGAAGGAGAACTGCAGGTCCATACCCACGTCAGCAGTCATATCCGCTCAGCAGAGGGCGCTATTGAGTGGCAGAGAATGGCACATGACAGCTGCTGCCAGTACTCAGGCCGCTGCAAATCCATTTCCTGGTTTCTGGGTTAGCAGTGTGTGGGCCCCCATTGTGGGGACCCTCCCTGACAGCTTACCCTTAAAGCAGTACCCCCTCTTCAGCCGGCGTTAGGGTCAGAAAAAGCACAGCCCAAAAAAGGCCACGCTGGCCTGCCAGTTCTGACCTGGCAAAGTCTCACTGAAGGCCGTGTGTTGGCAGGTGGCTTCCCTCTGCGCTCCAGTGCAGCTTCTGCATGGCTGGGCGCCAGTGGGTTCTGATCCAGCCCTTGGTTGTTGGCCAGGCGTTGCTGTGAGGTATTCACTCCTTCAGCAGCCATTATGGTTTTGATACTTGTACCCATTAATTTATCCATGTGGTCTAAGTGCCTGGCGGAAGGAGACGGTAGCACTGCCTGTGGTTTAACTGCTGAATACCCACTGTGCCCGCTGCCGTGCCCGCTGCCGTGCCCGCTGAACACCGGTTACAGGCGGACCACCGACGTCTCTGACTGCCGGCACAGTCGGGTCACTGTAGGCGGGCCCCGCACACACATGCACACCTGGTTTCCCACAAAACTATTTCCAGAGCATTCCACCGTCGACTAGGAGGGCTTGACTAAGACGAATTCTGACCTTCAGTAACTTATCACATAGTGCCGAGTCGGTTTTATTGTCTAATTTAACTGTTTACCTTCCTTTACATTGTTAGCCTAGAAGACGGGGTCCACATCTGTAGGCTGTCTAATGACCAGCTTTGAGAAATGGGACTTTTGCGTATAGTAATGGGGATAATGTGCTGTTTGGAGCGGTCCGGGACGTTTCCCAAGGCCAGACATGAAGCCTAAACAGTCTCTTAATTGGCTCGATGAAAGTAAAACGAAGGATGGTTTTAGGGGAATGGAGTTCTGTGACCTGACTGCCATTGTTTTTTTTTTTTTTTGGGGGGGGCAGCCTGTTGAAAAGCCTTGGAATGCGCAGCCTGGTGCTCTCAGCCTGGTGCTCTCAGCCTGGTGCTCTCAGCCTGGTGCTCTCAGCCTGGTGCTCTCAGCCTGGTGTTGTTCTCTTAGTGAAACGGTGTGCTGTGACTTTCAGTCTGTATCGTCCGTAGGTAAAAGCATCAGGATACATCCTTTTCAGGTTTTGTTTTAAATCTGATTGCTCACCCCCCCCCTTCGAGGATCACATTTCTAGCTCCCCAGTGACTTTATTGCTGCCCCTCCCAGGTGCTTCCTGAAGCTGGGCGAGTGGCAGCTCAGCCTGCAGGGAATCAACGAGAGCACCATCCCCAAAGTGCTGCAGTACTACAGCCATTCCACCGAGCACGACCGCAGCTGGTACAAGGTGAGCCGCCGGGGCCCGGAGCAGGCAGGGCCGGGGGGGGGCCCAGAGGGGCTGGCCGCAGGCCTCACACGTGTGTCTGCCGCAGGCCTGGCACGCCTGGGCCGTGATGAACTTCGAGGCCGTGCTGCACTACAAACACCAGAACCAGGGTCGCGACGAGAAGAAGCTGCGTCACGCCAGCGGAGCGAGCGGCGCCAGCGACAGCGAGAGCGAGGCCGACAGCGCCGAGCACAGCCCCCTGCCCTCCCCCGGGCAGAAGGCCGTCAACGAGGTAGGGCTCGACGGCACGGCCGCTCAGGGGTGGAGGTCTTTCCTCTTCCAGGCTTTCTTTTTACATCCTGCTGCTTCCCTCCCCTGGAGTACCAGGTGCTGCCGTTTTGGAGCAGCATGAGATGTTTAATGACCCTGACAACCCAGTGGCCATTGGCGGTGGGGGTATGGGTCACATGGTTGGGGTCACATGATGACCTTCTGCTTTGAACCCCCCACCCCCAGGACCTGTCCAAGACGCTGCTCCTGTACACCGTGCCTGCCGTTCAAGGCTTCTTCCGCTCCATCTCCCTGTCCCGTGGAAACAACCTGCAGGACACCCTGAGGTAAGGAGAGGTTTTAGGGTGGGGGGGGGGCATTCTTAGCAGCTGCAGAATATCCATCTTTCAGCTGTCAAAATCTCAAATGAAACTTTATGATTTTTGGATATAGTGAATTTTTTTAATGCATTAAAAGCCCTCATGAACAGGAATTATGAGAAGATTAACTGCACTCACCTCAAAAATGGATCTCTTGTGCGTCAAAGGCTGAAGGGCCTGTGTAGGAAGGGTGACCCCTAGTGGCCAGGCATCATATTGCAAGATGTAGCCTCAAACCCTCATCTCCGCCCCACCCTGACCCTCAATGTCTCGCTGTGTGTCCATGCAGAAGCCTTGTAGTCAGTAACATCTTCCCATGATCAGTTCCCCTCAGCGCAGTGCTGCACTGACAGGGATGCCTTTGGTGTCCTCGCTTGAATTTAAAACGCTGATAACGGGGACAGAGTGACGCTGATGCCGTTATCCTTCCAAAGGAGGGAGTTGGAGTGTGTATAAGGGTATCACACTAAGGAGAGAGGCAACCACACGCTCTGGGTTACCTACTGCCTGCACTGAGCATGTAACCCTCTCCTCTTAGGGTCCTGACACTGTGGTTTGACTATGGCCACTGGCCCGAGGTGAACGAGGCCCTCGTCGAGGGCATCAAGACCATCCAGATCGACACCTGGCTGCAGGTGAGCACCCTCGCTCTCTCACACTCTCTCTCACCTTGTTTCTCACCCCCTCACACTCTATCACACTCTCACTCTCTCTGTCTAGTGCTGTTTCATCTCACTACCTTGAACAATATTTTCATGACACACATATGAAGAGTTCTGTCAGTGAATTAAAAACTTAAGAACTACATGAATCTTAGTCTTACTAGTGCCCACTGGCTGCACCCCCCCCCCACTGCAAAGCTGGGACAGCAGCAGCATGCCCTCCCCCCAAGGGGGACACCCAGGGTGCTGCGGTCCAGGTGTTTAAGGAATTAGCTCATTCTTATACTACTAATACACACTCTCAGATTTTCCACAGTGTGAGAAAGTGGATATGTAGCCACAGGCTTCTTTGGAGCAGAATACTTTTCCGTGCCGGGAGGCTGAATGTACCGGTTTGTGCCCCCCCCCCACAGGTGATCCCCCAGCTGATCGCACGCATTGATACCCCCCGCGCCTTGGTGGGCCGCCTCATCCACCAGCTCCTCACCGACATCGGCCGCTACCACCCGCAGGTATTTATGTGCCGTCTGTGTCTCCATCTCTGTGTATGTGACCAGACAGTGCTATCAGTGTCTCAGATAAAAGTGTGTCCATGCACATGCATGTGCGTGTGACCAGACATTACTCTAAGTATCGCAGATACGCGTTTGTGTGTGCGTGAGTGTATGTGCGTGCGTGTGTGTGTGTGTCTGTGCGCGTCTCAGTGGTTATGTATAGTCCCACCCTGTACTCATTCCGCCTGTCTGCATTGTCTCTCCTTCCCCGCATTCTCTCCCCTTCCCCGCATTGCCCCTAAGGCTCTGATCTACCCCCTGACTGTGGCCTCCAAATCGACCACCACAGCGCGTCACAACGCAGCCAACAAGATCCTGAAGAACATGTGCGAGCACTGCAACACGCTGGTGCAGCAGGCCATTATGGTGAGTCACACACACAGGACACTGGCACAGCAGGCCGTCTTTTGTTCACAGTGTAACACGCTGGCGCAGCAGGCCATTATGATGTCACACACACAGGACACTGGCACAGCAGGCCATTATGCTGAGTCACACACACAGGACACTGACACAGCAGGAGGCCGTCTTTTGTTCACAGTGTAACACGCTGGCACAGCAGGGCATTATGCTGAGTCACACACACAGGACACTGACACAGCAGGCCGTCTTTTGTTCACAGTGTAACACGCTGGCACAGCAGGCTATTATGTTGAGTCACACACACAGGACACTGACACAGCAGGCCGTCTTTTGTTCACAGTGTAACACGCTGGCACAGCTGGCCATTATGGTGAGTCACACACACAGGACACTGGCACAGCAGGCCGTGTCTCTCTTCCTTGAGCCTGTCAGACATCCACGTGCTTTGTGCCCCCGTCATTGGGCGCCCCCCATAGGTGAGCGAGGAGCTGATCCGCGTGGCCATCCTCTGGCATGAGATGTGGCACGAGGGCCTGGAAGAGGCATCTCGCCTCTATTTCGGCGAGCGCAACGTGAAGGGAATGTTTGCTGTGCTGGAGCCGCTGCACGCCATGATGGAGAGGGGTCCCCAGACCCTCAAGGAGACGTCCTTCAACCAGGTACACCCCCCCCCACTCCAAAGGAGCTGCACACAGATTTTGTCCCTTTTTCTCCACTCGATGGTAGAGCCCCACTAGGTGTAATGTGTAAGGCACATTTGTGCCACACACAGAAGAAACATAACTGCACATTGTCAAAATGACCGAAACAGCTTTTGAGAGAGGGGGGGCATTTGAGAAGTGTGGGTGTGTCCCCCCAGGCGTATGGGCGGGACCTGATGGAGGCCCAGGACTGGTGCAGGAAGTACATGCGCTCAGGCAACGTGAAGGACCTAACGCAAGCCTGGGACCTCTACTACCATGTGTTCAGGAGGATCTCCAAGCAGCTGCCACAGGTGAGGGTGCCAGTCGGGTACCTGACAGCGCTGGGCTAGGCCACAGCCCATAGGTATGGGGCTTGCTCTCAGGTGGGGCTCGCTCATCTCCAAGGCTCACGTTTGTTCATTGCCTAATAGCTCCACCTGTATTTTTTAACCCAGTGATAAGGCTTTGGGAGTAGATGCCAGTTCCAAGGAAATTATCAAGGTACTTTTTTCCCAGGAGTCGGTTGGATCCAAGCCCATCTGTGCTGAGACATAACTGTCACCTTACTTGATATCGGTGCTCTTGCCAAGAAATGCAGAACAAGGCAGTTGGCAGCTGCCCTCAGGCTCATGGGAGATGTACTGGCACTAATAGACCCCCCCAACTCCTCCTCCTGTCCCCCCTCACCCCAGCTCACCTCCTTGGAGCTGCAGTACGTCTCCCCCAAGCTGCTGATGTGCCGAGACCTGGAGCTGGCCGTACCCGGCACCTATGACCCCAACCAGGCCATCATCCGCATCCAGTCCATCGCTCCCTCGCTGCAGGTCATCACTTCCAAGCAGCGGCCCCGCAAGCTCACCATCATGGGTACGGAGGTGCCACAGATGCCATGGTGGCTACAGTGGTGCTGAGGAGCTCCTGAGGTCTTCAGCATCTGTTTCGTCAGTAGCTGTGTGACGTTTAGGCGATGGAATGCTCCCACCGGGAACTGCTTAATCTGCAGTTATCTAACAGCTGACATGTTAATTCAAATAAACGGAATATCTTGAATGCAGAGCAAACTGGCCCGATGAGAGTATGACGGCTGTGGGCTGAGGACCAGATGCCAGGCGTCCCACTCAAGATGACAAATGCCAGCTTTGAAGATGATGAAATTATATTTTATGCTTGTATGCACTGGCAGGTGATCAGGTGCATGTGTCAGAACATCTGGCTGAAAGCTGAAGGTGGTGTTAACGGCACGCTGGCTCAGCCATTCAGGAGGTGCCGACATCTGTCTTAGTCATCGTTGCTGGCATTCTTTTAAGGGCGGGGCTGCGCTGCTCTGCTCTGCCCTGCCCCAGTTTCACTGAAGCCATGCTTCTGGGATTGTTGTACATTTGACTAGGCTCCAGCTCTCAGAAAACCTTTGATGTGTAATACTGACAAATAAATCTGTTATCCAGTGAGGGCGTGTAGTATTCTGGAGTATAATGTGGTCTGCAGGGTGCATGGCAGTTCACAACGTGGACACGAAGCCAGTCTATCAGTAACAGTAAAGCAGGGCAAAGCATCGTCAGTGTCATAGTACCTGCAGTGCAGGCTATGTAATCCACCTGAAGCTAATTAGGTTTGGGCCTGGCCAGTACTTGGATGGGAGACCAACTAGGAATGTTAGTTTGCTGCTGGAAGAGGTGTTGGTGTGGCCAACAGGTTAGTCTATCCTGTGGTCAGTGTGGGTCCCAGTGCTCCAGTGCAGTGATGGGGACACTGTAGCCAACAGGTTAGCCCATCCTGTGGTTTGTGTGGGTCCCAGTGTAGTGATGGGGACACTGTAGCCAACAGGTTAGCCCATCCTGTGGTTTGTGTGGGTCCCAGTGTAGTGACGGGGACACTGTGGCCAGCAGGTTAGCCCATCCGGTGATCTGTGTGGGTCCCAATGCGACAGTGCAGTGACGGGGACACTGTGGCCAGCAGGGAAGCCCATCCTGTGCTCTGTGTGGATCCCAGTGCAGTGTTGGGGACACAGTGCTGTAAAAATGGTGCCGTCCTTCGGATGAGACGTAAAACAGAGGTCCTGACCCTCTGAGGTCATAAAAGATCCCTGGGCATCCTTTGAAAGAGTTGGGGTGGTACCCTGATGCTCAGGCTACAATTGCCCACTGTGCCCCTATCAAATCACCCCCCTGTATCTAACTGATGAATTCTCTCCTGCCCACCTTAGCTACCGTGTGATGACTGTACTGGTGCAGAATGGCTGCTGTCACATCATCCAGGTGGATGCTGCACATTGGTGGGGATAGAAGTGACTCCTCATACTGTAAAGCGCTATATAACTGTAACGCTCATCCAGTTATTGAAAGTGCAGCCAGTAAGTGGGTCCATCAGTGGGCATGAGGTTCAGCGCACCAAGGAGGGGGCTCTCCTGTAAGCCCCGAGTCCCCATCTGCATATAGCTGTCAAATCTCTGCTGTAATGACTGGTGAAGTGGCTTCATAACCCACCGTGGGTGGGGTTACTGCACGCTGCAGCGTCTGTGTTATGCCCATGGGAGCCCGTAGATGAATCCTGGCAGGTGGATCAGAGTGGGCAGTGAGATCGTACAGTGACACCCATCACTTAGAGTGTGAAGCTTCTTTTCGGCTGCACTGGAGGCTAACTGGTGCTTGACATGGCAGGATGTCAGGCTGTGGAATAAAGGACACAAACATGACCAAAAGCGGTGTGGAATGCAACAACGGAGATGGACTTCAGCTTTATAACAGCATTACTGTGGAACAGGAAACTCTGGTGAACATCAGCAGTGTGGTTTATGGTAAAATGGAGCTGTCTAGGACCTGTGCTGTCATTCAGCATGTTTTCTCAGTGATGCTTTCTTGGTGTCCCCAGTCTGCATGTCGCCACCAGGACACCCCTCCCAGCATGCTTACACTCCCACATAATGCCCCCCCTCCCCCTTTGGCCCCCTGCAGGCAGCAATGGGCACGAGTTCATGTTTCTGCTCAAGGGTCATGAAGATCTGCGGCAGGACGAGAGGGTCATGCAGCTCTTCGGGCTGGTCAACACACTGCTGGCCAACGACCCTGCCTCTCTGCGCAAGAACCTCAGGTGGGACCTGCCTGCTGGCTCCACTCGTGGGCTTCATGTTTGACTGTGGGCTCAATACCAGGTCTATCCCTGGGATTTTACCTGCACCCTCTAGGCTCTCCGTTTTCACTCATTAACCCCCGCTGCCAGTTTGTCACAGAGGCCTGTAGGTAGTTGTAAAAAAAGAGCCCGTCACGCCTCTCTGTGCTCTTCCTCAGCATCCAGCGTTACGCAGTGATCCCACTGTCCACCAACTCGGGCCTAATCGGCTGGGTGCCTCACTGCGACACGCTGCACGCCCTGATCAGGGACTACCGGGAGAAGAAGAAGATTCTGCTGAACATCGAGCATCGCATCATGCTGAGGGTACGGGGCCCGAAGGGCATGGCCCACGCGGCCCGCGGGCAGGACCGCTGCACTTGCTGTCCATCGCGGCTGAATGGAAGTTATATGTGAGATCTATAGCAGACTCTCCTCTGTCCAGTTATGACTGGATCCTTTAGCGAAACCGCAGGGCCCGTGGGCACACGCGTTAACGGGGCAGAGTTTATGGCTGTCGCAGGGGTTAGAACATAAGAAATTTACAAACGAGAGGAGGCCATTCGGCCCATCAAGCTCGTTTGGGGAGAACTTAACTAATAG
>JAOYFF010000106.1:177678-193671 GCA_025773925.1 Cryptomyrus ogoouensis | reverse complement strand
GTAATATAAAGTGTGATTGTTTTCGTGAACGTAGAGGCCTTTGGAAGGAAATGTACAAATTTGATGAGGGTGGGGATTGGGGGGGAGGGAAGGGAGGGGGGGGGGGCACAGTGAAATAGCTTTTCTGAATGTGTTGTCTAAAATGTCATTGTTGTGGTTTTTATGTCAGTCGGAGACGGCCTTGTCCAGCCAGAAGCCTTGAATAAAAAAGCCATACAGATCATCAACCGAGTCCGAGACAAGCTGACCGGTGAGTTACCGTGTGATGCCAGACATCATGTCAGACATTAAAGTGACTCACTATAAATGGTGTGCAAAGTTAGTCAGCGTGGTGATTGGCTGGTCACGCCAACCAATCAGATCCAGTTCTTCAGTACAGACAAGTCCGGTTCCTGATCGCAGCATGCATTTTCTCTCTCCCAGGGCGGGACTTTTCTCATGAAGAGACCCTGGATGTGCCCACCCAGGTGGAACTCCTCATCAAACAGGCCACCTCACACGAAAACCTGTGCCAATGCTACATCGGATGGTCAGTGCCGCCATTTCAAACCCTTTGGCTGCTGCTGTAGCATTGTGGCACGCTATTAGTCTGACCGCTTTATTCCTGTGAGACAAAGTTAAGGCTGATTTATACGTCTGTGCTTAATCTATAGCTTGACGTGCACCTGTAACTACACATCGCGGTGACGCAGACTGCAAGAACTGTGATTGGTCTGCTTGATAGCAATAGTCTTTTTATGGGAGCAAAGAAAGCGTACATCCCAGATGTACTTATACCGCTGATTGAAAGTGAAGCGATATTTATATCGAGCATTAAATACCCACCCTGGGGATCATGGCAACAGGGCTACAGAACTCTCTGGATGACGGCGCCAATTTCGCTTACCTTCATTAAGTTAATTCGTACTTCAAAATAATAAAAAGTAGTACAGATACTAACTTTAGAAGGGAAAATGCATAAGAATTTATCTACAGGATGTTTGGAGCCGCACAAATATATAAAATGGATACTTATATTTTTTTGTGTCAATTGAGTGATTCAACAGTTGAATATACCACAAGGCAGAATGATGATAAATGCAACATCCAAAACTGTATCACCTAGGGATTTGGTGATTGTCATTGCTAAGTGACAGACACACACAAGTGTAAATGCTCACAGCCGTGTAGGTCAGGGCGTCGATCGCGGCATAGGTCAGGGCGTAGATCGTGGCCTAGGTCAGGGCGTAGGTCAGGGCGTAGGTCAGGGCGTAGGTCAGGGCGTAGATCGTGGCGTAGGTCAGGGCGTAGATCGTGGCGTAGGTCATGGCGTAGGTCAGGGCGTCGATCACGGCGTAGGTCAGGGCGTAGATCGCGGCGTAGGTCAGGGCGTAGATCGCGGCGTAGGTCAGGGCGTAGATCGCGGCCTAGGTCAGGGCGTAAATCGCGGCCTAGGTCAGGGCGTAGGTCAGAGCGTAGGTCACGGCGTAGGTCAGGGCGTAGATCGCGGCGTAGGTCAGGGCGTAAGTCAGGGCGTAGATCGTGGTGTAGGTCAGGGCGTAGATTGCGGCGTAGGTCAAGGTGTAGGCTCGATTTAGAAGTATGCATTAGCCTTTACAGTGGCAACTAGGACAAGTTGGTGATGAACAGCCATGATAATCCAGGTAAACTGTGTGTGTAAAATAATAATTGGCCATTACACAGTAATGAGGCGGCTGCATAGGAATTCCTCTTCACTTACCCCATTTTGCTCTTCATGGCCAACCATCCTGCAGCTTCTCCTGAGGCTGGAGGTTGAAGGCCTTGCTCAAGGGCCTACAGACGTGTTTTGGTAAAGGACTTGGTTATTGTTTGCAGGTACAGCTGCAGGAAGCTGTGATCTCCATCTCATCACCCACCCCGCCTGCTGAGCCTCCTGCGCTGAAGGCAGTCACAAACACATCTGATCGTTGTTTTGTCTGCCCCCCCCAGGTGCCCCTTTTGGTAGATGCGAC
This sequence comes from Cryptomyrus ogoouensis, assembly GCA_025773925.1. Lineage (NCBI taxonomy): Eukaryota > Metazoa > Chordata > Actinopteri > Osteoglossiformes > Mormyridae > Cryptomyrus > Cryptomyrus ogoouensis. The sequence goes on along the minus strand of JAOYFF010000106.1, from coordinate 191,698 downwards.
CTGCCCCCATGTCCTCCCTTTTCTACAGAAGCCCAGTTTGCGGCCGGACTCTGCCAAAGGACGGCAAAGCCCTAAGCCCATGTGACATCGAAAGTGTCCTGCCTTTTATTTGGTAACAAGGTCGAAAGGGTCGTAAGGGTGTCTGGACCGATTAGGATGAGACTGTTTGGTTTAACACAATGTTAATATGATGCACTGTAGATTTCTTTGGCAATAAGCAGTGGAAAAAAATAAATGTTGTTTTCTGTGTCAAATAAAAATATATTGAAAAATGTCTAAGGTTACTGTGGTTTCATTCACCTTATTAGTGGGCTGTGATGTTGGACATGCATCTCTGTGACATTTACATTTGCATTTACTTTTATTTAGCAGATGCTTTTGTTCAAAATGACATACATATGAGGCAAATAGCACATTGCAAACACATAGTGCCTCTACTGGAAGCATTTCAAGGCTGGGATTGACTGCAGTTCAAGGACTAAAGGGTGTCAAGATGCTTATTCTGCTGTAACATTTTTAATTATTTGGGTACAAATTCTTAGGCAAATATGTACAGAGGGTCTGGGAGGACAGACATCACTGGGTATGATTCCAGCAGGAAGAGATTTTTTTAGCTAGAATAATGTTTATTAAATTAAAATATTTAGTTTCTCCGGGCTGTTGTAATAGCAATAAAAACCAGCTGTACAAACAGCCACTGTTAATTAGCTTCAGTGAGAAATAACATGGGAACTCAGGGATACGTCACTGATGGCATATGACATGAAAGTGAGCAAAGGGTCTGTTTTTATAATAAAATCAATCACTCATGTTGCTGAAATGTGATAGTGACGTCTGTCCTTTCGAGTAAAGTCCTTATTAATTTCTTTGATTAACTTTAAACAAGTAACTATCCATCTACTCAAAATTAACTGCTTAACCAGTCCAGTGATTTATGATTTTCATTGGAATCCAAACCCAAGGAATGAACAGGACAGATTTATGAACAGACCGTATTCATTAAAAAATTACTTATTCGTGGAAGGTAATATTAAGAGAAACAATGCTTCAATGTAATTTAATCTTAATTATGTCGACATTTGGCCTGAAACCATCTGTATGCTTATTAAAATATTCTTAATGTAAATTTAAAAACAAAATCATAAATCATTACAATAATTTGCGTATTCCCTAAAATTGCACATTAATCTATACTCAATTCCTATCAGAAAATGAGTAATAGATATTTCAATACTGTCCTGACTTGCCTTTTTGAAAAAAGAAACACATCAGGCAGCTGTAATTTAAAAACGCTGCTGCTAGAATTTAAACAAATACAAAAAAGCGACTTTTAATCACTAAACTGGCTCTCAGTTACTTTTAGTGACTTGCTTGTGGCTGCTGATGATGGCTGCGTGTCCCTGCTAGTTCTGCTAGGTCTATGTGCAGCATTTTAATACTGTTGATTGAGTCATATTATTGGCAAGTGAGAGTCTTTGGTTGGTGTTAAAGGACAGGCACTGCACTGGTTCCCCTCATATCAAAATGACTGTCACCAGTTTGTTCATTTGAACAATGAATCCTCCAAACTGTGGTATGGTGTTCTGCAAGGTTCTGTTCTGGGCCCACTACTGTTCACCTTACATATGCTGACCCTTGGGGATATCATTAGAAAACACAGAATGTGTTTTCATCATTAAGCAGACCGTACACAGCTGTGCACATCTGTTAAAACAGATGAGATGTCAGCTGTCAAAGACTGAGGGATGCTTGGCTGAAGTTAGAAGCTGGATGGCCAGTAACGTCCTTCTGTTAAATGCTGACAGAACAGAGCTGTTACTACTGGGCCCGAGACCAGCCCCAGGTGATGTTGAGACCACAAAGCTTGACAGCTGCCTAGTCAATGCAAGCACAATGGACTTAAGGATGCAGAAATGTTAGTACACAATTTTATAACCTCTAGACTGGACTATTACAACACCCTATTGGTTGCGTGTGCCTCTGCATCTTTACATAAAGTCCAGTTGGTGCAGAATGTTGCAGCAAGAGTCCTAACAAGGACTTAGAATCATGCGCATATCAGTCCTGTACTGGCTTCACTCTCCTGGCTCCCAGTTAGGTCTCGTATCGACTACAAGGTGCTACTGCTTACCTATAAGGCACTGAATGGTCTCAGCAAAGCATTTTAGCAGTCTACTGGTTCCAGAAACCCCCCCCCCCCCCTCCGTTTGCTTCACTCTGAATGGGTACGCTGGCGGTGCCTGGAGTGGAACAATCGCCATTTAATTGCAGAACATTCTGTTACAGGGCTCCAATGTTATGGGATAGTCTACCAGCAAATGTCCGAGATTCAGACTCACTCACGATATTTAAGTCAAGGCTAAACACCCCACCCCCCAGTGCTGTCACTCTGACTTCCCATCCCCCATGTGCTGTTGGAGTGCTGGTGCTCAGGGATTCCTCGTGCCTGTGTTCCCCCTACATCTCCCACCTAGTTAAGCTGCCATAGTTAATTAGACCTGCCGGAGCCTCCTTATCGCTATACTACAAAATACTGTATATAATTCCATCTACTTGTCACAGAGTTTTATTAATGCATTGTTCAGTTCTGTCTTGGAGCTCCTGATGGTGGCCAGTTCCCTCCCTGCCTCCCCACCTGCTTGCTGCTGGATGACATCACCACTCCATCCCACTGAAGGAAGCAGCCTGTCCTAACATCAGCTTCCATAATTACACTGAACCTTCCATATTTATATCTGGACTATACACAGTGTTGCCTAATAAACTGGGACTTTGCTATTTTGTACTCCCTCTGCTGTCCCCAGGAGGATGGGCTCCCTCTCTGAGTCTGGTTCCTCCCAAGGTTTCTTCCTTTTAGGGAGTTGTTCCTTGCTACTGTCACCTCTGGCTTGCTTTGGGCAGGGACAATGTAAAGCGATTTGAGACAATGTAAAGTTGTGAAAATGCACTATTGATTTTAACATACTTTTTTCAGCATAAAAAGCTCTAAATGGCCTGGGCCAAAAGTATATCACTGACAGGTTGAAAGAATACAAGCCTAGAAGATGTTTTATTTCCTTGGGATCAGCTTGTTGTGTCTAAAGCTCAAAGTAAATTGGTGAAAAACTCACACCTCTGGGACCAGGGTTCGAGTCTCTGAGATGCCTGCATGTGTGTGGAGTTGGCATGTTCCAACTGTGTCATCGTGGGGTTTCCTCTGGGTACTGTGGCTTCTCACACAGTCCAAAAACATGCTGAGGATAGTCTGAATTGATAATCCACCCTGGGCTTTTACTCACCTATGTTGATTTTTCAATAGCAAAACAAATCTTACATTCATTGGAAAAGGTTAAGCTGAGAATGTACACATACAAAAAAAAATAGACATAAAATTGTATATATATGAGTCTGTCGACGTATGTGTTACAATACACATGTGCCCATTTTTTATTTGTCAGGCTAACTGCAGCATCTGACGCATGCGCACCGCCCTCCATGCGCTGCGTCCTGAGAATCTCGCGTATCGCGTTGTTACAAAGTCCCGTAATGGCGGCGTCTAGGGGGATGGAGACTGAAGGAAGCAACGCCGTGTTATCGGCGCAGGAGTTGGATAAAGACAATGTCAGCATGTTTCCTGGTTTTAAGGACGCAGACGCTTTTGTGAAGGTTCGTTGCGTTAGTAAACCTTTCTTTGGTGTGAGTGTATTCCGTGGTGCGTCGGTTTACGCCAGTAGCCCCTGTGCTGAACAGCGTGCTCCTGCTGACAGCATGTACTCGCAGCCCGTGTGCAGTTGGTCAGCGTGGCGTTTGGGTTTTATTATGATAGTTAATTAAGGAAAACTGAGAAATTGCCATGAGCGGTAGTGCCCATTGAATTTCCCCCTCGGAACAAATAATGTATGTCTGAATACCTGATTTGAAAACGATGGTATTGTGTATAATTATATTGCTGTCATTCAGCCTAATTATATAGATTTTTAAATATTGTGCAATGTTGTATTTGACTATATTGAATACTTAACGTGCCTAAAGGGTAGGGGACGAGTGACCGTGTTTCTCTGCGTCCTCAGCATGGACTGGGAACAGTGGTTTCTGTCACGAAGGCGTCTTCCAACCTTCCCCAATCTGGCGATGAATATGACTTCTACCGCAGCTTTCCTGGTTTCCGGAGCTTCTGTGAAGCTCAGGGGGACAGGCTCCTGCAATGGTGAGTCTGAGCCGGCCTCCTCTGTGCCGGCTGGGTGCGATGGTGTTCTCTGATGGGTGTAGATCCCTTATAGCTGAGAGGTTAAGCTCTGATGCTGTACAATGCACATAAACCGCTTGGTTTTCAGCATGAGTCAGCTGATGCGACATCACGGCTGCAGACCACTCACACGCGACCAGAACAGACTGACAGGCCTGGAGGAGAGCTTCGACCTAGTTGTGGATTCCAATGATGTTATACTTGAAAGAGTGGTATGTAAACTGCTGATATGATGAATATGGACAGCGTAGCGTTTGCATGCTCTGTCTGTGTAAATTTGCTGTCTCTTGATTGTATGTGAGTAGTGTGGGCATTACGATGGACTGGCATCCTGTCGCGGACATCTGAGAAGGGTCTGGCTGCAGAACACTGGGCGACCTCCAGTAGGAGGGCTTCCCCATCAGGGCCGGACACGACGCTGCTGAGGACTCAGCAGGCTGAACATGTAGATAGATGGAACTTTCTTTGCTTTAAATTTATGAAGACAGATATTTCTCCTAATATCTTAAAATACACAGAGGTGAGAATTTTACACCAAAACGGCAAATCTGTTCCTGTAGATTTAAATGACATTAACATCCGTTCCCAACGTTGCACTAACATCACCGAAATAGGAGATGTATATTTTAAAAGAGGCTATTAAAGTCAGTTCCTGATGTTGCACTAACATCATATCCAGTGCTGTTGTAGAGATTTGCATAACGTTGTGTCCGGGTCCGGTGTGGAGGTCGTGTGATTTTTGGCACCACAGTGGAGGTCGCCCACTGTTCTGCAGCCAGATCCGCTTGGGGCATCCTCTACCTGAAGCTCTGTGCTTCCTGGAGTAGATCGCACCAGTGACCCTATACTGGATAAGCAATGGAAGATTGGTGGACACTGATTAGAAATGGAGTGATTTTGCAAATGTAAAAAAGCGTTGATTGAGAAACGTGTCTTTATTTTGCTTGTCTCTTTCCACGCAGAGCTTTTGTCCAGAGGCTCTGTAGCCATCATGGTACCTGCTGTGTCATTAATCTCTGCTGGGAATTCCTCCCTCAGGGCATCCTGCTGGATGAGGCTTCGGGGCTGAACCGCTGCCAGCAGCCCGTCATGCCCGTGGGCTTCCAGCCGCCCAAAACGGTAGTGTCCAGCTGGAACCGCAAAGTAAGCCCAGACTTTCCATCCCCCAGGACGCTCATATATAATCGCCGTATGTGGGGCTCTGGGCCTCAGAGTCTGACTCAGGCCTGGCATGACTCATCTCCAGGGGCGGGACCCGGCCCGGAAATCTGCCAGTGAGACCTTCCGGCTGCTGCAGGCCAAGAACATCCCGAGGCCACAGTTCAAATTCCAGGAGAAGGTGGACAACAACAACACACCATTTGTCTCCAAGATCTTCATCAAGCCCAATGCCATGAAGCCCCTTCCATCCTGTATGCTCAGCCTGTCTCCTCGTCTCTTTTGTTAATTTTGTCTTGACTCCAAAATACAGAATCTGCATTTTTGTTTGTTGTAATCCTTACTCAGATTTCAGTAACAAACGCTCCCGGAAGGAGAGGCCTGAGGATCTGGACATCCCGGCAGCCCTGGCTGACTTTGTGCACCAGCAGAGGACGCAGGAGCACATGGATGACATGTAGGGGCTCCCCAACAGGTCTCTGAGGCTGCCTGCTCTCCCAGTGCATCACTGACGCTTGTTGCCATGGCATCTCCTCTCGCAGGTTCGCCCACCCCTATCAGTATGAGCTGGACCACCTGTCGATGCCAGAGAGCTTCGTGTCTAAACCTGAGCCACAGGTTGGTTGGCTCGGATTCTTAATCATTTTATGTATTTGATTATTCATTATCAATCCTGTTTTCCAATCAGTTTATTTCTATAAATAGTCATTTTTCTGGGAATTGGTCACAGTAATTATCCTTGTAGGCATTTGACCTTTATTCTTTTCAGTTTATTTTTATAAGATATGCTTACCAATAGCAGTGAAATAGCTGAAATAACTGCATAACACACAACGAACTGTAGAGAACCTTAAACTGGTCTCTCGGTGCGATGCCTAGGTGTTCAGCAGCGTTACCTGTGTCTTGCAGATGTTCAAACCCATCTCTGAGACAAGTTGCAAGTTCATTGACACCCTGGAGGACCTGGTGGCTCTCAACGAGAGACTGGCTAAAACATCGGAGTTTGCTGTGGATCTTGAGGTGTGTGATCACTGGGAGGCACTGTGGGGGTTGGGTGGGGTGATCTCTTTAATGTCAGGGGGTCCCAGTGATTTGCTGACTGTCTCTTCTCCTTCAGCATCATTCCTACCGAAGTTTCCTTGGCCTTACGTGCCTGATGCAGATTTCGACGCGGGATGAGGATTACATCATCGACACGCTTGAGCTGCGCAGCGAAATGTACATCCTCAACGAGACGTTCACCGATCCCTCCATCGTCAAGGTTGTCACTGCGGATGTTTATGTTTCCGCCGCTTGGTTCGCTGCCAAACTCTCGTTAGTGTGTTTGATGTGCCATTATCCTGGTGATGCTGTGGGTTCCTGTGCTAAGGGGGGTAGCGCTTTCTCTAGGACGTTGGTCATTGACTTTCCCTCGGCCCCCTAGGTGTTCCACGGCGCAGACTCGGACGTCGAGTGGCTGCAGAGGGACTTCGGCCTGTACGTGGTGCAGCTGTTCGACACTCACCAGGCAGCCCGTGCTGCCAGCCTGGGCCGGCACTCTCTGGACCACCTGCTTAAGACCTACTGCGACGTGAGCTCGGACAAGCGCTACCAGCTTGCAGACTGGAGGATCAGGTAATGCTGTCATGGCCGTTACCCTCCAAGATGTGTGGCGTCCAATGATCAGTGACACGTGGTATGTTTTACTTGGTCATATGTCTGTTAAATGACTGAATCTTATGCATAGGAAAAGTAAGCTTTGAAACCTGGATTACAATGTTGTGTCAGTCATAAACCGGTTTGCCAAGTTCTTTGGTTTATATTAAAGCAGGTGTCACTTTAAATATGATAATGCCCAACATGCTTTGAGGCATGTCTGCCAAATGAGGGAAGAGGCATCATTTTAGGGAGACTGGTGGCTGGTACTGGCCGCTTGGGGCTGTATCTGTCCTCAGCAGCCTGCGCTCCAGTTTACTGGGGTTTTGGGTAGTTTTTGCTGTGCTTGTTAGATGATACGGGGTGGGGGGGGGGAGACACTAGGCAGGGAACAGCTGAGGATGGGGCACCAACCATCACATGACACTCACACACCAGTTACTCACACACACCTATGGGGGGGAAACCTGGAGGAAACCCCACAATGACACGGCGAGACCATGCAACCCCACCATGGCAGAGACTCGAACCCTGGTCCCAGGGCTGTGAGGCAACAGTGCAAACCACTGCTCCACTATGCCACTCCTCTGTGGAGACAAATGAATCGGAGGATGCATTGTTGTGGTATCCATAGTTACCAGATGATTTTGGTGTTGCCTTGGGAATTGGACCTCTCGCAGCACCCGTGCAGCCCTGAGGCAGATGACGGCAGCCCGTGTCTGCACTGTGTCCTGCAGGCCCCTCCCGGAGGAGATGTTCCAGTACGCACGCGCTGACACACACTACTTGCTGTACATCTACGACCGGATGAGGGCCGACCTCTTCGAGGCGGCGAACGGGCAGCACAGCCTCGTACAGTCCGTGTGGCTGAGGAGCAGGGATCTCTCTCTGAAGGTACCGTAGGCCTCCTGGGGGCTCTTGCTGCGCTTTTACGCGCTGTCAGTGACCTGGCCTGGCACCAGCGACCAAAAGCAACCACAGACACAGCAGAGGAGCAGCAGTCGTGCCTCTGCTCATCCAGTCGTCGAGCTGTACCTGTCCAACACATTTCTATTATGACCCATCTAGTTAAGCTGGTTATCTTCTCGGTGCACTTACTATTAGGATCTGCCATATTTGTGCAGCATTCCTAGCTATAGTTTACAGTAGGGTGTCCGGAGCTGGATGTGATGAATGCCGTTAAACACGTCACACGCATGTGCCCCTGAACAGGTGTACGTGAAGCCCCTGTTCACAGAACACTCATACCTGGAGGTTTACCGCAAGCAGAAAAAGACGTTCAACACTCAGCAGCTGACAGCCTTCAGGCTGCTGTACAACTGGAGAGACAGGCTGGCCAGACAGGAGGATGAGAGCACGGGGTAAGGGGGCGGGGCAGCCGCATGCTGACTTCCTTCCGTATATGCTCTAATAAATGTGCATGCGTGAATATGAGGACCAAGGGACATTGAAGAAATCCATCACATACCACTATGTGTGTGCCATTTTTCCAGTTATTCCAAAGTACTGCTACCCAACTGCTCTGTTTGAAATGTGTCTTTATATCATGACTGTGTCGTTCTGCGTAATACCTGCTGGGCTGTGGTTCTCTGCTTGCCCCCATAGGGCCAGCATGTTTGTGGTGGCTATTAGCGATGTGCATCGTGCTGAAGCCCTTGTCAGGCTGACTTGCTTGTTTGTTCCTTTTTCAGGTATATCCTGCCCACCCACATGATGATTAAGATTTCTGAAGAGCTGCCAAAGTGAGTCGTCGCTTAAACCTTGAAGCGCGTTAACCTTCGTGTCCATGCTGTGCAGACTGCGGTTTGATTTTCCCCCTCCTTTGCTGTGGATGCTACACAGGCCTGTTCACCATCTTACTGGTCGGTTTAGGTCACCTGACATGTGCCAATAAAATACTGAGTGTGTCCATAAGATCGTGGGCCGTGAAACATGAGGAGCCCTGGATGGTCGTGCTGGGCGTCTTGCTAGCACTGGCGCTAACTGCGCTTTCCTCGCTGCAGGATGCCCCAGGGTGTCGTCGCTTGCTGTAACCCAGTGCCCCCGCTGGTGCTGCAGCAGATCAATGAGCTCCACCTGCTGGTGCAGCAGGCTCGCGACATGCCCCTGCTTAAGGTGAGCACCTGTGTGGTTTATGTCCGTCTAGCTGGCATTTATCACTCTTCAGAGGCTCCGCTTTGGTGCTTTTGCTTGAAGAGTAGCAGCGCTGTTCTGTGAAACCTTAGCCACCACACAGCCTCTTGCTGAATGGAGCGCGAGTCTGCAGGCTCTGACAATCTCCATAAATAACGACTTGAATTGCAGAACGATGGTACATGCTCATCTCTCTTACTGCCGCAAAGCTGTTGATCCAGTCTGACTCTGTTCCTGCCTCTTCATCGGTTTTTGGATCTCTTTCAAAACAGGCTGAAGTCTTGGCAGAAAAGAAGAAAGGATTTACCCCTAAAAGAAAGGTGTGTTTGGGTGGTGTTCCTGGGTGGTACCAGTTCTTGGGTGGTGTTCCTGGCCAGCGTGCTTTGGTGGCTTGCCTGGGTGTTGTGTCTGGTTCGTATGAAGTCAGATTTTTGGGACGCTGGTTGTCTGCTTCCGTGTGTGTAATGTGCCGCATGATGGTTTTTCCGGTAGGTGGAAGTCTCCTTGTTCGGACCCCATGACGCTTCTCGTGTCTCTGAAAGTGGCGTCCCCGAAACCCCCAGTCCCGGTGAGGCGCTGACTGGCGGCCATGTCGATTTTACTGTATTTTGGTCTATGGGTTACTGACTAGAGCAGTGTTTCTCAGCCTGGTCCTCAGGGGCCTCCAGTTTGGACTGACCCACGGACTGGGCTGAGATCCTGCTCTAGCGGCTCTCACACGGAGGGCTGGACGTCCCTCCGAGTGGCGGGATGATGGTTTAATCCCAGTGAGCTTCTGGGTGTTAAGATGCTGACCTGCCTTGACGATGTTTGGCCAGTCTGATGAAACCTAAGGAGAAAATGTATTTTTAGAGGAGCCCATTTTATATGACAGTGAGGGTAGCACTGTATGGACGGCCTTCTGGCTGGCAGAGTGAATAGAGCGATTATGCCTTAATGCTCCTTTCTTCAGGGGTTGAGGAAAAGCGGGGCGTACTCTTCTCAGAGGACGACAACACAGGGGACACGGAAGCTATCAGTCACCTCTCGGCCTCCGCCAAAATCACGCTCTTTGCGGTAAGATCCGTTTGATTCCTAAACGCTCAGGGTCCTGATGGTGCTCTTCCTGACACTTGCTGTCTATGCTCTTGACCTGCTTCAAAAAAAGGATCCTGACTCACACAAAGAGAGCGGGGACTCCCTCACCGTGGCGCAGCAGAAAGCGTGCCGCATCATGGAATCCTTCCAGAACCCTTTCAGGATGGTATGAGGCCAGCCCGTCTCTCGCTCGCTGGTTAGGTTGCGCTCTACAGTAGCAGCATCTTCTCATTTTTCCATCCTGACATTTGGTTTGTGCATGTCTGTGTTTCAGTACTTGCCCACAAAGGATAATAATATACACATCTCCAAAAGTGCGAAATACGATCCAACATCAAAAGTCTACGAGGTATGTGGTGGTTTTACTTTAAGGCCAAATTAGCCTTTATGCTGCCCCCCCCATTTTAAATATGCATGGAGCCTGAGGCTGTGCTGCAGTGCGGGCAGCAGGTGGCGTAGCGGTTAAGAATCTGGGTGTGTGTCCCAGGCAGGACACGGCTGTTGTGTGCGCAGTCTGGGCCTGTATGCGCATGCAGACAGGGCTGTGCATGGTACCTGACAGTGAAGTCTGTGTTTCTATCATCAGATCAGTAACAGGTGGAAGCTGCAGAGCATGGAGCAGCAGAAGAAGGAGGCAGAGGCTCAGCGGGAAGCCCGGGTCCGGGCCAAGGAGGCGGCCAGGAAGGCTGCGGGTACGAGCCGCTCCCTGACAGCTAGCGAGGCCCCATTCTCTCTCTCATCATATTTGTTATAATGTCGCCTTTCTTTCCCACCTATTTCAAAGCAAATGTCATTTACAGTATCTCCTTTTCTGCTCTTCGTCGTATTTCAGTCCGTAGTACTGCTAACTGTGCCCACAGGAGGCGCTGTTAACGGCCTGAGGAGGGTCCCTTTGGGCTCCCGTAGTCTCAGTGTACCTGCCTGCAATTTGCTGCTCCCTGTACTAAGATTCAGGCTTCAGCTGCTGTACTATAGTGTTTGTTGTCCCTGTGGTCTTTAAAGCATCGGTGTTTTTCACGTTCAGAAGAAAAGCAGAAGGTGGAGCAGGATTATCAGGCTTCACTCAAGGACGTGAAGACCGTCCGGCAGCAGGCCCAGGTCAGAGAGGGACCGTGCGCTATAACGTACAGACACACACACACACACACACACACACACACACACTCGTGTTTCTGAAGGATGCATGCAATTGTAACAGCATCGCCACTAACAACATCCTTAAACTGATAAGTATGTTAATGAATGTAGATCTCAGGAATCTTATGATCCTCTTTTGTCTTTTCATCTTTGTTGACAGATGGCAGCCAATCAGGGAGCAAAGAAGCGCGAAGGTGACAGAGACGACCTTCTTGAAAAACCCCCCAAAGCCGCAAAGCCCCCTCCGGACTCTGCCCCGCCTGCTGGCACCTTCAAGCCGTACGACTACAGTCAGGCACAGCTGAAGGTTTTCAGTGGTACGTCAGTCATCCACAATGCCCCCCCCCCACTGTGGCATTTTGTGTATCCTGGCTACAGTCACCCATTGGAGTGTTGGGATTTCTTCCAGTTAATTCCTTGATGAAGCTTTTGATAGAAATACACAGAATTTTCAAATCGCACCAAACATATTTTGATGTCACACACTAGTAAATCTAATGTGAGTTACTTTCATCTGTATGAGAATCTAAGGGGAGCCTGCGTGAGATTCACCTCCTTAAGGTCATTGGCTTCTTCAAAAACAACTGGGTGCTTAGAAATACGTGGGTTTTATATTATTCATTTTAATCTCCGTTAAGGCTAAACAGAAACTGAGCCAGACGAGGGCTGAATTGGGCCTTTCGGGATTTCTGTTTACAATTTGTCATTTACTGGGTGTTTTCATCTCACATTAACCTTATTTATTTACCTCAAGGTGGGAAAACAAAAGAGGGAACACAGTTTGATCCCAACAGACACGCTGAGGGCCCCGGTCGGAAGGTATTTCAGGCTTCATATGTCACATTTTAATGACCTGAGCATTTTAAGGAAAGCACCAGTAAAATCCCTTTATTGTTCCTTCTGTAGAAAACATCAAAATCGCAAAAAATCAAGCCTTCAGCGGGAAACAAGAGCATGTCTTATTTATCAGGAAAATCTGAGAGGTGACAGCATACCGTTCTCTGAAAACGATCAGTGTTTTAAGGCTGTTTGATCCCATTCATTGAAACGTTCCTGTTTTTTCCCTCTAGGGGATTCAGGCATAACTGGCCTAAAAGATGAAGCTCTTCACTGGATGTCTGATCAACTCCACTATCAACGACAATTACTGGACACTTGAGCCTGGTTGTGCAGTTTTTTTATTCTCTAAGTTACATTTTCCATCGCAGATGTTTAAGGGAAGTTTCCAGCAATCGCCTAATAGTTTAACTGTAAGCTTATTTTAAATGTTTTAATCTTTTCTTTTTAGTTATTGGCCCCTTTACACTTGCCAATAAACATCATTTTGCTGGTATGTCCTGTTTTTACCCTTTACCTGAGAGCCATTGCATGATTCATGCATAACTGACGGGCACAGCAGCACACCTATCCTCGAGATAATCGCTTGGCAAAGTTTCCCCGCATTCAGTTGGAAGTGCAGATGCCGACACCCTTTAGGCTGGCAGCGGCGCCGGGAAAGCGACGCCGGGGGCGTGCGAGAGCCGTCACTGTGATGTGATTTGTGGCCGGTCTGGGCGGATGTAAGATGTACCCTGAGAGATGCTCCAGAGACACCTTAACGCTCAGCAAGGGGCTTCAGCATCTCGTCTTGTCTGTTTTGTGTAAGAGCAACTTAGCGTGATGTTAATTATCTTGCAATCGCTGAGACACCTTTTATGAGTATTTCTCCAAAAAGACTGTTGTTAGCTGTTGATAGCTACCAATGGTACAAAGACGTGGTACAAATGCTACAAAACGATGGTAAAAAGAACTTCAGTAAAACCTATTTGCTGTTCCAGCTTCCGGCGCCATGAGCAGGTCACTAATGCTGTCTCTCCCTAAAAGGTATAACAAAAATCACATTTATCTATGCAGATGTTTTCACAGATTTGTGAGCAAATGACGTTGTTTCCCCATGAATGAGAATCTAAGGTCAGCTGCAGGTATTTGCAGTGCGGGGGTTAGGGTTATGCATTACTACTGACAGGAAACACCCATGGAAGACTTTAAATAAACCCAATGATATGATTCATTCTGGTTATGTATGAATGAAAACAGGAGTGTAAACTACTTAGGTATGCAATCCAACCATAACCTGTGACATTAGGCAAAGTGAGACATCGATGACATTTTAAATTCCATTTATACACAATGTAAAAAAAGTAATATAAAGACCATAGTTATGGTCTAGGAATTTTATCTGATGGGAAGAAAAAGTGCACTGGGCTGTTTGTGCAAATCCATTAATTAACACTGATCCTACCTCCATATGCAGGACATTTACATGAGTGACTCTAACTCTCAGAACAAAAAAATTAATTTCCCAGATATTCCGTGCAGTTCCGTTTGTGTGTGTGGGCAGGGGGATGGGGGGGGGGGGGGTTTAGCTCTCCTGTCCCGTGCAAATAAGCAAAATGGAAACCAGTCAAGTTTGTCCTAATAACATACCCTTCTGTCATGCTTACAAAGCGGCGAATAAAGCAGACAAGACTGAGCTGGATTTAAACTTATTTATAATGCTTAAGAGTTGATGCATGGGAAGAGGCACCGTCCTGTATGCATATCACACGAAGGGGCAACGTGCTGTATGTTTATCACACGAAGGGGCAACGTGCTGTATGTTTATCACACGAAGGG
>JAOYFF010000106.1:153004-171520 GCA_025773925.1 Cryptomyrus ogoouensis | reverse complement strand
TCAATTTGAAAGTAGTTTGTAAAACCCGAAGTAGCTCAAAGTGTCCTCCCTGACATGGATTATCTGGTCACCCTAAATGAACACAATTTGGACTTAGAGTCCTCTTCGTTCATATGTCTGAAAGTTCGTCAGTAGAGGAACGTCTAATCACAGTTTAGTGTAAGGGTACAATAGTTTTGGTTTCTGGAAATTTAATTGCTCATCCCATGACACCACCTGCTTTACGTTTACTGCTTTCATTATCTTTCTCATCACATCCTGAATTTACAGACTTAAATGGCTTCGTCTTTGTGATGCTGCCTTCTGAAAAGGTTTCTGATCAACTCTGCATTACTTACCATTGCTTTGGGATTGTTTTGTCTCCTGTCACTGGGGTCTTCAGGCCCAGCAGAGAGCTTGTTTAAGGAGTCTTACTACCAGCTCATGAAGACAGCCCTGCGAGACGGGGGGATCCTCTGTTGCCAAGGTAATGTGAAGCTGGGCGCCCAACTTCACCTCACTGCGCCTATTTTGTGCACGTGTTCTTCACATGCTGTTTAAACTCCCAGAGGCGGCCCAAAATATGCCCGTTAAAAGTGAGCTAAAAGTCTCAAGGGCTGTGGCCGTCATCCGGAGAGTTCTGTAGCCCTGTTGCCATGATCCCCAGGGTGGGTATTTAATGCTCGATATAAATATCGCTTCACTTTCAATCAGCGATATAAGTACATCTGGGATGTACGCTTTCTTCGCTCCCATAAAAGAATTATTACTACCAAGTGGACCAGTTGCAATTCTTATTGTTTGCGATGTGTACACTTCTTGGGAGGTGCGCGTCAGGCTACGGCATAGGGTCCATGGCTGCATCGTACTTACAGCATCTAATCGACTCAGAAGTATGAATCAGCCGTAAGGCTGTATTGGAAGACCTCACAGCGTGCGACAAGGCTGTCCCATTTGGAAGGCTCCTTCAAATATGGTCTAGAAATGCGTCGTCCTCTTGTCAAGTTGTGAAGCATCCACCCAGTGGATCCTACGCAGCTCCTACGCAGCTCCTACGCAGCTCCACATATCCCAAGATTAATTGCACAGAGTACAAGTGGGGGGTGTCCCTGCTAGACGACGAGGGCCACCCTGTGACTCAAGGGTTAGGACGGGAACAGCTGGTAATGGCCAGACCGTCCTATTTGATAACACTTACCGGGCGACCCTCGAAAAATGCAACCTACAAAGGTAATGCCATTCTAGACAGTGTCGTTCGAGGGATGCAATCACGGCGAAGTACTGGGCAGCTGCTTACGTAGGTTAAAGACCTACATCTGTGACGGGGGGGGGGGGTACCTTCAGTGTACTGCAGGACAGGAGGATTGCCAGCTTCAGTGTGTGTGTCCAGCTGTGGCCAGGTGCAGGAAATACAAGTTTGTCTGTGCAGCAGCTCTGTAGCAGTAATGCATTTCAGTTTAGTGTGACGAAGGGTGTTCCTTACAGGTGAGTGTCAGTGGCTCCACCTGGAGCTCATCAAGGAGATGTACAGCTTCTGCAAGACTCTCTTCCCTGTGGTGGACTACGCCTACTGCACCATCCCCACCTACCCCAGTGGCCAGATCGGCTTCATGCTCTGCAGTAAAAACCCGGTGACTGACCAAGATTATATATCTATAATTATTCATACTGTACCCATTTGCTTAGTGGAAAATTCCATGGCTGCCACAGTTTGTTGCATTGTGTGTGGTCAGCTCCTGTTCCCATTTGCTAACGTGTTTCTGGACACTTAGGTGACCAATTTCCGTGAGCCAGTGAGAGAACTGCCCAAGGAGGAGGTGGAGAATATGAAGCTGAAGTACTACAACTCGGACGTGCACAGGGCGGCGTTTGTCCTCCCAGAGTTTGCCAGGAAGGTAACGAAGCCATCGTTAACAAAAAGGCGGGGCTGTGGCGTGCATCTGATTATCGGGGCCGGATCCAGGTAAAGGTGAATTCAGCATGAGGGGGGTCCCACACAAAGCCGTACCAATAAAATGTTTGTTTACAGGCAGAAACATTGCCGGCTGAAGGCAGAATGGGGAGCAGCCCAGGGTCCCTGAATTACCTGTTACATAGCAAGTGAAATGATTATCAGTTTTCTTGGGTGGAGGGGCCCCTCATGTAGAGCTTGGCTGGGGCACTGAAAAGATATAACCAGCAGTGCCTGGTCTAGCTCAGTTTAATGAAAGTAGTGACTTAAATCTTCAAAAAAACAAATCTGAAGCCGTCCTTACTTTGGTTTCTGGACATGGCCTTTAGTTAAATGCTCATTACCCGTCTGCAAGCTCCTTAATGACCAACCAGGTCCTTCTCGCTGCTTCGTCCTACAGGTGCTAAGTGAAAGCAAGTAAAAGTGGCTCCTTGAGCAGCGTCTGTGATGCGCATGGCCTTTCATGCAGACTGAACAAAACCCTCACCACCGATGCTGTACTTGAAACCTCTTGGAAGCTGCATCTCTGCCCAGAGCTGACTGGAGATGGGGGACTTCGGATGGAAGTGTTGAAGTTAGGCTGAGACGTGGAAGGTCACCTGAGAGGGAATGGCAACCTCTGTGTGGAATTCAGGTTTCGCTGCAGCAGTAAATTCCAGCCCCTTCCAGTCTTACAGTCTTTTATTGTTTCTAATTTATTCGGGTTTTGACGTCCGTTTCATCTGTACATCCAGTGAGCGGCACCTGCTGGGTCAGTCGCAATAGAGACAGTTTTGTTTTCAAATTACAGATCATGTTTTTAAGGTACTATATAACTAAAATGTACACTTCCCACCCGCGTTGGTAAGTTATACCCAGTGTAAATAAATAACACATCTCAGGATTACACATCTTAATATTAAGAAAATCTATGATGGATTCCATATTCCACTGTTTTATTGTACACTTACTGTTGTAAGGGAGATGTTTTATTGTATTTTTGTTATGTATATCATCATCTGGTCGCTTAACATGGTTACATATTGCTGGTGTCGCACAGTTGTTGGGAGGTGTAAAATGATCAAATATAATACTGTATAAAATTCAGCTACGATTATAATATAACATTACTAACTTGGAAATTGATGGAATAGTGTTAGAAAGTGAGAGGTCTTGTATGAGGTTAATAATCATGCGGTTAAGGATCATTAGTATTAAATATGTTCTGTACACAACCACTATGTGACGGCAAAGAGCAGGAGTTAAAAGGTTTGCAGACGGCAGCGAGCAGAACGTTTTACTTACTTTGTATTTTACAGTCAGGTGTGACACGGCACCCATTTGGGGGATGCATGAAAATGAGGTCATCTAACCTTGAAGCAAGAAGCCATGATTTCCAGTAAATTTGATAATTAGCTTCAGAGAATGCTAACAATTGCAGCGTGTCTGTGTTCAAGCAGTTCCATATTGATTTTTGTAAAGTCTTCTACACTAAATAAAAGAGATGAAACGTGGACCTTGAATGAAAGTGTTTGGCTTATGAACACTGGAGCCCCTTTGGAAATAATGTAATGCAGTGGTTCCTAGTCCGGTCCTCAGGAACCTGCAGCCGGTCCACGTTTTTGCAAAGGAGCTGGGAAGAAGCAAAAATGCGCTGTGGGTCCCCAAGGACCAGGCTGGGAAAAACTGGTCTAATGCAGGGGTGGAGAGCTGCTGTGGGTGCAGGTTTATGGGGCGGCCTCTCAATCGGCCAATAATAAAGCAGTGGTTCTCAACTCCAGTCCTGGGGACCCTCTGTCATTGGCTAACTGAGGTCATCCCAGAAACCTGCACCGGCCCTCCTTGAGTCCGGTTCCCCACCCCTGGTCTGATGCAGTAAGAGTTTCTTTGGTCACTGCATTATAAACTGGCCAGTAAAACAATCTGCTGACCACATTATTTCAGCACTTAGGTGAATCTTTAAACCAAAGATATTTTTTATAGTTTTATAGTTTTTATACCTAGAAATTCTGGGCCCCCTGACAAAATGTTACCTTGGGCCCTCAACCTAATTTTATGTATGTTTTACATATTATTGGCTCCCTGTCATGTGTTGGGCCCCTTGAATCTGCCAGGGTATCCATGCCCCTCTGACACCCCTGTACCCAGGTTATTGAACCAATATATTAATTGCTGCCCCAAAAGGTTCATTGGTAACATTATTCGATTTACCAGTGGAGATTTTTTAGAGTTTGTATTCATAGAGCATATGTATCTTGTAGCTAATAATGACTTAAACGTGTGGCACATTGTCAGTATTCCTGATATCTCTTAAATGTGACATCAATCACATAGCTAATGCAGGAAATCGAGGAAAATAGGTCGATCTTTGACGCTTTAACGATTCTATATTTACATTGTTATTGTTTGCGGGCCATGAAGTTGCTAACAGAGACTTGATATTAATCGCAAAGAACACTATATTCGGCGTATTTTCTGTTAAATATGACCAAAAAGGAGTTTATAACGAGATCAGAGACAAATGGCTTTAATGAATTCTGTAGTCTTGGAATGTTTTATGTTCACCAGTTAACCACAAGATGGCGTCCTCCTCAAATGTGTTTTCTGACACTATTAGCCCTGAATGAGGTGTTTGCACGTCCGTTTATGTTTCGCGTGCTATTGTAAGGAACCTTCTTACAGAGAGCACGTGAAGTCCCCAAAAAGAACGCCTTTTACAATAATAATTGTGAGCTGAAATTCCAGTAACCAACATTTATGTAGGCCTATAACTGTGCTTTGTTAACCATACGTTTAAATAACGAGGTGTTATATAACCTGTATATAGCATACAATTTGGTTGTTTAAAGGTTTATGCTCAGTAAATATGTCACAGTTGAAAGCATATGGACTCCAAAACATATAGGGCAAGTAATGAGTTTAATCACATCAGCAAGTAATTTTCTTTACCGGTTCCACCTGTGACTGATGTCACTCGGTGACTCTGACTGATGCCTCGCTTCAGATTACCGATGCCAGATCATTCGATCGTTATACAGCATAGCGTAAGTTATCCTCTGACGTAAGTGTTTGGCTATGGTCATATACGGGTATATGATACGGGTCATATTTGTGTGCATCACTGCATGTGTGCTTTTCCCTATAAAATAATTTGACGTTGCTTGAAATAAGTGCGGTATGCAAGTTTGTGGTGATTCTATTTCTGGTTTAATGTCAGGCTGCTGCAGGTGAAGACATCATGTCATTTTGGTTCCACGCTCGTTCAAAGCTCATTTTCGCGATAAGCTACCATAAGCCGGTGCGGTGGTGGCGATGCCCGCACGGCCCGCAGGGTCGCGTCTGACTCCCGCTATGACGCAATGCGAACTGTCACGCCCGATGCTGCGGGACTCGCAGCTTAAAATCAATTAAGTGATGGATAAGGTGGGTAAACCTTTTCCCAGTGATCTCCAAATAGAAAACGACGGAATAAATAGAAAATCGCTCGCGTTTAATTATGTGATATGCATTAAACTTTTATCTTTTGTTTACCCAGACTGGTACAGTTATAAAGTTCTGTTATCCCCCAGGACAGAATAAATTAGGCTATACGAATAATTTGAACAGGTGTGGCCGAGATAAATGTCAACGTTCTAATTATAAAACGTGGAATCAATTTATACTATTATACTCAGTAACTTCAAAATTCAGTTGCAAACCTCAGCGTTTTTCTGAAGTGTTCGTTGTTCTAGACCTTACATCTCAGAAATCACCATTCTTTGCTATTTTCTATTTGCTTTTGGGTACCATTTCATACTTCCTTTCTTACCTTCCATTCCTTTGATTTTTTTTCTTCCATTTTTTCCTTTGTATTCCAACCAGTTCACTTTGGAGTTTGAAGAAATATTTTTTTCTGTTGTGAAGTGTCTCGGTTTATGCATAGCATCTGGGTGATCCCTTAACTCATTCACTACACAAAAACAACATTTCTTTCAGGGTGTTAAGTGCTATAAACATATTCTGTATATCCAAGCCTGTGTCTGACTTTTTCCTGTTTCATCTTAATGCGGACATGGATGAATTCATATAAATTCCGAAACGTTATTTTTGAGTTGCTTGTATCCCACTTGAATTCGACAGCAGAAATACTAAAACTGATCACATTGGCCCTACTGTAAACTGTAACTCAAAATTGCCCATTGCTTTCTTATAGACGGCACGAATAGATTATTCGATTTTCTGCACATTTTATATTCAGCAGACCACTTCCATACTCCTTTGACCTATGCTCGCATTGACTAAAAAGCCTAATTGACTGAATTGGCTAAAATTGCTCCGCTGTTTCGGTCGCTTTGTCATCCATCAGAAGCGCTTCGTCGAAGATCGCCGGGATTGAAACTGGGCGGGGAAGAGCCCAGATCACCCACAGCTAGATAATCTTTGCACGTTCAAATTACCGTAAAGAGGCTGAAGTTTCCTCCTGCGGCAACATGATTGTGCTCTTGGCGTTTCCTAAGGGGATGTAGGTGCTCATCGATACGCACCAGAAAACCCTTTAGTGCCTTTCAAGTGTTTTCCCCATCACATTTGGCCAAGTAAAATGGTGTGTTTATTCAACAGCTCACAGCCATGATTTTAAGCACAAATGAGTATTTCTTCGTCGCTCAAGTATTTTGAGTTCAACTATAGACACGGTTGTTGTTAAAGTTTGTAGTGCATTAATAAGGCATCGCCGTAATTAATTCCAGATGAAGTTAAGTAATTTGTCGGTTATCTGTGACAATGCTCCCAGTAGTAACCTAATCTTGTTAAACCAAAAAAGATACATGAAATGAACCAGTCGCATCTCCCTTTGGAGGACAAGACCTTGTACACCACTGGAACCTTTCAAATCACGGTTTCGTTTAGGCTGCTAACGCCCACAACAGCTTCTATAATTGTTGTTTCCTATCATCCCGTGTAAGGCGCGGGAAACGGGGGGGTTCCGCCGCCGTACTGCTCCTTTCCTTCCGGACGCGGTCTTGGGATTTGAGCATATAGCCGATGGACGGGAAGCCAGACGCCGCCGGAGCAGCGGAAAGGTCACCGATCAAGCATCACCGATCAAGCAACATCGATCAAGTCCAACTAATCCGTGAACATCAAGAAAGTCTAATAAAAACAAGCAAAGTTAAATACACGCATAATTAACGAGATTACAATTCAGCGTATGTCTATATGCTGTGGTTTTATTTAACTAAATCTGCAATCATATGCCTATTAGCCTCAAGTTATATCGAAGTATAATTTACTAACTTATAGGCTTACATAAAATTGGTATTTAGTATTTATCGCTGATTTGACGTTACAGTTCATGACAATGTTGTTCTGTTGCTCTCCAGGCCTTGTGTTCACTACAGCAGTGTTTTAATTAGTCTCCTCAAATCAAAATATCGTCATGTATCTTACTTATATTCCATTTTCTTGAAATATATTTGAACTGTTGGTTTCATTCTTCTAAATCCAGATAGAAAGAGAAGGGATGGAAAACATTAGGCCTAATTATCAGTTCACTCAATTAATAACTTTCAACAGGAGCCTTCAACACATCTTTAAAGTAAGACAAAGATTGATGAACTATGACAGATAATCTAAACTATGTTAAGGAGTTCTGGTTTACCTTAATCTGTAATCCATTGACGGTGTTTAACTCTATAGGACAACTTTAACAATAATCTGATTGGCAGACGAAGTCTGAGTTATTCCACGTTGTCATTTTAATAAAATAAGCACATAGGTACATATCACATTTTTAACAGCCCATGTTCATATACCCAACATCCGTGAGCAGTCCATCTCCTGTGCTGCATGGGCTCAGTTTTGCTACCAAATGGGTGTTGGTTCGATTACTGGTTATGGTGCTGCTGTGTTAAACAATTTAGGGCTATTTAAGGTGCTGGTCTATGTTTAGAATTGTTATTGTGCACAAAGGCGAAAAACGCTATATTTGTAGGACATGATAGGAACATCTGTTATTTGAGAAAAATAATCTCTCATGAATGTGAGATATATATGTAATCTTATGTATATAACTGCGATCATGTTTTCGTGGAAAATAGTGATATACGTAGTCAGGTTTATTCCTTCTGGAACTGGGTATTGACGTCAGCCTGGAGCTGTGAATAATTTCTTGTTATCGTTTTAATTTTTGCTCTGTTGGGATTGCTCTACTTGACTATAGGGTACCTGTTCCAAATAACGACTTCACGCATATATATAACACACACACACACACACACACACACACACACACAGAGGCTTTGTTTAATAAATGCGAGCAGTCGAATTAGCAGGTCGCTCGACGAGGCCGCAACTCACAGGCTGGACCGGAGCACCATCTGCAGAACATCCGGCACCATCTGCAGGACATCCGGCAGAGTACAGCTTCCTCCCTTTTATACACGACTCGTTCTCTCTGAAATTTAACTCATGGGTCTGCCGACTGCCACCTGCCCCATACTATCAGATTTTATCTGTGTTTGCCCTGGGGGGGGGTTATGTTCATCCATAATTTACTGCATTTGGCGCCCTTGTCATCTCAGGTGTCAGACGGTTCGATTTTAATCTGAAGGTGTAGCTGTTTGCTGTATATCCCTCAGCTTCAGCTAAATTTTGAAACTAAAACTGACCTTGTTTTCTTTGCCTACCAGTTTTTTTATCCTTGTCTGAAATTTTCACCTTTTTAAATCTCGCTGCTTTGCCTTCACATTTACATTTGACATAAGAAGTTTCACATAATATCCATTCATATCCTGACAGCTTTTCCTGAGCTGGGTGCCCGGGGCCCCGGTACCTGGGCATTATAGGGCATAAGGCAGGGGGACACCCTGTGTGGGGCGGGGGCCACTCCTCACAGGCACATAGACGCACACAACCATACAACCACGGGCAACTTAGAGATTAGCCCATCTGCACGTCTGCACTGTGGAAGACATCTCAAGTACCCAGAACAAACCTGAGCGACACAGGGAGAACATTCAAACTCCAAATTTTAATGTAACAGAAATAAAGCATAAAAGTGAATGGAATATAATGTCCATTTTATTAAACCCGATGATTTAAAGCTCATTCAGTATTTCAGCTGCTTTTCTCGCTCAGTCTTAATGGACAAAGTGTAAAACAATGAACCTGCAGGTTATCTCGAATAAAGGGCTTAACTGAACTAGCAGAATTATTTTAAAATAGTGACTCAAAAGAAGGAATATCTTTCCTTACCATTCCCCAGTATCCGAGACGTGTAGAAAATACATTTTTATTCTGCTGATAAATGGAAAATAAGATACATTACTGTGTATATTGTTATATTTAATGTTGTGTACTTATGTTTGTTGACCTTTTGCTAATAAGTAGCTGTCCCCGCAACGACATTATTATTACAAACTAAACCGATATTAAAAATCAAATAGCCTGATGCAGTGTATCTGAGAATGCTCTAAGGCATTGGGCTTTGGGTACTTTCTCATCACAACATAGCATACTACATTTTCTGTTTTTTTTTTTCCACATGAGCGGAATGAGCACAAGAAACACATCTATCCTCAAAATGTCATTGTTTCACTCTATGATCTTTGTAACAAAATCAATCACCCACTGAAGCGGAGTGAAATTATGCACAGGTCAACAAACAAAAGGAGATGCATGAAACATTGCTGTGCGATCAGTGCGGCGCTAACCGTTCTCTGGAATCTGATCCGTGACTTGTTATGCTTTTTGGTTCGAGTTTATGTATGTATGTATTTATTTATTTTTTTAAGTCCCCACACGCCCCCCTGGTTACCCACCCCCGACAAGCCCTGCGTCATCCCCATGTCCAGTCGTGGACTGTGACAGGCTCGTATATATAAAAGCTTTGCACCTTGGCACATGAGCTGAAGCGACCGTCCTTGGAGGATAAGTGTACCTCTTTGCTGGGCTCTCGCTGCATCACCTGCTCCAAGCCTGGTCTCTCACTCTGTATTCCTCTCTCTCTCTTTTTCTCTCTCTCTCCCTTTCTCTCTGTCTGTCTTTCAGTCACATCTCTGAGCACACGAGCCATCCCTGCACATCTGCCTGTGTCACTCTTTCTCTCTCTGTCTCTCCACACTCTCCGGCTCTGTCCCCCGTCCCTCCGGTGTGTCAGCATGCAGCTTGCGGCCACCTTCCTGTCCCTGGTGCTGCTTCTGTACACCGTCAAGGCGGCCGCTGTGCCTCCTGTGGAAGAGAGGAGCTTGGCACATGCAGACAGGGTGAGTGTCCACTTGCCACTTTGTTTTGTGCTGATTGTCTGCGTTTCCTTCACTGCTTCTTTATAGCGCATTGTTATATTATTTATATACAGATCTACGACTTTCCTTCTTTATCGGGGAATTTTAACACGTTGCAGCAGGTACTAAAAAAGGAACAGCTGTGAGACTCAGATATGCACAGTGGCAGAATGTTTGACACATTAAGAAAATAATAATGTGAAGCTCTGTTTTACTTTGCAAAGTCTGAAATGGGGTCCATGGTAACCGAATAAGCAAACTTTCAGTGAGCTCTGCCAAAATATCAAGAGAACAAATCCACATGCTGTATGTCCGAGTTAAAAATCTGCAACAGTCCAATTAATACCGAAACTTTATATCACCATTAATGTGATGATACAAAGTGTGTGTGTGTGTGTGTATAAGAACATGTTAAGAGTGATTCTACAAATGAATAGCTGAAAGTGTGGGTTTAACTTGCACGTCTCTTCAGTAACGCTTGGGATTTTATTTGTCGTAACTCCATGGGAGTTTCCTGGGACGATGTATTATATGCAGCAATCGTATATCGTACACGAGACACGCCGTCGCTGTTCGGTGAGGATCACGCCCGGTAATCAGAACTCTCCTCTGCCCTCCGCCTCCTGTAAGCCCGGCTCACTGTGTCTCCACAGGAGCGGAGCAAGGAGCGCATCCTCAGGGTGGTCTCCAGCCTTTTGGACGGGATGGACAGCAACATGCTGGGGGTGGATATGACCCCCGGGGGCATGGAAGAGCCTCAGGAGCCTCACCTGGAGGAAAGGGCCATCTACAACCGGCTATCCCAGCTGCCACAGCGAGACCGCAAGGCTCCTTGTAAGAACTTCTTCTGGAAAACCTTCACCTCCTGCTAACAGAGCCCCACCCCTCTTAAATCTCGCCCCCTGCCACCCCCCCCCACGGCTCGACATGAACTGTGGCAGACCTGTGCTGCACACTCTGCCAGCTCCGCGCAGCACAGGCTCTCTGTGGACTTTATTGGCGCTGTCTTGTTCGCTGTAAAGAATAACGATTATGAGATCTTTTATTTATTTTATGTATTTATTTATGTATTACTTTACTTATTTATTTGTTGATGGTTACAACTGAAATAACAATAAAGCATGTTAAGGTACTTTTTGTCCAGTGCAAGAATTCTTTTGGTTCCCTTTGATGTATGTCTCCTGTTGAATAAAGGGTTTCCTCTGATGCGGTTTAACAATAAAATTGTTATTTCATTATTCCATTATGTGAAATGCTTTTCTTTTTTGTTATTTGCGTTTAAATCTTTTAATAGAACCTCAGTACATTTTTAAACTGCCTTTTTACTTACCATTTGATAAACATTTTTCTATGGATGACTTTTGAACAGCACCTTCAGTCTGACTGAGAAAACAAACGTTCATAAACCAAGACGCAAACAGGCGTCACCAGCAAGAGGCCAAGCAAACAATCTACGTTTGCTGCTTGAATGTTCGATAATGCATTGATCAAATAAGTGCTGACTTCATAATATAATAATTTATATAACAGTTAAAAGCTCATTTGAAATACCTATCACACTTAATGCAAAAATACAGTTCTTTCTCACTAATCTGCTTCTCCACTGTCTCCTGAAAATGTTAATTTAGTTATTTGCATTGGCAGTACAGTCCTTAGGACCCGAATGAGGATCAGGGCCTTCCTCATTCAGGACTGAATAGGTCTAATTCCGCTAAACTGTCACTGTATGGCAGCCCTTTTGAGGACAGGAATAGTTTCTGGTGCTTTGTCCTTAACAACACCGGTTTCCAGGGACCAAGCAGCTGAGGTCTTCTGAAGCCACCAGAAGTCACGCACCTTGCAGTGGGTGAGGCGGCACTGGTGCATTATAGCGGCACTGGTGCATCATAGCGGCACTGGTGCATCACAGCGACACTGGTGCATCATAGCGGCACTGGTGCATCATAGCGGCACTGGTGCATCAAAGTGACACTGGTGCATCATAGCAGCACTGATGCATCAAAGCGACACTGGTGCATCATAGCGGCACTGATGCATCATAGCGGCACTGGTGCATCATAGCGGCACTGGTGCATCATAGCGGCACTGGTGCATCACAGCGGCACTGGTGCATCACAGCGGCACTGGTGCATCATAGCAGTCCCTTCCACTTTCAATTAATGTGCAGACGAATCTGCTTTATAACGTGATTTGATGAAGAGCAGGGGTGACACACTGGCTTGCAGAGTTAGATGTGTGACGTTCTACCTCTGTTTGTGTGGATTTTCTCCACATACTTTAGTTTCCTATAACATGATCAGAAACATGTGATGGTGTCTCTATCCTGTGTGTGACAATGTGTGTGACAATGTGCGTGAGATGGGATGGCACCCCTTCCAGGGGGTCCCCTGCCTTGTGCCCTGTGCATTGTGGGATGGGCTCCAGTAAGTCATATAGAAGATGGATGAAATTAATGAGCATAAGAATGCTTCCTTCACAGCAGTTTGTTGTCTCTGCATTTTCCCTGTGATGCCTGTAACGTTACAGGTGACTGTTTTGCATTGAAAATGTTTTGCTTACATATTTGAAGTTTAAATTGAATGAAGATCAGTATTACAAGCACTAAGAACCACATTCAACTGCAGCGAGATATGCTGTTTTAACATATAGATATTATTCATTAGAATGCTATTGTTCAAGAAATGTTAGATTGAACTGAATTCTAGTCTGATAATATTCTATAATTCTCACAGTCAAGTCTATTTCCATTATTTTGCATTAACAAAAAAAATTTAAAAATCAATTAATCCAATATGCATTTTTTTCTTAAATGTTATAAATTAATTAAATCATATTTCCCGTTACTTAAACTGTTAACTAAACCTGCTACAGACTTAATAATGAATGCTAATGAGCAGTCTCAAATGATTGTGTGTCCTATTCAGTAAGCATAGATCCATTTGTATCAGATTGTATTTGTGTTTCTAGACTTCCATTTGTGCATAATTTCATCACATTGCCACTGGGGAAAATAGATACTTTTAGCTGACCATTTGTTTGGAACAGGCTTCGAACACCATGCTAATGAAGAGTAAATGACCTGAAATTGTGTTCTCACCATAACAGGGAAACCTCAGGTTTTGATGTTCTCAGCGATAGATAGTCTCTCAAGTAAGTTCCTGACTGAATTTAATACATTTCCACTGCATAAATATCGTCAGCATTCCCGCCACACCTCGTTAACAGTAAGGCCGTCTGGCGTCATTAGCTTCAGTGTTGAAGCGGTGAGTGAGTTTGATTTAGACCTGCAATTTCTCCGTTTTTTTCCCTAATTTCAGCCCAAAAAATACCCGGCAAAATTCAGCTCATATTCATTCCTGGTTGTGATTTCAGTCACATAATCAGTCAGTCAATCAATCAATCAAATTTCATTTTATATAGTATGAGAAATGAAAATTATTCCCTGACCATTTCAACCAAGACCATTGATAGATGGCTCTAGAAAGAAATGTCCAAAAGTACAAATTATGCTAATGAAACACGGTCAAACGAACTCCTAAGGGGTTAGCGGTCATTGTTGGGGGGGCAGGTACTGAAAGTGAGGGGCAGGTTTTATGTTTTAGAAGAAAAATTGAATAGGACAGGAAAATATACAAAAATGTTACTTATTCCACTTTTCACACTGGTGCACATGAAGACATTTTTTTTCACATAACCAAGTTGAGCTGCTGTCACAGTTGTGTCAGGTACGAGGGCGCGGCCTCCCCAGGAGATAAAAAGCATTATTATGTGAATACTGTCCTACGATAATATGTCCGCATCACCGATTCTGTTTTGTCCCTGGGGGGTTAAGACTGCCCGAGCAGGGACCCAAAATGATGTCATTCTCTCAGTGCAATTGTAGAGCAACTGTGGGTGAAAGAAGACATCCTTACAGTTAAGGAAGGCGTGAGACGACAGCAGCGCAGTGTGTTCAGTGCTGCCATGCATTCCTCAATAGCAGTGTTCAGCATCTGGCCAGGGTGTGAATACTAATCAGGACTGCAGTGACATCAGACCGGCCATGCCTGACATCATCTGTTTATGAGCACTCAGAATAATTCTGTGAGAAAGACTTCTCCTATAACTAGAGTAATAATATTCAACTGATCAGACATTTTTCAGGTAACTTCAACAGAGGGTTTACCAGAGGTTTCCGGTACAGCACGTCGCAAATGTGTAAATGCTCGAGTCCAATCAGTTCTGGAATTAGTTAATCCACAGCACATCTCTTGTATTGTAATTAATATATCCATCCAATCATCATCCAATGGTTTGACCTGGATAGGGGCATGGTGGTGGAGTAGCACATGTGACAGGGCGGAGGCAGAGTGATGGACCAGCACAGGAGGCAAGGCAGAGGCGCAGTGATGGACCAGCACAGGAGGCAGGGCAGAGGCACAGTGATGGAGCAGCACAGGAGGCAGGGCAGAGGCGCAGTGATGGACCAGCACAGGAGGCAGGGCAGAGGCGCAGCCTGAGGGGGATGCCAGTGCATAAAAGGGCTTAATTGATTAATATTAATACCAAGTATATATTAGATCTTGGTGAGCCGATCTGTTTTGTTTTATTGGAAAAACAAACAAAACAGTAGTATAGTAGATATGGCTGACATAGTGAGGACCCACAAACCAGCTGCTCCCGGCCAACAGCTGATGAGATGTTTGGATTGCAATGAAGACTCCGGCTGCTTCTACCCAGAATAATAATAGCAGTGTAACACGGTAGCTGTGGTGCTGATTGCAGTGTACAAACAACCTGGGAAAATGGCAGCTGCACACGGGGAGGATAATAAGCCGTCCTGGGTGACCCCTTTGACCCGGCGGTCGATTTGTGAGTCCGCAGATTCGAGGCGGTGACCCCGCAGCGCCCCCTGTCTCTCCGTGACGCTAACACATCGCCGACAGCGTCAGAGCACGAGATCAAAAGGGGTCCAGGCGAGGCTCATCTACCCCCCAGCATGCGCCAGCTGCCGGTGGCGATGCCAGGGAGGGGCCTGGGGGCTCCAGCCCCTCCCATAATGACCACTGCTCGTCCTCAGCACTCTTTTTTTCCTTTTGAAATGTCTGTAAAATCTGTAAATTACCGAAGTGGAGAAATTATCATTATTTTTGATAATGGATATAATGTACTTGCCCCAACCATGAAATTTATCTGCCGCAATCAGACACTCTCTTCCAGTTTCGAAAATTGAAGTTTGCGTTTCAAGTGACTACAATAGTTTGTGTTGTGTTATTATTAGCATTAGTCTCAGGTAGCTAAGCCAGAAGCAGATGGGGTACCGCAAGGTATAGTAGGCAAGTAAAAAAGGAATTATCATACTTTTAAGTTTTTCCATATGTTGTTATGGAAAAAAAGACCCGAAATGAACACTGTATATGGACTACTTGATTACTATAAGCAAGTTATTTAAACAGTATTTGAACAGGAATGATTCTGATCCATATAAGCGGTTGATCGCTATAGCCGTGATCACTATAAGCGGTTTTCACTATTTTGAACATTGTTAGTGTTGAAACCGATTGGTGGTATTATCTTTGATAGCTGACACTTATTCCGCAGTACATTTGACCTCTTTTTGTTCGGTGTCGTCTTCAGTAAATCCACAATGTGTCCAAACGACGGACACAGTACAAGCTGCTTGAGTGGCTCAGTCGGCTCGGTGTTTGAATTCGCCTCTATCACAGACTGGACCGGGCGGCGTCGCGTGACAACACATGCAGTAGTATGTGTTAAGGGGACAGTACAGAAACACACTGGGGAAAGAATTAACATAATTTAACAAAAAAAAAAAAAAAACCCAAAGTAACCGATATGGGCGAGATTATGTGTATTACGGTTTCTGAATATCGGTTTTGATTAATTTTCGATTAATCACCCAGCCCTAGGGCCAGGTTGCTCTGCTGGGAGTTTGTTTCTTAGTTGATATCAGCTGTAGAAATGTCGGTCTTCTCTGGAATATAACGGGACTGAATGTCATTCTTTCTGTGGTGACAGAAGCGCCAAAAACACATTAGTAAGTCTCTTATCAGAAATCATGACCCAGTTACTAAATATAATCCACAGACTTTGTAGTGAGCAGTTTAACGTAGGAACTATTTCCTTCCACCAATGTCCACACACCAATCATATCACTGCGCAGACGACAAGAGCAGGAGTCCCCCAGCGCTATCTTCTGCGGAGTGATACATTTAGTTTGTGGAGTTTGGTAGAAGAAAATAGTTCCTACATTAAACGGCTCACTACAAATTCTGTGGATTATCTTTAGTAACCAGGTCGTAATTTCTGATAAGAGACGTTGCTGTTGGATTTTTCAAATGTATTTTTCTGGTGCTTTGATCACCACAGAAAGAATGCCATTCGTTCCCATTGAAGACTGGTCACGATATATACAAAACTAGGCAACTCCCAGCAGAACAACCTATATGCATATATAGAATTAAAGCCCTCTAAATCTTTCTGTTCAGTTTTGAGGGGAACTGCCCCTTTAAAGTTCCCATGGTTGTCCTGTTTAAACAGACCATGAACGGACGTGAGCTGTGTGACGCACTGGGGTGAGACGGCCCTTCTGTTCCCATCGTCCTGGCCTTGGGGTTGGGGGTACTGACTCATATTTCTGCATGGAGTTATTTATCCCTTTTGGAGAATAAGATCAGCAGGGTAGTAATCAAAGGTATACATAATAAAAGAGAAAGAAACTAATGAAAAAATAATGAGTGAATTCAAATGGACTGCTTGTATAAAATAACTGTTCGTACACTGTATTATCATAAATAATTTTGGATAAAACTCAAAGGAGTCTTTGACAATTAATCTCTGAAGATGTGATTTGCCTGTGAAAAGTGGTCATTATACTGTTGGTGGCATGAACCTGTCTCTATGTTTCTAGAATTTTCTGTAATGTACTATTTTCCACTAGTGGACTGATGATGTAAAATTGCGTCTAAACTATACCTTTCAGATCTGTTTATTTCGCTTTGTATTTATAATCTCTGTCTTCAGCCTCCACACTTCAAAGGAGAAACTGTTCTGCTGTAAAATGAGCACAAGAATTAATAATTAAAAACAACAATATTATAAAATGACAAGGTGTGTTATCTGGAAAGTGCATATCTTATAAAAAGGAAGTTAAAAGAACCATATATATTTGCTAATGTGCTCATTTTGGACTGATATTTTAGTGGTACCAGGACTAGATAATAGGAATTAAAAATGTATGGATTGATGTATTCAGTCTTCAAAAGGAATATTCAAGTAATCTTCATAGTAAACTGCTTATTTTGATAAATCATTTTTATTAGTGTAGAATTATTTTTTTAATATCAAAAGAAGAGGCCCAGGAATGTTGTAGAATCAAACTCTAGTTGGAGTTTGTCCCTGTCTCAGATTGACATGGTTTTCTAGTTGATCTGCACCTAATTGATGTTTCATGTTTCGGCAACTTATTTTGGCGCACAAAGGGAGCCGGTGCTGGGGGGCAGGCAGGTGGATGCCTGGGCCTCGAGCTCTGAGTGGAGGGAGCGAGCGAACATCAAAGCCAGGGTCTGTGACCAGGCAGTGATGAGCTTTCCTTTTGATCTGTGGAGAGAAGCAGGAGAAGAATGTCCCCCAACTAACAATGCAAATCAAATATATATTTATTCCTCTGTGTGTCATCATTTTTGAGCTCAATTTAGTTTTTTTTTGTTGTTGATTTTTTAACCTCAGTCTTACACTTCAAAGGAGACCCTTGAGAGACGGAACATCATACAAGAGGAGACCGAGTTAAAGTGCTTGTCTATGTTCTTAATGTCTCTGGGCTTTGTAGAAGGGCAGGTCTTAGAATGTAGCCTCTTTTCATTACACAAGTGCATGATTATCTCAGCACTGCTGATCGTTTGTGTAGCTCTGTCAGTCTTAGTCACACCTGTGTGTGTTTCTGCAGGTTAGGACACAGGATTGGAAGGTCAGTGGTTCAAATGCTGTGGTCGGCAGAGTGATGTCATCACTGGCCCCTCGAGCAAGATCCTTAATCCCAGTCGCTCCAGGCACTGGCTACTCCTGCTTCCTCTGTTGTATGTCGCTTTGGATAAAAGCGTCTGGTAAGTAAACAGAACCTTTCTCCTAATGAGTCTGGACTCAATAGATCAGGTGTCAGTGTCATTTTTGCATCATTTTTTTTGTCTCTGTGACTGGAAAAGCGCGTGTCCAAGGATGGGTGGGACTGTGTAAGAACATAAGAACATAAGAACTATACAAACGAGAGGAGGCAATTCGGCCCATCGAGCTCGCTTGGGGAGAACTTAACTAATAGCTCAGAGTTGTTAAAATCTTATCTAGCTCTGATTT